>CM074721.1:19888339-20205568 GCA_037306005.1 Rhinophrynus dorsalis | reverse complement strand
TCGTATGTAACAAAATGTGACATTTCCTCCACCTTTTTTTCTTAATCTAAAAATTCTATCGTTTGAACGACATTTTTTTTTCTCGTTGTATACAACACATTTTCTTTACTCCTATACAAATAGTTTAGCCAGGGCCGGATTTTCCGCAAGGCAGAGTAGGCATCTGCCTACAGGCGCACCCTACAGAGGGGTGCCTGCCATTGCAATGGCTTTTTTTCTTTTTTTTTTTTTTTAAAGCGGCGTGGCATGACATGCCGCGCCACCGCATTGTAAGCTGTGCCTTTAGATGCTGAGCTGGGAGATGACATCATCTCCCAGCGCTCTGTATTAATAAAGAGAAGACCGCGTGGGAGCTCCAGCAGCTGCAGGTCTGTGCAGAAGGAGGTACAGATCTCTCCTGCCGCTGGACCCACCAGGGACAGGCCCCGGTCTGGCCATCGGGCATACCGGGCATTTGCCCGGTGGGCGGTCTGGGCGTTAAAAAAAAAAAAAAAAAATCATTAAACGAGTTTGGGCCGTCTTTCACTTTCTGAAAGACGGCCACCTCGTTACAAGTTTCCTGGTGGGCGGGCAATCAACGTGCGGCCGTGTGGCGCACTGCACGTGATTATACGCTCTGCCCACGAAAATGGGCTGCTCAGCCTTAAATGCCCAGGCCTATTTTTTCTCCTAGTCCTGGCCCCACCAGGGAGGTAGGAAACAGATGGGGGGAGAGAATGAGGCTTAATTTGGAGATAATGGGGGCAATGTGAGGTCAATATGGAGTTGAATGGGGCAATGTTGAGATGATAGGGCAATATGAGGGCAATGTGGAGCTGATGGGGTAATTGTGGAGCTGATGAGGGGGCAACGTGAGGGCAATGTGGAGCTGATGGGGGCAATGTGAGGGCAATATGGACTTGAATGGGGCAATGTGAGGGCAATATGGACTTGAATGGGGCAATGTGAGGGCAATGTGGAGCTTGATGGGGGGCAATGTGAGGGCAATATGGAGTTGAATGGGGCAATGTTGAGATGGATGGGGTCAATGTGGAGCTGATGGGGGCAATATGGAGATTTGGAGCATTGTGGAGATGGCCAATGGTGGGGGGGGGCACTTCAGATATCTGTGCCTACTGGCTCCTGTGATGTAAATCCCGGCCCTGAGGTTTAGCCACGCCCTTGCCCGCCCCTTTGCCCAGTAATTCTGAAGTTGTGTCGTACACGACAGACATTACTAGTTTTTTGTTGTATTTTCTAGAGAAAATATGTTGTTCATGCATACGCTTATTTTTGTTGATCATACAATTTTTTGTCGTTATCCCTTGGCCCTATGAAGCAATGTTAAAGGGATAGTAATACTTCGTTTTAACTTTATTTTATTTTGTAGGCATTAAAAAAACATGAAGGAACGATATAAAGTCTTATCTCTCAACCTTTATGGTTGAGAGATATTCACAAGCAAAGTTTCCCCTCCCGCCCCTTTTACCTAGTGTAAGCCATCTTTCTCAGATGTGGAATCCAGTCCATAGACCAGACAGATAACAGCAGGGACAATCTTCTTCCTATGAGAACAATGAAAGCCCTGCCCCCCTTGAACAAGTTTTTCAGGTTTCTCCCTTATCTTAATTGAAGATTGTCCGTCTCTGCAGTCTACCTAGGCACCTCCCTTCTGATCTGGCTGAACGGGGGGGGGGATACTTTGTTTGTGAATATCTCTTAAACCATAAAGGTTTGAGAAATAAGACTTATATCTTCTTCATGTTTTTTTAATGCCTACAAAATAAAATAAAGTTAAAACGAAGTATTACTATCCCTTTAAATGACAAACCATAGAACAGAAGGAGTATTACACTTTTTATGAAAATACTTCTGTTATAAGGCTTTACCTACAGAGTAGAACAAGGGCACTTCCTCTACAAAAGAAATAACCCCTGTGTTTGCCAGAGTGCGTACGGAAATGCATTGCTTTGCAATGCATTCCGTACCACTCTGTTACTCAAAGGGATAATGGAGAGAGCTTTTGCAAAAAAAAAAAACCCAAAACAAAACAAATGTAGCAATGAGTCTGTTAGGAAACACAGTTAAAAAGTCATACTGTTATAGTACAATCTTCTTAATATTTTCCACATATTACACCTATTCCTATAGCTGTTTTGGTACAATATATTGTTATAAACACCCTGGTGCCAGGGTATATGTGGGAGATTATTGTATTAAGTCACCACATAAGTCTCTATAACAGCTCAAACTTGAATTTTTTAGGTGCAATATCACAGTGGCCTGAAAATTTACAGTGGCGCTGTTTCTTTACCATTCTATGGACTGCTCTGGTCTGTAGACCATAAATCTCCATAGGATGGTGTAGCAAACAGCTCCACTGTAAATTTTCAGGCCACTGTGATACTGCGCCTAAAAAATTCAAGTTTGAGCTGTTATAAAATTTTATTTTTTTTTTTTAAAGATATCTTTCAGCAGTGGGAGTACCCTTGTTTTACTCAGGGGGATAAACCCTACAACATATTTTTTTTTACATTTAAAGGAGCAGTAAACTTTTTTATGAAAAATATATATATTGTAGGGATTTTCCTATTGAGTAAAATAAGGGTACTCCCACTGCCGAGAGATTTATATTTCCAGAGTTATTATAGTTTAAACCCATGTTTTTTTACATTAGCAGTGCCCTCTAGTGGTCAAATTCTAATTAGATTTTCTGTTAGATTCTATCAGGAAGTAAACACACAGTAAATTCACTTCCTGTTAGTTAGAGCTATCAGGAAGTAAACACACAGTAAATTCACTTCCTGTCAGAACTATCAGGAAGTAAACACAGTAAATTCACTTCCTGTCAGTTAGAACTATCAGGAAGTAAACACAGTAAATTCATTTCCTGATTATTTAAACTGCTATAAATTTTGAATAAAAACACCTGACAGCGATGGGAGTGACCTTGTTTTATTCAGCAGAAATGCTCTGTAAAATGTGTTTTCATAAAAAAAAGTTTACTGCACCTTTAAGTATTACTATTCCTTTAATGAGAGGCTTAGTTTAACAGAGCAGCAACAGCAGGTGTTCAGAGCTTCTTCTAATGAGATTAATGGGATGAAGAAACACCAACACGTGATACCTCCTATAGGGAATGACTCCTTTTATGGCACCCAGTGTTATCTGTTTATTTAGAGAGGCCTATGGCTCCTTCCGGGCTTTTAAAGGTGAACTGTACCCTAGGAATAAGTGGCTGTTATATTAAAGCGGATCTTTCACTTTTAATGTTCCTGCTTGAATGTAATTAACCAAAGTGAATCAAGGATTAACAGTGTAGTTATTAGAATAAAAAGCTTTGTTTAATAGTAATAAAATAGAAAAAAGAAGTACTTACAAGTTTGGGCAGCGTGACGTTGTCAGGAGGTTGCCCGAGGTGTAAGCTGTATCGCAGACATATGCTACACAACAGCATGTTATGTTACTGCGCATTGAAGCCAGTCCACAAGAGATGGGGCAGGCGCAGACAGGCATTAGGGCGGGGGAGCACTACCAAACATGTTGTATGTAGTCAAGATGGTCGCACTCTCCCTCATCGATGCAAATCAACATTGGGGCACATTTAAAGCCCCAAAGTGAATCAAGTATAAACCGTGTAGTTATTAAAATAAAAAGCTTTGTTTAATAGTAATAAAATAAAAAAAACGAAGTACTTACAAGTATGGCAGCGTGGCGTTGTCAGGAAGTTGCCTGAGGTGCAAGATGTATCGCAGACATATGCTACAAAACAGCATGTTATGTTACTGCGCACTGAAGCCAGCCCACAAGAGATGGGGCAGGCGCAGACAGGCATAAGGGCGGGGGAGCACTGCCAAAACATGTTGTATGTTGCACTCTCCCTCATCGATGCATATCAACGCTGGGGCAGATTTAAAGCGGAACTACCACCCGACAAAATCTTTAGCTTAACTAAGTCCCCCATCTGGCGACTAGCTGCTTAGTAGTTGCCAGAATTATTACCTGATTTAATAGAGTTATGCTCTCTTCTGTGGCTGACAGGCAGGACGGAGCGCGGACATCTTGCCATTGTGGGCGTCTGCACTGTCAGTCCCTTTTCAAGCCGAACAGCTCCTAGCAACGCCTCCTAGACCCGGCTGGGGACTGACAGCGCAGGCGCGCGGACGTCACAATGGCAAGATGTCCGCGCTCCGTGCTACTGTCAGCCATAGAAGAGAGCAGAAGTCTATTAAATAAGGTAATAATTCTGGCAACTAGAGCTAAAGATTTTGTAGGGTGGTATTTCTGCTTTAAACAAGTGAAAACATTTATCGAGGGCAACACAGTCTGTTTTGAACTATTACAGCAGTTTCAAAATATTGGTGGGGATAAGATGGGTGTTGGTCCTGCTTTAACAGAAAAAAATTTACCTAGGTAGGAGTCCATCATACAGCAGTCAGGTGTATCTATATAATTACTGTGTGTAATAGAAGCACTTACCTAGGTAGGAGTCCATCACACAGCAGTCAGGTGTATCTGTATAATTACTGTGTGTAATAGAAGCACTTACCTAGGTAGGAGTCCATCACACAGCAGTCAGGTGTATCTATATAATTACTGTGTGTAACAGGAAGCACTTACCTAGGTAGGAGTCCATCGTACAGCAGTCAGGTGTATCTATATATTTACTGTGTGTAACAGAAGCACTTACCTAGGTAGGAGTCCATCGTACAGCAGTCAGGTGTATCTATATATTTACTGTGTGTAACAGAAGCACTTACCTAGGTAGGAGTCCATCATACAGCAGTCAGGTGTATCTGTATAATTACTGTGTGTAACAGACGTACTTACCTAGGTAGGAGTCCATCATACAGCAGTCAGGTGTATCTATATAATTACTGTGTGTAACAGAAGCACTTACCTAGGGTAGGAGTCCCATCACACAGCAGTTACATGTATCTATATAATTACTGTGTGTAACAGAAGCACTTACCTAGGCAGGAATCCATCATACAGCAGTCACGTGTATCTACAGAATTACTGTGTGTAACAGAAGCACTTACCTAGGTAGGAGTCCATCACACAGCAGTCATGTGTATCAATATAATTACTGTGTGTAACAGAAGCACTTACCTAGGTAGGAGTCCATCATACAGCAGTCAGGTGTATCTATATCATTACTGTGTGTAACAGAAGTACTTACCTAGGTAGGAGTCCATCACACAACAGTCAGGCGTATCTATATAATTACTGTGTGTAACAGAAGGACTTACCTAGGTAGGATTCCATCATACAGCTGTCGGGTGTATCTATATAATTACTGTGTGTAACAGAAGCACTTACCTAGGTAGGAGTCCATCATACAGCAGTCAGGTGTATCTATATGATTACTGTGTGTAACAGAAGGACTTACCTAGGTAGGATTCCATCATACAGCTGTCGGGTGTACCTGTATAATTACTGTGTGTAACAGAAGCACTTACCTAGGTAGGAGTCCATCGTACAGCAGTCAGGTGTATCTATATGATTACTGTGTGTAACAGAAGCACTTACCTAGGTAGGAATCCATCATACAGCAGTCAGGTGTATCTATATAATTACTGTGTGTAACAGAAGCACTTACCTAGGTAGGATTCCATCATACAGCTGTCGGGTGTACCTGTATAATTACTGTGTGTAACAGAAGCACTTACCTAGGTAGGAGTCCATTGTACAGCAGTCAGGTGTATCTATATGATTACTGTGTGGGACAGAAGCACTTACCTAGGTAGGAGTCCATTGTACAGCAGTCAGGTGTATCTATATGATTACTGTGTGTAACAGAAGCACTTACCTAGGTAGGAGTCCATCATACAGCAGTCAGGTGTATCTATATGATTACTGTGTGTAACAGAAGGACTTACCTAGGTAGGATTCCATCATACAGCTGTCGGGTGTACCTGTATAATTACTGTGTGTAACAGAAGCACTTACCTAGGTAGGAGTCCATCGTACAGCAGTCAGGTGTATCTATATGATTACTGTGTGTAACAGAAGCACTTACCTAGGTAGGAATCCATCATACAGCAGTCAGGTGTATCTATATAATTACTGTGTGTAACAGAAGCACTTACCTAGGTAGGATTCCATCATACAGCTGTCGGGTGTACCTGTATAATTACTGTGTGTAACAGAAGCACTTACCTAGGTAGGAGTCCATTGTACAGCAGTCAGGTGTATCTATATGATTACTGTGTGGGACAGAAGCACTTACCTAGGTAGGAGTCCATTGTACAGCAGTCAGGTGTATCTATATGATTACTGTGTGTAACAGAAGCACTTACCTAGGTAGAAGCACTTCAAACAACAGACAGGTGTATCTATATAATTACTGTAACAGAAGCACTTACCTAGGTAGGAGCACTTCATACAACAGACAGGTGTATCTATATAATTACTGTAACAGAAGCACTTACCTAGGTAGGAGCACTTCATACAGCAGACAGGTGTATCTGTAATGCTTGGTATGGAACAACAAGGACAAAGACCTCAGGAGGGTGAGGGCTAGTGTCAGGCCTGTATTTACATCTCAAGCACCCCTAGGCACTACCCCCTTTGGAGCCCTTAGCACTGCCTTGGACCCACACCTAACCACACCTCATGTAAACACACTTTTTTTTGTGGCCAAACCCATATGTAGATTTATTCTTCACAGAAATGTGACAAATTTCCAGAGGTGGATGAAAATGTTATCGATAGGGATGGGGTATACACAGCTCATATAGCTTACATGAGAAAAGAAGAGCTGTGTGGTATCAAATTCAACCCTTAAATTGCCCTGTGCTTTTCACCGCTGCTATTGGCAGCTTCCTAGGCAATACATGATAGGCAAGTGCCTAGTCTGCCTATTGGTAAGTCCGGCCATGGCTAGTGTGCGCTGATGACAGGTGTAGATTTCCCAACTGGAAAGGATAAACCAGGTAGCCACAGGAAATGCAATACCAATAACATGATACCAATAGGATTATTATTATATATATACATATACACATACATATTAGGGTTGCACCGATACCGATACTGCTGCTCACAATGCTCCCCGGTCACCACTCTCCCTCCAGCAGTGCCGGAGCCTTGCCGCGGGTTACCATGGCAACGCTCCGACGCTGAGCTCTGCCGGGGCTAGAGAGAGAACAGCGAGCACCCGGCAGAGGAGGGTAAGGGGGGCAAGATGGGGCAGCGGGTGGTGAAAGAGGCAGAGAGGGGGGCCAAGAGGGAGAAAAAGAGGCAAAAGGAGGAAGGATCAGGAGACAAAAGGAGGGGGGCCGAGAAGAGGCAAAAGGAGGGGGGATCAGGAGAGAGAGGGAGAGGCAAAAGGGTGGGATCAAGAGTCAAGGAGGGGGAGAAAGGGGGATCAAAAGGGAGAGAAAAAGCCAAGGCAAAAGGAGGGAGCTCAAGAGGGGGAGAATGAAGTAAAAGGTGGGAATCAAGAGGGGGAGAAAGAGTCAAAAGGGGAGAATCAAGAGGTGGTGTGTGTATGTATGTGTGTGTATGTGTGTATGTATGTGTGTGTGTGTGTATATATATTTCAAGTACTCACCGATACCAATTACTTTTTTTTGCGGTCATTTGCCAGTTTTCCAAGTACCTAAAGCATATAGGTACTTGGAAAACTGGCAAAAGAATGCAAAAAAAAAGTATCGGTAATTGGTATCGGTGAGTACTTGGAAAAAGTATCGGTACTCGTACTCGGTCTTCAAAAATCGGTATCGGTGCATTTCTAATACATATACATACACACACCCACAAACATTTATTTTTTTTTTAGCTTACTCTGCCTGGTAACTACTTTACCATAAAGCAGCAGTAGTAGTAGTAGTAGAATTGCAGCAGGAATTTCTGTGGCCATTCAAAGCGTAACCCCTTCACGACCACTGACGTGCCAGGACCGTCACAGAGTTCCGGCACTTAAGGACCAGTGACGGTCCTGGCACGTCATGGAGTTCAGGGCTCCCGACGTGGCTGCACGCCGCTCCGGCAGCCATGAACCTGAAGTAAAAAAAAAAAAAAAAAAAGCTCCGTGGATGCCAAGTGCCGGCCACACGTGTGCGCGTCAGTCCTTAAGGGGATGAGCAGAAACAGGCAAAGCTCTTGTGGGAAGTGAAAACTTTTCCACACCCCCTCAATCAAAAAAACAATTCCACCCCTCCAAAAAAAAAAAACTTACATTTGCCGAGCTCTACATAAAACTTTAGAGATTTAGTTTTATTTCTTTTTCTGCAAATTAGCCAGTACTTCCTGATAGGAAGTGGCAGTTGGCAGGGAGAGGAGAATGTTAGCATCTAACACACCAGGCTGTCAGCCAGTTCTGCGTAATGTGCATACATTCACAATAAATAAAGATACATTTCTTCTAAACTGTTGTTTAAATAAGGAATGGCTGACATAAAATATAGGTGCTTTTGAAAGCTCTTTTAAAACCGTCCAAGTCTATAAAGCATTAATTTCACTTTAAGCATGTCAAGAATATTAGTACAATTAACCTTTTGAAGCTATTTTAATAAATAAATAACAATGTAAAAATCTATGTTAACATCAACCTACACTGATTTTGTTTGTATTTCAGAAAAGGCAAGCATCACTATTATTCAGTAATTCCTGGGTGACTTATTATAAACAGACAATGAATACTGTTAATAGTACAGCTCCACAGTAAGAGGCGCGATCTGAGTAAACAGCCATTGTCTCGGGAATATACTGACTCGTGCTGAGTCACTCAGCTGAAATGAGTTATCTTTAACAGGGAGAATGCTCTGGGGTCAGCAGAAGAACCAGTTAAGTATGGGAACTGACCGGTCAATAACGTGTCAGATGGTGCCAGTCTATTTCACCCATCTCTTCATGTAAATAAGTCAGCTGTTTAACCCCTTAAAGTGATAGTAATGTTTCACAAAAACAGCAGCTCCAATTAATCTTCATAGTATTTGGGCCATGGAGAGTGTTATTTCAATACTGTGAGTGTTATAGTTCAAGAGTAATTGAATGATAAAGTTTCCCCCTCCCACCCCTTTTACCAAGTGTAAGTCATCTCCCCTCAGATATGGAATCCAGTCCATAGACCAGACAGATCACAGCAAGGGTCAATCTTCTTACTGTGGGAACAATGAAAACCCTGACCCCCTTGACAGGTTTTTTCAACTTTTTCCCTTATCTTAATTGAAGATTGTCCCTCTCTGTGATCCATTTGGACAGTCTTGCTGCTCTGAGGTGAGCAGTGTTACATCAGTAAAAGGGGAGGGAGGGGGATACTTTATCATTCAATTACTCTTGAACTACAACTCTGACAGTATTGAAATAACACTCTCCATGGCCCAAATACTATGAAGATTAATTAGAGCTGCTTTTATTATGAAACATTACTATCCCTTTAAGGACCAAAGGGTGCACAACACATTATAAAGAAATGGAATGCTCACCCCTGTGATGTTGAAGGACTTAAATTAAAATGGACTTGTCTGTCAAATAAAAGTTATTTTTAATTTACAGAGGAATAAAATGTAAAAAAAATAAGATAAATGTATGTCCAACGTATAGTCATACCTGGGAACGTCTTCTAGAGACCCTAGAGGGATTTGTGTCACAAAAGGGTGGGGCTTAATCATGATGGGGCAGGGCTTAATTGTCTGACTAAAAGTGGGAGGAAAGTGGTCAGAACAGGGTGGGGAAGGAGGAGAAGTAGGAGGAACAGCATGGGAAGAAGGAGAAATGGGTGGGAAGTGGGAGGGACAGGATGAGAAGGAGGACGGAGGTAGGAGGAAGGAAAAGTGGGCAGGGATAGGATGGGAAGGAGGCAAAGTGGGCAGGGACAGGATGGGAAGTAGAAGTGGGCAGGAAGTGGGAGGGACAGGATGGGGAGGAGGAGAAGAGTGAAGGGACAGGACGGGACAGAGGAGAAGTGGGCAGGGACAGGATGGGAAGGAGGAGAAGTGGGCAGGGACAGGATGGGAAGGAGGCAAAGTGGGCAGGGACAGGATGGGAAGGAGGAGAAGTGGGCAAGGACAGGATGGGAAGGAGGAGAAGTGGGAGGGACAGGATGGGAAGGAGGAGAAGTGGGAGGGACAGGGTAGGAAGGAGGAGAAGTGGGAGGGACAGGATGGGAAGGAGGAGAAGTGGGCAGAGTTTCACAGAAAACTCCTCAGTACTGGAGAATCAGCCTCTGTCCCCGGAGACCCGGTAAATAACTCTAAAAACCGGAGTCTCAGGGGCAATTCTGGAGAGTTCCCAGCTATGCGTATAGTCCATGGGTCAGATGCGGACAGCCTAAATCCCAGGGTGCAGCCCACATGAAACTTTTTAATCAAAAACTTGTTTTCCCCTAATTATCTAGAACACATGAACTAGTATCCAGTAAGGAGAACCTACCTCCTGCATGATCCCACCTTACAGTTCTCCACAATACGTGTTAAATACCAATTATTCTCATTGATGATCACAAGGCTTATAACCGGGCACTTTTCTATCATTAAAGTAGGCTAAAAACTTTTTTTGTACTACTTCAAAAAATTCTCCCCTCTCTGAATAGCCGATAGGTTATAATTAACCATTGTTATCTATAAACAAAATGAATGCAGCCCCCACATGTAAGGATTTTACGTGACCCAAGATTGAAAATGATTGGATGCCTGTACTAGCTGTTTTCCTATAAAAGAAGTATTTTTTTTTTTTTAAATAACCTTTATTTGTTGGTGACACTGTGAATTACCCGCATTCCGTTACAGGCAAAACGTACCACTCAGGGACGGATTTCCCGAATAGGCAGAATAGGTGACTGCCTAGAGATCCAAATCTTGAGGGGACTCCTCAACCCTGAAGGCCATTTTAAATTATGGGTATGAACAGAGGTCCCTGCACCACTTTTATACCACATTACAGTCAATTATTTAAAGGGATAGAAACACTTCTAATAAAACGGAGGTCAGAGTCTTCTTTATTCTATTATGAGCACGTAGCGCTATATTTCAATACTAACAGGCTTGTAGTTCAAGCGCAATTGAATCCAAAAGGATCCCCGTCCTGCATCACTCTGCCTCTCAGTCTGGTCGGGATGGAGTGCGGTGAGGGACAATCTTCAGTAAGCAAAAGGAAAATCCTGTCCTCTTTCATCAAGGGGGCAAGGTTTTCCTTATCCTCACTGAGTGAAAATCGTCCCTCGTCGCAATCTGTCCAGTCCCACGACTGTATTCCGCAAATGATGGGAGACGGCCAATAGAGGCCAGAGGGGGATAAATAGCGCATGAACTACAAAACTTAGTACTGAAATACAGAGCTATGTGCTTTAAAGAATAAAGAAGATTTGGACCTGAACTTTATTAGAAGTATTACTATTCCTTTACCCCCTCGGATGCTAGAGAGATCTCCAATGCATTTCATCCAAGGGGGTTAAAGCTTTCTATTTGTTATTGCTTGTTACAGTGTTGCAATTGAGCTGCATTGAGCATTGAATAAAATACCAGGTTTAGTTACTTGAAGCAAAACAAACATAGTATCAAACAGCAGTAATACATGGTTGTCAGTTAATCAGACAAGTTTCACGCCCATCTAACTCAATCAATTACTAAATTGGCCCCTGGATCAGACTCCATATATAAGCCAATCATCCTGTTCCCTCCCACTCCTCCTCCGCACCCCACTCCGTTCCCTCCCAACCCTCCTCCTCCACCCCTCACCCCGTTCCCTCCCAACCCTCCTCCTCCACCCCTCACCCCGTTCCCTCCCAACCCTCCTCCTCCCCTCTCCCTGTTCCCTCCCAACCCTCCTCCTCCGCCCCTCACCCCGTTCCCTCTCAACCCTCCTCCTCCGCCCCTCACCCCGTTCCCTCTCAACCCTCCTCCTCCGCCCCTCACCCCGTTCCCTCCCAACCCTCCTCCTCCGCCCCTCACCCCGTTCCCTCTCAACCCTCCTCCTCCGCCCCTCACCCCGTTCCCTCTCAACCCTCCTCCTCCGCCCCTCACCCCGTTCCCTCTCAACCCTCCTCCTCCGCCCCTCACCCCGTTCCCTCCCAACCCTCCTCCTCCTCCCCTCACCCCGTTCCATCCCACTCCTCCCTCACCCCGTTCCCTCCCACTCCTCCTCCTCCCTCATAGTATTTGGACCTTGGAGAGTGTTATTTCAATTCTGTCAGAGTTGTAGTTCAAAAGTAATTCAATGACAAAGTATCCTCCTCCCGTCCCTTTTACTGATGCAACACTGTTCAGCCAGAGCAGAAGGGAGGTGCCCAGGTAGACTGCAGAGAGGGACCATCTTCAATTAAGATAAGGGAAAAACCTGAAAAGCTTGTCAAGGGGGGCAGGGCTTTCATTATTCTCATAGGAAGAAGATTGTCCCCTTCTGTTATCTGACTGGTCTATGGACTGGATTCCACATCTGAGAAGAGATGGCTTACACTAGGTAAAAGGGGCGGGAGGGGAAACTTTGCTTGTGAATATCTCTCAAGCCATAAAGGTTTGAGAGATAAGACTTATTTCGTTCATGTTTTTTTAATGCCTACAAAATAAAATAAAGATGATTATTACTATCCCTTTAAGAGGGTTTTCCAATTGAGACTTATCTCTATTCTGATTCAGATATTGCCATGCCCCCCGTCTGTATTGCCCCAGTCTCCACATTGCCCCCCACTGCCTCCAATCTCCACATTGCCACCACATCTTCACACTGCCTCCACCCTGTCCTACTGAACCCCCCCCCACACAACATATCCATCTCCTACCTCCCTGGTGGTCTACCGGTGTGGCATGAGAGGTCTGTGCCTTCTTCAGCACAGACATCTATAGAGCTAAAGCTCCCACAAGGTTCTCAGTAATGCAGAGCGCAGGGAGATGATGACATCTCTGTGGGGGATACTCACTAAGCTGTGATAAAGAGGTGATAAAGTGGAGATGACTTCTCCAGTGATGTCACTTCTTCATTTCCTACGTTATTCTGTGGAGCTTACGCATTAGGATTTCTTCAACTTTGGAGATCTTACTAAACTGGCTCGATAGAATAACATAGGAACTGGAGAAGTGATAAAGCGGAGATGACTTCTCCAGTTTATCACCACTTAGTGAATCTCTCCCTGTATGTACTAGTTACTTTATAACCTGAAAACAAAAAAATCAATGGACATACAATGCATCCCAAACATCAGAACCTAATCTGTAACTCCTTAAAGGGATAGTAATGGTTAATTTTAAGTTGATTTAATATTGTAGACATTAATAAAATATTAACATTGATGTAAGTCTTATCTCTCAGACCTTTATGGTTTGAGAGATATAACTTGCTAAAGTTACCTTTTCCTGGCTGTTTTACTCAAGTCTGCCATCTAGCTGACAGCTGCAGATTCCAGTCATTTGACCAGACAGAGGCTCTTCAGCAGAGCTGAAATCACGTTATTTAGAAATAAATAATTAATTGGAACGGTCTACAAAGTGTGCTTGCAAACCAGGAACACTTTGTAGACCGTTCTAAATGAAGTATTTGTCTTTAGATATCATTATATTGGTGCTGCTGAAGAGCCGCTGTCTGATCCAGGAACAAGAATCTGCTTCTGACAGCTTTACAGCTCGTCATGAAGAAAGAGGAGGGACCAGAGAACTTTATTTTCCTATATCTCTCAAACCATAACTGTTTGAGAGATAAGAATAAGTGCAAGTAATCTCTTTTAATTGTATCTACCATATAGTTAATACTTTTTTCCTGACATTATTATCCCTGTAAAACTAACAATCGGTATGTGCAATTCTATAGAAACAACAATTATTAAAGGGATAGCAACATTTAAAATGTAAAAAAAATACTTATTATAGGGATTATCTTGAGTAAAACAAGAGCACTCCCACTCCTGAGAGGTGTTTTATTCAAAAGTTATTGCAGCTTAAACTTGAATTCTTTTTTTTAAGGAGCAGTATCTCGTTGGCCCAAAATGTTACACTGGCACTGCTACTATACGTCCTATGGCGGTTTGTTTTCAACTGATCAGAGATGTCCATAGGATGGTGTAGCAATGGTGCCACTGTAACATTTCAGGCCAATGGGATATTGCATCAAAAAAAATTCAGATCTGAACTGAAGATAAACTCTAAACTTCACAATCCTTTTAAAGGGATAGTAATACTTTGTTTTATCTTTATTTTATTTTGTAGGCATTAAAAAAACATGAAGAATGATATAAGTCTTATCTCTCAAACCTTTATGGTTTAAGAGATATTCACAAGCAAAGTTTCCCCTCCCGTCCCTTTTACCTAGTGTAAGCCATCTCTTCTCAGATGTGGAATGCAGTCAATAGACCAGACAGATAACAGCAGGGGACAATCTTCTTCCTATGAGAACAATGAAAGCCCTGCCACCCTTGACAAGTTTTTCAGGTTTTTCCATTATCTTAATTGAAGTTTGTCCCTCTCTGCAGTCTACCTGGGCACCTCCCTTCTGATCTGGCTGAGCAGTGTTACATCAGTAAAGGGGTGGGAGGGGGATACTTTGTTATTGAATTACTCTTGAACTACAACTCTGACAGAATTGAAATAACACTCTCCAAAGTCCAAATACTATGATTATTAATTACAGCTGCTTTTATTATGAATCATTACTATCCCTTTAAAGCAAATAGTATTCTGGACAATGTTTTCTCTCTTTGTAAGGATTGGTTAATCATTAACCCCTTAGGTGCTGGCGACATCTCCAACAAATTACAAAGCCATGCAATGGAGAAAGTCTCTACCACTGAGGGGAAAAACCTGTGAACTTTCAAAATAAGCTGACCTCATGACCTTTGAGCTGCTAACCCTTAGCTCTCTCCATAAAAGTAGATTACAGGTGATAAGTACCTGCGTCCTGTAACACAGAGATCCTCCCTTTAATCCTCAATGAACCTATAACAACATATATAACTCTAAGTTATAACTTAGAGACATCGCTGCTTGTACACACACACAGATGCACACACACACAGACAGACAGACACACACACACGATAGATTTGGCACCAGACTCATACCTCCCAAGTGTCCCTATTTAGGAGGGACATTCCCTCTTTTAGACCCAAATCCCTCTGTCCCTCTTTCCCACCCTGATGTCCCTCTTTTTAGGAGATCAGAGTGTGTGGTGTGTATATAAGTGTATCACATTGTTCTACAGCAATAAAACTCACATTATTGTTTGTTTAAACATCAGTATATGTGTATTTATACATTACTCTGTGTAAATAAAACACTTTATTGTTCTAAATCATGTATTAGGTTACACATGGAGGAATCAATAGGTCGTGAAATAGCACAAAAATTCTCGGTAATGCTCCTCCCAAAGGCCACACCCCCAGCAACACCCCCTAAAACACAATTGTCCCTCTTTCTCAATTTGAAATGTTGGGGGGTATGCCAGACTGGATACTACAGAAACAGTTACAGTAAAATCTCAGGTATAATACGCACCTTGTTTTTTAATACTCAGGTGTAAATTATACCCAAGATTTTAGGGGAAAAGAAGCGAGCCTGTGTATAATATGCACCCTGGTTTCCCCAGACTATTCACTAAAAAAAAGGTAGGTTTTTATTGCCAACTCCCTCACTACACCCACTTACCGTTTTCTTGCCCTGCTTCCACTCCAGAGTTGGGTGTGATCGCTGCAGAACGGGCGGTATGCTTGCATCGGTTGCCCGTGTTCAGCAAAGCCTTGTAAGGATCTTTTCAATTAAAGGGGATCAATCACCACTAGACATGTTTGTCTAAAATGTTAGTTTATATAGCAATTAGATTAAAAAAAAGTTTTTATTTATTTTATTTAAAATTAATTTTGCACAAATGAAACTTCTAAAGATTACCCTGCGGCATCCTTCTGGACAGACTGTGGTTACCAGCTCTGTACCGCGGTCTGTCACTCTTCCCCTGCTCCCCTCCCTCTATCCAGCCTCCTCCAATGACAGAGGATTTCTGCATGTAAGCTGGAGCACTCTCATTGGCCAGAGACCTCTCCAGCTTACATACAGAAATCCTCTGTCATTGGAGGAGGCTGGATAGAGGGAGTGGAGCAGGGGAAGAGTGACAGACAAGGAAGCCTGTTAATTTAGACAAAAATACGATAACCCCCCCCCAAAAGCAAAAAAACAAAAACAAAAACAGTTTTCAATCTATCGCTATATAAACTGACGTTTTAGGCAAACATGTAAAGGGGTGATAGATACCATTTAACTCAATGGGAATACTTAAAGGTCCCCGCAGCGCAATACCAGAGGCACAACTAGAAGCCTCCGGGCCCTGGTGCAAGAATTGCCATAGGCCCCCACCACCACCTCATTGGCCCCCCCTCGGCCACACTGACCCTCAATCTTCACAATGCCCCCCATCTCCTACCTCCCTGGAACTCCCGTGCGGTCCTCTTGCTCTGCATTACTAGAGCACTGGAGGGAGATTTCAGGTGCCAGGCGGAGGGGACACAGGGGGCGGCCGGGCCCCTGGAGTAACGGGCCCGTTCGCAGTTGTGACCCCTATAGTTACGCCACTGGGCAATACAGTACATCAAATGCATAAATCACTAAGTGTATTGGATGTATTGTATTGCCCTGAGAGGACCTTGAGGTATTACCATTGGCTTAAATGAAAAGGGTCTCACAGGGCATTGCAGATAGCAGGCGGCAAATGCAAGCATTCCACCCGCTGTGCAGAGATCACAGCCAGCTCCTGAGGGGTGAGTGGAAGGGGGACAGGCAAGTTGAAAGTGGATTGCCCTGAGGGGAACGAACATAAATAAACATATGGGCTTATTTTACTTGCATATAATATGCACCCCCCACTTCACATAAGGTGAAGAGGGACAAAACTGTGTATAATACGTAAGATTTTATGGTAATTTGGGGAGATCATATTGTAGGAAACACCAGACTTTTTAAAACTGAGAATTCGGCACTTCACTTTGAGAATTTGGTCAAAACTCTGATAGTTCCCAGGTATGCTGAAAAGTGAAATCTTTGTGTGCCACTGGGGTGTCCACACACCACTATGGTACCCAAGGTGTTAAGTCCCAGCTGTGTCAGAAGAGCAGTTGAATACCCCCCTCCAATGGTAGATTTAATCCTTTGAGTGCCAGAGGGGTACGCAACGCACTGCAAAGCAATATGCAACCCACTGCAATATGCATCGCATTGCAACGCATTGCAAAACAATGGGTTGCGTACCCCTCTGGCATGCAAAGGGTTAATGTGTGCTGGATTTCAGAGTAACTAAGCACATTACATGAACCTTTAGCCCTCTGAGTTTCAGAAGGGTATACAACACGTTGCAGAGCAAGGTGTTTGTTAACCCTCTTGTACACAAAGGGTTAAACTCACTTTGCAATGCAGCGCTCCCCCACCAGCATAATTGACTGAAGGTGGTCTCAGATGGACTTTCACAGCACCAGAAACCTAGGATTTGCCCTCAAGGCACAGGAATTTCCATACTAGCTACAATTCAATTTGCAGGCGAAATGGCTCAGTTGGGGTTAAGGCACCAGCTGTAGAATCTATTCAAGCCGCAAGGTCATAGGTTCTAGTCCCAGCAAGGTCAGCACAGCTTTTCACTCTTCTAAGGTACATAAAAGGAGTCCAGGAAAGACTTGAAAATGAGAGACAATCTCAATGTATTCTTCCTGGTAAAAAAATTCCTAACATTCCAATCATTACATATGTCCATTTTACGGTAAAGAGAATGCAAAACACTAGACAGAAAGATGTATGTATTAATAATTTGCTGGGGTCATTTCTGATTGGCTGCTCTGCAGACCTTGCTCAGTAGCAGAAGATATAAAGATGGTTTCCCTCTGGCAGTCAATGATGATGGGCATCTCAAATGTTCTAGGGTTGTGGCTTGCACCACACCGATGTCCAAGATCCAGGAATACGCTCCAGGGTTTAAGGTGGACAGTTTTTATATATCGTTTTGATGTCCGAGTTATTTAAACCTGTATTCATAGCTGGGAACTCTCTGGATTTTAGATTTTAGGGTGACCACATTTCCATTCTGGCATTCCAGGACTTGTGGTCACCCTAGTTCCGTGGCTGAGGCTCCCGCCGGTGCTGACCATCTTTCTGAGGCTGACATAGTAAGAGTTCCCAGTGGGAACAGCCTCAGAAAGATGGTCATCGATGGCGGGAGCCTCAGCCGCGGGTCTCACTTGCAGCGCCAGCATACTTGCTCCATCCCATCTGTCTTGCATGCACCAGTCCAGCCAGCCAATGAAATGTATTTGCTATATGGTCTTCATTGGCTGGCTCAGCCAGCCAATGAGGACCATATAGCAAATAAATGTCATTGGCTAGCTGGACTGGTGCATGTTGCTCCATTCTGGGACTCTTTGTTGTCACGGTGGGGGGGTGACCCTGGATGCAGGACACAGACCCCCAATAAGGGACAGTCCCGAGCATTCCGGGACGTGTGGTCACCCTACTGGATTTGCTCCAGAGACTCAGTTTTTTGCTGCAGATTAACACAGGCCGATTCTCCAGACGTGGGGAGTTTCTAATGAAACTCTGCCCACTTATGCTCCTTCCCTGTCTGCTCGTCCCACTCCCGCTCTCTTTTCCTCCTTCCTCAGCCTATTCATCATATGTTTTCTGAGTTTTATAAGCCCCACCCCCACTCATAATTAATCCCCGCCCCATTTTGACGAGAATCGCATCATTTATCTCCCCCAGTGGCAACACAGGACTCCCCTCTCCGGTGAGTGCACAAGAAAAAGTTCCCAGGTATGCCTGTACTGGCCAGGTTATTTAACCCCTTACGTGCCCGAAGTGTTTCCAACACAGACTGGTTTACATCTCCTTGAGGATTATTGTTGCATTTACCGATTTGCCCCGTCCCCAGTGAAAACGGGCAACATAAGAAACGTCAAATTGTTATAACTCATCTGTCACTGTGTTGGCTAAATGTGCAGGTATCCATATTTTTTAATGTTTATTATGTATTCAAAGGCACTGATTTAACTATCCGCTGTGCAGGTAAAGGCATGTTATTTGGCTTGCTTTATATAAATACCTTGTCTGTCTAGAGTTGTTATTCCTTATTTGGCCTGTGGGGGCGGTAAACACTGTCTTATAAATGGGATTGCAGGACCCACAATCCTCTTTTGTTGGTGTCCACATTCTGCAGGCCAAGGAAATTTTATACCAGGCAAGTCCTCTCTTACACCTTTTGAATTAGTAGTCTGTTCTTTTGTTTTTAATTGCATACACTGAGTTATAGAATTAGGTACGCGTTTCCTTATAACATCTTCAGCTGCTTTATCAAACCCAGAATTTTAATTTATTTTAATGTTAGATAGGAATTAAAGGTGTATTAGAGTAGGTACTTGCCAGAACTTGAGATACCTTGACAGGGCTGGAAAGCTTACATTCTTTGGCCAAATGATGGACTAAATTCTCAATTTTTAATAGTTTAGTATATATACCTAGGTCAGGACACATATATCCACATTTTTATTATTATATATGCCTAAGTCAGGGCGCACATTTACACATTAATACGGAGGAGCGCAGGTTTGTTCTTTGTCTTGTATGTGCACTTTTGGCCCAATGTTCTTTGGGGGGATTGGATAACCACCTCATTCCTTCCTGCTATCTAGATGCCAGTTATTTAACACTTTTTTATTTATACACTATATGTATTTATTATGGTGCGCTAGCTCTGTGGGATTTATTTTTTTTCTGCTTTTGTTTCTACAATTCTCCTTTGCTCATTCAAGCTGCTTTTTACCCTTTTTCACCACCAATACACATATGATATGATATTTAAAAAAAAAAAAAAAAAAAAAAGAAAATGTTCCTGGCAATCTCATTGGCCAGAGACCACTCCAGCTTACAGGCAGAAAACATCTGTCATTGGAGGAGGCTGGATAGAGGGAGGGAAGCAGAGGCAGAGTGACAGACTGCGGTACAGAGCTGGTAACTGCAGTCTGTCCGGAAGTAGGGTGCAGGGCAGTATTTAGAACTTCAATTTACACCAAATAAAGGTTAAAAGAAAAAGTAAGATCCTTTTAGTTATATTCAATATATAACCTATTTAGACTAAGTTATATACAGTAGAGGTGATACATCACGTTTAAGGGTTAATATTTCAAAGATCTCAGGATCAGTTCATCTTGAAAGTTCCCAGGTGTGTAGATAAAACTCATCTCATTTTTAGATAAGGGTTCACAAGGGCGACGTTAGTGCATCCCGAACAGATAGCGTACACAGGAATTACACCCTATCTTGTCAGGCATTGGGAGCATTCCCGTCCTGTCCATGACTTTTGTGTCTACACTACCATTATTTCTCTTCAATCATATAACATTTGTTGTGTGCTGGAAATTGGTATTTTAATATATATTAAACTAGTTGAACAGCCCGTTACACGGGCCACAGTGCCACTGCCACCCGGTCGCGGGGCAGTCACGCGCAGTGGAGACTGTCCGTGCCACGGCTGATACAGAGCTGGACGCTCCGAAGGAGCGCCCAGCTCTGTATCAGCCGTGGTGGGAGCAGTCTCTACTGCGCATGACTGCAGCACGAGCAGCAGTGTCTACTGCGCATGTCGCTGCGTTACACACGATTTAGCGAATTATTATATAGGATATCAATTGCGGAAATTGAGATTGTGCACAAAGAAGCCCATAAACATTTTAATACACTTGTTCATTATGTTGGGGTTTTGTACGACTATTAAAGTTATTTTACAGTAGTTTCATGTTCCGTTTGTTGTCTGTGTCTGTACATGTGATTTACAAGCAATAGTCGGAGAGCTAGGCCTTTGTGAATATATTTGTTACAATGTTGCACTAACGGGCGCCTCTTTTCTTTTTTTTCCTTTTTTTTGTATGACTTTAGTGCAGCATTTCCAAGGCCAAGCTAAACTCCCAGTAATACAACAGCTGGCTGCATAAGGGGCTTTTCACTCCATTGATTTGTTTCTAAAGGTTAGTCCTCCGGGGTCCCTTTTCAAGAGAACAGGCAAAAAAAAGAAATAAATAAAAAAAAGAAATAAATAAAAAAAAGAAATATTTATATATATATGAGCGAGAGAGAGAAGGAGCACCCAGGGCACAGAAAATACCTATAACAAGCAAGAAGCAAAAAATCTTTAACCCCTTGGTTGCTAGAGAGATCTAATGCGTTGAGATCTCTCCAGCATTCAGAGGGTTAAATAATAGGCATTAAACTGGTGAAATTGCTCTGGCCATACCAACAACAGAGAATGTGGGTGTGGAAAGCATAGCTGAGGCACCACCCCTCAAAATTTGGAGCTCTAGTCAGTTGCCTACTTTGATTATTGGGAAATCTGGCCCTAGGAGGACCCCCATGTTAAAACGATCCAATAATCAATTGACTGATCATCAAGGCAAATGGACACTCATATGTAAGTTGGTCATTTGAAAGTGACAACTCATGCTTATGAAGGATTCCTCTGCCTTCATACCCTTTATTCCAGGCCTAGGCAGGGCCAGATTTACATCTCAGGAGCCTGTAGGCACAGAAATCTGAAGCACCCCCCCCCCCCATTGGCCATCTCCACAATGCTCCTAATCTCTCCCATCAGCTTCATATTGCCCCCATCAGCTCCAGCTTGCCCTCACATTGCCCCCATCATCTCCAACTTGCACCATTAGCTCCAACTTGCCCTCACATTGCCCCATCAGCTCTAATTGCCCTCACATTGCCCCATCAGCTCCAACTTGCCCCCACTTTGCCCCCCGTGTCCGTTTCCTACTTCCCTGGAGGTCCAGCAGCAGACCTGTAGCACAGACCTGTAGCTGCTGTTGTTCCCACGCAGTCTTCTCTTTAGGAATGCAGAATGCTGGGAGATGATGTCTTCTTCCAGCGCTCTGCATTACTAAAAAGCCGACGTGGGAGCAACAGCAGCTATAGGTCCATGCACAGCGATGTGAATGCAAGTATAAAAAAAAAAAAAAAATTGATTCCAATGACAGGCGCCCCTCTGTGGGGTGCGCCTGTAGGCAGATGCCTACTCTGCCTTATGGCAAATCCGGCCCTGGGCCTAGGTCTTGTTTCCTACCACGGCAGCTACCTACCGAGCATCTGAATTCCCTCTTGGTGTATAGAAAACAAACATCATCGGGTGGGCGCAAGTGTTGGACACCAGTATTGATCAATGATACTCACAGAAAGCTGCATTCAAATTTCCCAGTGCACCTTTCCACCATTAGCACCGGTATGGTATATGGGAACAATAACCTGGTGCCATGCGGGTATACAGTGGCAACTTGCACATGCATAATCTAGTCTTTCTGATGAAACGACTATAGGTATTTGGGAAACGCGTTGAGTTGTAAGTCAGAACACTGTGTGATACTTCATTATCCAGAAGCCACCCAAGCAGGAGCGGATTATTAAATTGTTCCATATACCTACCAATGCTAACCGTGGAAAGGTGCCCTGAAGATCTGAATGGATGAGTGAATAATACTATACGTGAATATCATTGATCAATACTGGTGTCCAAAAGCTACACGCTCCTGATGTTTTCTTTTCTTTTGATTGATAATATTTTTAATGGTAATGTATTTATTGGAATGTTGCATAATGTTAATGTCGTACAGAAAATTTTTGCCCGGGTTAGCAATGTCTACCAAAACATAGATTTCTTCTCTATTGATCCAAAAACACAAATCAAAAATAAAATTCTCTGGACAACAATCCCCCCCCCAGAGATAAATCAGGGGGCCTGGGACTACAGGCACATCAGAGGCAAATTAGCTCCTGATCTTGATTGGTGCTACAGTGCATCTCTGTTAAAGAGATAGAGATACTTCGTTTTAGCTTTATTTTATTTTGTAGGCATTAAAAAACATGAAGAACGATATGTCTTATCTATCAAACCTTTATGGTTTGAGAGATATTCACAAGCAAAGTTCCCCTCCCGCCCCTTTTACCTAGTGTAAGCCATCTCTTCTCAGAAGTGGAATCCAGCCCATAGACCAGACAGATAACAGAAGGGACAATCTTCTTCCTATGAGAACAATGAAAGCCCTGCCCCCCCTTGATAAGTTTTTCAGGTTTTTCCCTTATCTTAATTGAAGATTGTCCCTCACTGCAGTCTAATTGGGCACCTCCCTTCTGATCTGGCTGAACAGTGTTACATCAGTAAAAGGGGTGGGAGGAGGATACTTTGTCATTGAATTACTCTTGTACTACAACTCTGACAGAATTGAAATAACACTCTCCAAAGTCCAAATACTATTATGATTAATTAGAGCTGCTTTTATTATGAAACATTACTATCCCTTTAAGTAGCCCATGTGAAACCAACCATAGATTTATAGACTATTTTACATTAACCTTTTAAAGGACCAGATTAGGGGGACAATACTTTGCCCACCCCTCTAGTCCTCCTTTAAGGGTTAAAGGAAAAAAAAAAAAAAAATGAAAAAATGAAACAGGTTTAAGCGGTTATAACTTTTGTACAATTTATGTTCCAGTAGTGTTTTACTGAGGAAGAAAAGCCTTGCAACATGTCTGCAAATTCATGATAAACCGTTACTGTACCTTTAATCCTATCACTTCCTCTCCCTTCTGTCCTTTAGGCTATACATATTACAGGTCATGAAGTCTATCATCAATAGAAAGTGTCACATGTATACAAGAAAAGATGGAGTAATTGGGGGGGGGGGTACCAACTTCACTTTAGGTAACAAATAAAAATGCACTTTGACTTTTATGGGTATTTAACCCCTCAAATGACAGAGAGGTCTCCAGTGCACTGCAAATCTGTTTTCTGCATTTATACATCTGGCTCATGGGATAGAAATGTCTTAACACCTTAAGGACCAAGGACGAACATATACGTCATGGGGAAAATGTGCGTTAACGACCCATGATGTATATGTACATCATGGAATTCAGAGGTCCTTGCGCGGGTGCATGCCATTCGAGAACCTATGATTCAGTTTAAAGACAATATTAAAAAAACATCACGTGGTCCTTAAGCGGTTAATACCAATCTGATTCACCCAATTGGGATCAGGTAAAACAGACAATGGATAGAGAGATATCAATAGACTGTGGATGTCACGCTACATTCCCAGAGGGCTGAACAGTAACATTTTTGCATAGTGATTTTTAATGGAAAATGATGTCTCCACAACATCAGGGATGTTCCCAAAACCCTGAACTGTATTGGTCCTTTAGAAATTCCATTTGACATAGGGCGACCAGACCTGGGGACACACATGAAAAATGCATACTTCAGGGCCGCTTTGATTTCAGTACAGTTCAGAAATATGCCTATTTTCCTGTGTCCCCCCGGTTAAAGGTGAGGTCTGGTCAGCCAAATTTGAGATCCATCACAGTGAAGACCCTGTGAAACCAACCCAACTGTGACAAGTCAACACAGACCAAGAAGAATCCAAACCTGCGACTTAAAACCCAACCCGAGAAGATGGAGTAGTGAGGCTCAAGCCTTGGTATCCAAAAATCACCGCTGATAGATTTTATCCATCAGAAAGAAGACAACGACGACGACCGAATTTGAGATTGAGAACAATGACTCGGGGGGACACTAACATGTCAGGTTTTCAGGAGATCCCTGATTAAGCACGGGTGAAGCAAACAATGATTGAGCCACCGATTACTCACCTATTAACAAGAAGGCACCTCTTAACCCTTTGAGTGCCAGAGTGCAATACATTGGCTACGTCCCTGGCACTCAAAGAGTTAAAGCCTGTGCTAATAGTGTATCCTGAGGAGTGACATTCAGTAACACTGCAATACACACAACACAACAAGCCAGGACACATCAAGAGAATGCGAGACAGCTGGGACATTGCTGGCCGCTCTCCATTTAACTTGTGAGGCAATAAACAGATTAAAGAGACACTAACCTATATACAGCAAGAGACGCGTCACACAGCCTGCAGAAGTTATCCACGGGCTCTGTGCACCCCTGCAGCCACTGTTTTCCTGGGAGACAAGGAAGTCATTTGATAGGCTGCCTCTCTCCTGGAGAAAACAAGATAAGCAGCCGTAGAGGTCAATAGGTCACACGGACTGCCGCCACTGATCATCCTCATTTGGATGGAGAGCTCGAGAGCCTTCTTATTTGGGCATTACTGGGGTTCCAGCATAGGGCTCCATCCGATGTAAGGAGCACCCCTGATTAACAGTTTGAACCCATTAACCCTTTGAATGTTAGAGGGTTACGCAAAGCAATGTGCATAGCTGGGAACTCTGCGGATTTTCACTGGAGAGACTGGTTTTTGCTGCCAGTTACCAGGTCTCCGGGGCAGAGGCTGACTCTCCAGATGTGGGGAGTTTGTAATCAAACTCTGCCCACTCCCGACACTTCCCAGTTTGTTCCTCCCACTCCCCCGGCCATGTATTTTAAGCCCCACCCCACTCACAATCAAGCCACACCCCTTTTCCCAGCCCCAGCTGCACCACTGGACCTTTGGGGAGTCCACAAGTCAGAGTTCCCAGGTACGGCAACGTGTTGCGTACTCGCTCTGGTACTCAAAGGGTTAAGGCAGGAGTAGCCAACCCTGATCCTCGAGAGTTACCAACAGTGCAAGTTTTCAGGATATCACTGAATAGACACAAGTGGACCAATTAAAAGTGATACAGCCACTAATTAGTCCATCCATGCTCCTGCTGGGATATCCAGAAAAAAAATCAAATGCACTGTTCGTAGCACTTGAGGACCACAGCCGGCTATCCCTGTATTAAACGTAATGTTAAAGTGATAGTAATGTTTCACAAAAACAGCAGCTCCAATTAATCTTCATAGCAACTGAGCCATAGAGAGTGTTATTTCATTACCGTGAGCATTGTAGTTCAAGAGTAATTGAATGATAAAGTTTCCTCCTCCCGCCCCTTTTACCTAGTGTAAACCCCCAACTTCTCAGATGTAGAATCCAGTCCATAGACTGGACAGCTCACAGTAAGGTTCAATATTCTTACTGTGACATAAGGAAAACTCTGCCCCCCTTCACAGGTTTTTCCTTATGCTCACTGAAGATTGACCCTCTCTGTGATCCATCCAGACAGTCTTGCTGCTCTGAGGTGAACAGTGTTACATCAGTAAAAGGGGTGGGAGGGGGATACTTTATCATTCAATTACTCTTGAACTACAACTCGGACCATATTGAAATAACACTCTCCATGGCCCAAATACTATGATGATTAATTAGAGCTGCTTTTATTATGAAATATTACTATCCCTTTAACACCTTAGTACATAGGTGTTCGTGTTCCTTTAACAACGCAAAATATGACAATTCCCAGTAAGATACTGCACCACCTTGGCAATTTAAGGCACAATGCTGGGTGGATTCTGGACTTGTAAAAGTGAGGGTAAAGTGTTGACACAATGATTCAAGTTTGAGCAAGATATCTATTTACTTTCATAGTAGCAGAGGCAAAAGTACAACAGTCACTACTGTACACACACCAGTTTATAACACAGTTCAAAGGCCGAGGTGTATATAAAAAAAGCAGCGTTTTAGCAAAATACAGAAAAAGTCGCAATGGTAAAGCTTAACGATTTTGTAAATTGTCATATTTATAAACCTGTTTGTATCTAATTTATACATACAAACTATTAAACAAAACTAAATTGCAATAGCCTGGGCAATGGATAGTATCTTATAAACTGGCCCAGATTAGACCAGTTAATGTAAAGGTTGTCTGTAAACTGTCCAAGACATCTCTGCATGTATCCCAGAATACAGCATCACACACACTGCAACTAGGCCCACTGATATGTACTGTACGATGCTTCGCTTAAATTCACTAAAGGGTTAAACCACTACACAGACTACAATTACTCAAATGATTCCTTTTTTAATGATTGTGAAAAAGAGAGGTTTCAGAATCATATAATGCTGTTTAAAGGGATAGTAATGTTTCATAATAAAAGCTGCTCCAATTAATCATCATAGTATTTGGACTTTGGAGAGTGTTACTTCAATTCTGTCAGAGTTGTAGTACAAGAGTAATTCAATGACAAAGTATCTCCCTCCCGCCCCTTTTACTGATGTAACACTGTTCAGCCAGATCAGAAGGGAGGTGCCCAGGTAGACTGCAGAGAGGGGCAATCTTCAATTAAGATAAGGGAAAAACCTGAAATGCTTGTCAAGGGGGACAGGGCTTTCATTGTTCTCATAGGAAGAAGATTGTCCCCTGCTGTTATCTGTCTGGTCTATGGACTGCATTCCACATCTGAGAAGAGATGGCTTACACTAGGTAAAAGGGGCGGGAGGGGAAACTTTGCTTGTGAATATCTCTCAAACCATAAAGGTTTGAGAGATAAGACTTATATCGTTCTTCATGTTTTCTTAATGCCCACAAAATAAACTAAAGATAAAAACAAAGTATTACTATCCCTTTAACCTTTTGAGTGTTAAACACAATGTGTTGCACAAGCTTCTGGTACTCAATCAGAGGTTTATATTACACAGTGCTGAATCGAGGAGATGAGCAACAACTGTGGCACTGGGACATCTGTGTTTAACCCATTACTGCAATCTTTGACAGTGTCATACACATCATACACCATCTCCAATATATTTTCCCCCCCTTAAAGGACCAGCAGGGGGTGTGTCCAATGCATTGAGAGGACATGCTCTGAATACTGTTTTGGACTTTAACCCCTTAAGGACCCTTGACGGTCCTGGTACGTCATGGCTGGATTTGCTTTAAGGACCAATGACGTACCAGGACTGTCATGGAATTCCGGCATGCATGCTGTTCGGGGAGTCCGGAATCGGATTCAATTAATAAAAAAAAAAAAATGCTCCGTGGTCCTTAAATGACTGCTGCATGCATGCGTGGCCGGTCCTTAAGGGGTTAAAGGGTTAGTGTTCACAGAAGGATGCATCAGAGATGATGATGAGGTTTAACATTTTGAGTAACACAGGGGATGTGCAAGTGCAATGCATTGTAGGCCCCTTTGGAACTCATAGGGTTGCATAAGACTAAATGGAGGACAAACAGCAACAGAAGAAGAAATGACAGAGTTAAAAGGTTAGTAATGTTAATATATTTAAAGAAAAAAAAAAAAAAAAAGAAGATCATATTGCAGCTATAAGAAAAATAAACTAAACAACCCCAGTCCCATCTCTCAAACCTTTACGGTTTGAGAGATATAGAAGGATAAAGTTCCCCACTCACTTCGCTTTCCCTGACGTCAGCTGTAAGCTGACAGCAGGAGATCCTGGTCCCGGGACAAGCAAACAGCTCTTCAGCAGAGCCGAAATAGCGCCATCTAAAAAGAAATGTTCCAATGGAACACTCTACAAACTGTGCCTGCAACCTTTGTAGACCGTTCTGATGAGGTATTTCTTTTTACATTGCGCTATTTCGGCTCTGCAGAAGAGCTGCTTCGAGTCGGCCGACTGGAATCTCCTGCTGTCAGCTTTACAGCTGACGTCAGGGAAAGTGGAAGGAGGGGGGGAATCTTTAGCCTCCTATATCTCTCAAACCATAAAGGTATGAGAGATGGGACTGGTGTCGTTTAGTTTATTTTTCTTATAGCTGCTATATGACATTTTTTAACCCCTTAACAACCTGGCACACGGTGGTCTCTAAAGGACCACGGAACATTTATTTATTTATTTTTTGCCGATCCAACTCAGGGCTCCCCGAACGGCGTGCAGCCGCACAGTGAGCCCTGAAATCCATGACGGTCCTGGTACATCATGGGTCAGTCACTTTTACCCATGACGAACCAGGACCGTCAAGGGTCATTAAGGGGTTAATATATTGATATTACCAACCCTTTAAAAGTACCACTACTGAACCCATAATTACCCCTGCCCCGAGCCTCCTTTGCTTCAGTGACCACGGTACACTCACCCAGGGTGCTGGAGAAAGTGACCCTTTACATGTACGTGTGTCCTGCTGAGACAGGGAGTCGGTTAACCCTTTGAGTGCCAGGAGTATCTAACGCATGGCATTGGATAGCCCTCAAAGATTTAAAATGAGTATGTTAAAAATACAAATATTGAGATAAGACCAATGGATGAGAGAAGCAGTAATCTGGATGGTGATATTGTCACATACGAGCTGTAAAACAAATGCAATATTTCTACAGTGCGTTTGACAGAATTCTTAACCCTTTGAGTGCCAGAGGGCTACGCAACGCATTGCAAAGCCATTAGAAATGCTCCCAGTGTGGTCCAGCACCGAAACGAATTAGCATATAACACCCCACTGAGCCACCAACAAAATAAAGGCTCATTTCTCAAATTAAAAAAAAAATAAAAAATGCTATTATAAAGAAATGTCTAGTACAATTTATTTTCTTCAAAAGTAACTAAATCTACACTGGCCTAATTTAACCCTTTGAGTGCCAGAGCGGTATCCAATGCATTGCTTTGGCACGCAGAGGGTTAAATTGGGGCTTTTAACCTCTCGAACGTTATAGAGAAAGTAACTGGATTGTTCTACATTCTTAGTACATCAGTCTCAGTTTTGTACTCAGATTACCAGATGGGGAATACATAAAAATACCTTACAGGACTACACTGATCTCAGTACAAGTCTTACAATGTATATATTCAATGTGTGTCTTCCATTAACCCCTTAAGGACCAGGGTCCTGGGAAGTAATTCTCCCTTAAGGACCACTTTATGACACTCTGGTACATGTGGCCTGTAGCATGTATTGGCGAGGCCGAGCTGGGGACTGAGAGGGACCGCTCCAGTCTTGCAGAGGTCAATTTCAGACCCCGTTTTTCCTTACAGTGCTCACAGAGGAGAGCTGTAAGTAAAATGTACATGACGTGCTATGACAGTCACTGGTCCTTAAAGGGATAGTAATGTTACATAATAAAAGCAGCTCTAATTAATCATCATAGTATTTGGGTCATGGAGAGTGTTATTTCAATTCTGTCAGACTTGTAGTTCAAGAGTAATTGAATGATATAGTATCCCCCTCCCGCTCCTTTTACTGATGTAACACTGCTCACCTCAGAGCAGCAAGACTGTCTGGATGGATCACAGAGAGGGACAATTTTCAGTGAGCATAAGGAAAAACCCAAAAAACCTGTCAAAGGGGACAGGGCTTTCATTGTTCTCATAGGAAGAAGATTGTCCTTTGCTGGTATCTGTCTGGTCTATGGACTGCATTCCACATCTGAGGGGAGGTGGCTTACACTAGGTAAAAGGGGCGGGAGGGGAAACTTTATCATTCAATGACTCTTGAACTACAACTCTGACAGTATTGAAATAGCGCTCTCCGCGGCCCAAATACTATGAAGATTAATTGGAACTGCTGTTTTTGTGAAACATTACTATCCCTTTAAGGCAAAAACAGTGTGACGGTCATAGCACGGCACGTGGTCCTTAAGGGGTAAACCCCTTTACAGTGGAAAGCCTTCAACCCTTTGGCCGCTGTTGGATTATAATTCCATTCATCAGCCGATCAACAATGGGAGTTGTAGTCCAACAACAACTAGAAAGCAAAAGTTCATAACCTCTTTCCTCAAGGTCCCTAACACTGCCCATGGCCACACCCCCACTCCTCACATGACTCCACCCCTACCCGCTGTTGTCTGACACAAAACCGCCTAAGCCAAACAGTGATTCTCAACATCAGTCCTCAGGGCACTTCACTTAAATCTGGTTATGGATCAGTCATTGTGAATAGTCTACTTGTGCTTAACCCCTTAAGCACCAGAGGGGTGCATGACTTATTACGTCTTTAAAAAGGGTTAAAGTGACGGTTAACCGGAGTCAGTGTCCAGGCAACAGCAAAGCCTGCCTCCACTACAACATACAGCGCACTCAGAGCTGCAGGGATAGTGTTACATTGTATCACTGTTCCTGCGCTTTCACATTCCCTGGCAGGAAGCAGTCAGGAAATACATCCAAGAAACTCAATTTCCAGGGTCAAAGTTTAACCCTGTGTGTGCCAGAGGGGTACGCAATGCGTTGTGTACCACTCTGTCTCTCAAAGGGTTAACAATGTAGGTGAAAATTAAAAAAAAAGGCTAAAGTATAGGCAATTTGACTTTATTATACACTTTCAGAATATGCAAAAAGGAGGCCGACTGTCACCTTAGTTGGTACGTCCTGAGGACTGGTATTGAGATTTACTGGCTTATAACCTACAAATTCATGAATTATAATCAAACAATACAAAATGTACCAGTACCCAGGTAAATTACCTGGTCAGATTAGTGTAGAATTGTTTAATGTTAGGTTTATATAACGGTCTACCATAAACCAATAGCAGTGATCTGGCACAATGGGACGGGGGTTACCATATGCCAACCTCTCACACTATTCAGCACAGCGAGAGCGTGTGGACAGCAGAGGCGAGGAGCCCAAAACAACGTGTGTAACGTCGCAGTCATGCGCAGTAGACACTGCCCGCACATGACTGCCCCACGACCAGCTGGCAGTGGCACTGTGGCCCGTGTAACAGTGTCTTCAACTAGTATATACCAAAAACATGTAGAAAGGCGCTCTCCAGACTTCAGAAGCTGGTGTTAAGTGAAGAAATGTTACTGTAGATCACTGTTGTAAATCTAATTTCTGGGTTTTAATACAACTTTCTTTGTGCCCTTTTCCTCCCAGCAGATGTTTAATACATAAACCCAGACTGCATGTAACCATTAACTCTTTGGGCGCTTTGGACACTCAGTGTTAAAGGTTTAATTCCAAGCAAGTGAAAGGGTCATTGGAAAGGGGAATTCTTTCACAGAAAAAAGACAACACGTGCATAAATATCCATAAAACAAAAATGTGCATAAATATCCATAAAGCAATATATATATATATATACACATATCAGGGCTTATAATTTTAACCCCTTAAGGACCCATGACGGTCCTGTTCCGTCATGGGTTGTTATACCCTTAAGGACCCATGACGGAACTGGACCGTCATGGAATTCCAGGCTCCCCTTGCGGCTGCACGCCGTTTGGGGAGTCCGGAAACCAGCCGCGAAAAAAAAAAATGCTCCGTGGTCCTTAACGGATCGCAAGGTGCGTGAGCGGCCGGTCGTTAAGGGGTTAAGTCCTTTGCTACTAGCCAGACCTGAAAAGTTACTCACCACTGCAATCCAAAACATGGGCTGAATTTCTACTCACCAGGGCTAAATTTTCACTCGCCATTGGCTAGTGGAGAGTGGAAATTTTGAGCCCTGTGCATATATTTTAACCCCTTGACTGCCCCAGACACAAAGGGTCAAACAGTCTTTTTCAGACCAAATTAACATCTGAATGACTAAACGATCCACGTTTATCTGTATACATATTGAGGCTCATGTACTATGTAGAAATTGGGCACATTTTTGAGCAAACCTGCTGCAGTCACAAAAAAAGAAACACAAATTCCTCAGATTACTTTTGATTTTAACCCACTGAATGCTAAAGCACATACACACACTCATTGCTTCATTTTAAATGGAGTATTTGTAATTAGCAGTTAACCCTCTGAGTGCCAGAGAGCTATGATAGCTCTTTGCCACTCACAGGATTAACCCATTGAGTGCCAGACTGGTACGCAACGCATTGCTTTGCAATGCGTTGCGTACCACTCTGGCACTCAAAGAGTTAATAGTGGTACAGCTGTAAAAACAGGAGATTGGTAGTTATTACAGTCAGCTATGCCCCTCCTTGATTGTACTCACCATCTTGCTGATCAGTCTCACTGTCCCCTGGCACAGATAAGGTCAGGGTGCCATTGGCAAGGCAAGGGTTGGATTTCCTCCTAAATGCAACCCTCCTAAAATCCTCTCCACTCATGGTGTCTCAGCTATTGTAGATCCACAGGTCCACACTGAATCCAAAATCCCCACAATACTGCTGTGCAACGCAAAGCCCTACTTCTCAGTGTCAGGGGCTGATCGGATCAGCCATTACTAGTCTCAGTGCCCAGCAATCCCGTGCTGCAGATCCCAGTAACCATCCGGTGCGCACAGCAGTCTGCAGGATGAGCTCCCTTCCCAAACTGTTCCGTGCCCTCCAGCCTCTCTGAGTGGCAGGGAGGGGAGCTAGAATGAGCCACGCCCCTTCTTAGACACGCCCTTACCTGGAGACTTGCTCACCTGAGAATCTTAAGCAGAAAGGAGCGGGCTGTAAAGTGCATACCATTTTTTTATTGTCCGATGTAAATTAAAGGGACACTAACGCTTTCTATTGCATGTACATATTGTGCAAGTGCAAACTAAAAGAAGCGATCTGCCTTTGTGTTTTATTATTACACTAGTTGGAGAGCCCGTTACACGGGCCACAGTGCCACTGCCAGCCGGTCGCGGCACAGTAGAGAACCGCTGTGTACCAGCCTCGTCACGGGCAGTCTCTACTGCGCATGACTGCGTCGTTACACACGTTTTATTTATTTATTTTACACTTTCGTCACACTGACACTGAGCTCCTTCCATCTATTTCCAGGGAGTTCTCTGTTAGGGGCTGTGAAAGGGGGCAATAATTCTAAATACAGATACAATGTAAAAAACACGCAAACAAAAATGTATGATTTAACACACACACAGCACCCAGTGCTGCGGGGATAGTGTTAACTCTGGACATAAAAGAGTTAAGACAACCATTTGAATAATAAAAATAAGTACAGACAATTTGACTTTACATATTATTGCATTTGCAGAATCTGTAAAGTCAAATTAAAGGGTTACTTGTCTTTTAACCCTTGAAGTACCAGAGTGCATACCCCTCTGGCACTGAAACGGTCGTTAAATGACAATACTGATAATTACTATTATTATATAATTGTTTTAGAATTCTATGTATATTTAACTAATTGTAAGCCAGTATGAAGCACATGGGGGGGTTATATACTTTGCAGCTGATGTACTAAGAAGAAATGGTGAAATTCTGGTGCAGACCATCTGTCCCACTGGGGACATATAAACCTTCCCATTGAAATAAATGACACTTTTAACCCTTTAAATGCCAGAGAGGCATTTTCATCAGCGCATTCTAGTTTTAGCAGTGCAAGTTAACACGATAAAGCTATTTTTTGGACCAGATTGTTCTTATCTTTTGATAATTTTTTTTTTACATTTCTATAAAATTACCTTTAACCCCTTGAATACCAGAGGGACGTGCCAAGCATTGCTTTTCGGTATGTCACACAACCTTCTGGCACTGAATGGACAGACAACAGTGATGTGTTTCCAGTTGGTTTGTTTTTTGACGCTTTGTATAACGATTCATGGGCGTCCACAGAAATCTTTCTAGGTGGGGCTAAGCCATAATTTGCCCCCAAGGCCAGCCCAAACAGCCCCTATGTTTATCCAGGGTGGGCAAGTATGGGGAGGAGTGTCCCCTCTCTCACCCCTGCACGTATGCCCATGCAACAATTCACTATTTTTGTTCTTTAGGTTCTTGATTTGCTTCTGATTATTGTTATGAAATGTCCGACTCTATTACATTTTGCCCTAACCCTTTGAGAGCCAGATAGGCATTGACTGGTAGTCATAGACCTATACACACGCTGTCTGATAACTCTGCCTTGTCCCTCTGGTAAACTCAGTACCAAATATACAGTATCTGACTCCCCAGACTTGTTACACTGTCCACTATTAGTCACAGAGCTACATATACACTATCTGACTCCGCAGTCTTGTGCCACTGACAGATAATAGTCACAGAGCTACAGATACAGTATCTGACTCCCCAGTCTTCTGCCACTGCCCACTATTATCACAGAACTACATATACACTATCTGACTCCGCAGTCTTGTGCCAATGTCCGCTGTTATCACGGAACTACATATACACTATCTGACTCCCCAGTCTTGTACCACTGCCCACTGTTATCACAGAACTACATATACACTATCTGACTCCCCAGTCTTGTACCACTGCCCACTGTTATCACAGAACTACATATACACTATCTGACTCCCCAGTCTTGTTCCACTCTCCACTGTTATCACGGAACTACATATACACTATCTGACTCCCCAGTCTTGTTCCACTGTCCACTAGTAGTCACTGAGTTACCTATACACAGTCTGACTCCCCAGTCTTGTTCCACTGTCCACTAGTAGTCACTGAGTTACCTATACACAGTCTGACTCCCCAGTCTTGTTCCACTGTCCACTAGTAGTCACTGAGTTACCTATACACAGTCTGACTCCCCAGTCTTGTTCCACTGACCACTAGCAGTTACTGAGCTACTTATACACTATCTGACTTCCCAGTCATGTTCCACTGTCCACTAGTAGTCACAGAGCTACATATACACTATTTGACTCCCCAGCCATGTGCCACTGTCCATTAGTACTTCAACAAACCAAAAACACTCACATTACGCAATGGCTGCATAAATACTTAAGTAAAAATACAGCTTAATGAACTTTTCAGGGTAAACCATCCCTGCACGGTATTGTGCTCACGTGTCCTCCTCTCAGCTCTCCAACTTATCCTCATCCGTCTCGATCTCCTCTCACCAAAAGGAAGGAAAAAAAGAACGCCGCTCCACCAGAGATCTTTTTCCACTGTCCACTAGTAGTCACAGAGCTACACTATCTGGTTCCCCAGTCTTGTTCCACTGCCCACTAGTAATCACAGAGCTACATATAAATTATCAGGTACCCCAGTCTTTTTCCACTATCCACTAGTAGTCACTGATCTACATATACACTATCTGGTACCCCAGCCTTGTGCCACTGTCCACTAGTAGTCACAGAGCTACATATACACTATCTGATTCCCCAGCCTTGTGTCACTGTCCACTAGTAATCACAGAGCTACATATAAATTATCAGGTACCCCAGTCTTTTTCCACTATCCACTAGTAGTCACTGATCTACATATACACTATCTGGTACCCCAGCCTTGTGCCACTGTCCGCTAGTAGTCACAGAGCTACATATACACTATCTGATTCCCCAGCCTTGTGTCACTGTCCACTAGTAGTCACAGAGCTACATATGCACTATCTGATTCCCCAGCCTTGTGCCACTGTCCACTAGTAGTCACAGAGCTACATTTAAACTATATGACTTCCCAGCTTTGTGCCACTGTCCACTAGTAGTCACTGAGTTACATATACACTCTCTGACTCCCCAGTCTTGTGCCACTGTCCACTAGTAGTCACTAGACATGTGCGAATTCATTCGGAGACATTCGGATTTCGTCGAAAATGGGGTCATTTGGAGACATTCTGCCAATCCGAAACTCAAGGGTCATTCGGAAAAAATGATCCGACTCCGAACAGCCCAGGTCCGAAATTCGTCGAAACTTTCGGAAGTTTCGGCAATCGACACATTTCCAAAAGTTTTGACTACTTTTGACCAGGACATTTTGTACTTCCTGTGCGCGCTCAATTACTTTCCCTCCATAATTTTCCCTCCATGTCTCTAGTCCAATTCCATTCTCCGTTTCATGCACAACTTCCCTCTTTTGTCTGTATTCGAATGGCCTTCTTCGTTTCATGATGGGGGTTGGACTAATGACACAGTCACACAGACAGACAGCCTGCATTTCCTCATTGGGTTGTTGGAGCTCAGAGAGAGAAGAGATTAGAGAGTGTACAGTTGTTGTGTAGGCAGGCAGGTAGCATTAGGCTAGGCATAGGTAGGCAGCCAGCATTAGTTCCAGTTATTGCCACTGCAAGAGCAAGTAATATTTGTTCCTGTGCAAAATATAAAAAAATATTAGGTATTTGTTCGAATACAGGGCCGGCCCTTACATGGGTCCCAGTGGGTCCATGGACCCATGCGGCACTTTGACAGGGGCGGCAATTTACCGTCCCATAGCATGTTTATTTTGTGCTCTTCCGCCATTTCTGTGTTGCAGGGTGTCCCATCCCATCAGTGTGACTGTCAGCAGCCGGGCAGCCCTATGCTCACTCAGTGGCGATGCCTGCTGGCTGCTTCAGTGACGTGAATTATGTGATAGTGAAACATTATGCCTATTTTATATTGTTTATCGCCCACCTAAAGTCAAGACTTGAGTAAATAGGTCTACCGTCCCAGATTTGCTAGAGAGGTTTTACAAATACAGGAGGGTGCCCCCTGTACGAAATGAGTCTAAACATTTGGGATCCCTAGTATGAGTGCACAACAGTGCATGATGTGTCCTGAACAGGATTGCTGTGAGGTGTCTCCACCCAGAAGGTGCTGGCTTCAACATTGCGACAAGTGACCAACTAAGAGCACCGTGCCGTGCAGCCATAGCATCACCCCCTCCTACTCTCCGGGTCCCGCTGACTGGCAATAACAGGTGAGTCACTAAGAGATCTGAAGCCTTTCTGGAAGTCCTTTCACTTGGAAAGGGGCTAGGTATTACTTGGGGGAGTTGCCTCGTGTGTAAATAATTTCTAGGTGGGAGATGAATGTGCATCACTTATGTGTTTCCTAACAGTAGTTAGAATACAACTCCCATCATCCCCTGATTATGACATTGTGAAATGCCCAGCAATTATCGTAGAACCCTGTATTGCACACTCACGGAAAACGGTGATATTGCTATACTAAGACAATGCTGTGGACCCCTCTTCAGTATAGATGTCAAGCATTTTTTTTTTTATTTCTCTCCTGTGTTGCAGTTTGTTCACAACAGAATGTCTCAATTTTTCTTTTTAACCCTTTGAATGCCAGAGTGGTATGCAACGCATTGCTTTGCAATGCGTTGCGTACCACTCTGGCACTCAAAGGGTTAACACATTACATCTATCACATTACAATCATTGATGTTTATTCTTGATGTAGTATGAAACTCTACAATGTATATACACATAGAGTTATCTGATATGAGGGGAAATCAGGATAGGAAAACGAGAGAGAGGAATTTGGGTACTAAAGAGGGACAGTAGGGTAGGAGGCTGGTACCAGAAAATGAAACCTTAATCTTTACCCATGTACTAACATAGAATGTGACATGTAGTTTGTCCATGTTCGAGTCGACCACTTATGTTGAGTAGGATGTGACAGGCATGGGTTTTCGATGTTGAACATATGCTAAATTGAATGACAGGCATGAGGTTTCGATGTTCGAACATATGCTAGATTGAAGGACAGGCATGGGGTTTCGATGTTCGAACATGCTAAATTGAATGACAGGCATGGGTTTTCGATGTTCGACGTTTGCATTGTGACTGGCATCCCATGCTACAGTAGAGGTGACATGCACAGACTTTCAATGTACGACAATGTCCGTTTTTGGGATGGATCTTTTTCTAAATGCACACCCTGTCTGCAAATAATGATAGCAGCGTGCACGGAGGCGCACTGCTATAATTTAACCCATGTTAAATTTGGCCGAATAATTCAGAATGGATCAGAATTTCGTCCGAATCGAATAGGCCCGGTCCGAAATTAAGATCATCCGAATTAGAAAAAAAAAAATTCGTCCGAATTTGAATTTTACCGAAAATTTTGCCCGTGCACAAGTCTAGTAGTCACTGAGCTACATATACACTATCTGACTCCCCAGTCTTGTGCCACTGTCCACTAGTAGTCACACAGCTACATATACCCAAAATAGTAAAATAGTTATGGACACTCACCTGGATGTTCTTTGCTGCTGTTTTAAAGTGGATATCACCAATCGCTACCCCCGTCACTATATATATATATATATATATATATATATATATATAGCAAAATAGAAAAAAAGAAGAAAACAGCGCACCGGAAAATCCTCTAAGCCTAGTATTTCAGTTGTCAGTAATGAGATATCCCTTCTTAAAGTGATCTACTCACATATAATAGAGGCTTAACCTGTCTCTCGGTATAACTCGCCTCCACTGGAATTGCGAGCGTCACTCCAGGCTTGTGACTTGCTTAACGTCTCTAATTATTAATATTTATTGTTGTTCCAAAAATAGAGGTAAATAGCCAAAAGGCGACTGGAACATTTAATATAAATAAAATGTGAAAAAGCACAAAAATTAATTAAGGGATAGTAACGTTTCATAATAAAAGCAGCTCTAATTAATCATCATAGTATTTGGACTTTGGAGAGTGTTATTTCAGTTCTGTCAGAGTTGTAGTTCAAGAGTAATTGAATGATAAAGTATCCCTCTCCCCCCCTTTTACTGATGTAACACTGCTCAGCCAGATCAGAAGGGAGGTGCCCAGGTAGACTGCAGAGAGGGACAATCTTCAATTAAGATAAGGGAAAAACCTGAAAAACTTGTCAAGGGGGGCAGGGATTTCATTGTTCTCATAGGAAGAAGATTGTCCCCTTCTGTTATCTGTCTGGTCTATGGACTGCATTCCACATCTGAGAAGAGATGGCTTACACTAGGTAAAAGGGACAGGGAGGGGAAACTTTGCTTGTGAATATCTCTTAAACCATAAAGGTTTGAGAGATAAGACTTATATCGTTCTTAATGTTTTTTTAATGCCTACAAAATAAAATAAAGTTAAAATGAAGTATTACTATCCCTTTAAGGTGAGCTAATACCTTTTCATATCATAAGGTATGTAGGGTAATAAAAAATATATCTATAAAACATACGCATTAACTTAATTTATACATTTCAGAAAAATATGGCCTGACAGTACATACGGCAGGGTGAGGTTACCAGTACCTAGTTGGGATGGGAAACAATGAATGTATCTCAACAGTCTCCAACAGCCCCCCCCAATGACTATAGGCCACAAAACATAGCAACAACACCCAAAAAAATAAAATAAAGAAGTAAAAACAATAAGAAATGCTTAAAATTAAGCTCACAATTCTAGATTAATTACTCAATTGTTCAACGCGTTTCATGACTCATAAACTTAATGTCACTTTCTCAAGAGCAGGATTTATGAATAAAAAATACCTTATCCGCGTATCCCTCGTATACTTGTACCTATTGTCCGCATTCTGATGACATCGGCCTGCTCACGTGGGCATACTTTCCTCGGCAAGGAGGCTCTCTGGTCCATATGCGCTCCACACATGGAACGCTGTGACATCATTTCCAGTTCTCTCTCTCACTCTCTAACTGATGTGGTGCGGATGACTCGGACGGCAGAGGGGTGGGTCAAGGGCTGCCAGGCTACCACTGTAAATGAGGTACTCCAGCTCATGGTCTTAGAGCAATTTTATGAACATGCTCCGTTATCTGTGTGAGATTGAGTGAGGGATCGCAAGTCCCTCACTGCCGACTGGGCAGCCGTGCTGGTGGACCAACACCTAGATGCCCGACCACTGTGACTCTGGAAAATAGACCTCCCCCAACCTGTTATGTGCCTCCCCCAGCTCGGCTACTTCCTTCAGCCCGTCCACCTCCACCGGGTCCCCGTCACGAGTAGCCCCTGCAGGACCCTCCTGACCCACCCATACCCACGGTTATGCCTGGGACCAACTGGGGCATATGAGGAGCAATTGTCCCAACAGCGGTTCTTGGGACACTGGGACCCGGTCCTATAATGTAGCACCCCGGGCCAACGTGCATTGTTTGGGCACAGGGGGATCCAGCCCGTCTGGAGGGTGGACTGAGGAGGACTGGGGATTACTTCATGAGGCGGATCCAGTTCAAGCAGCTCCAAGGATAACCACGATTACCATCGAAAGGCGGTATGGATTAATGGTCGACCAGTCCAAGGATTACGGGATTCCAGGGCTATGATTACTTTGAGCCAGCCATGACTTGTAGCTACCACAGACGGGCAGACGGGACGGTCCGTGGCCGTCAGGGTCACAGGAGGAAATATATATCGGATCCCAACCGCACGCATCCTCCTGGACTGGGGCACAAGGGCCCGCGAGGTGGAGGTCGGGGGGATGAGGAATTTACCAGACAAGGTTTTACTAGGAAACCTCAGCTTACAGTGCCAGCACGGACCCAGCCATCTGTGCCGCAGTAACCAGACAACAGGTGAAGAGGGCTGAAATCACAAACTCGGACGAGACCCAGGTAAGAACCACTGTCCTGGACAGTTCCCCCTCCGACTTCCCTGACCTGGCTCCTTGCGCTTGGCCCTCCCTGGATGACCTGGCCCAGGAAACCAGGACAGACCCGACTCTAGCAGGGTACTGGGAGCGAGCAGGAAGGGATCCTGGGGGTTTGGAAGGGGAGCGGGTAGAATGGAACCAGGGACTGCTGTACAGGGTCATGGACGGTCAGGGCGCCACTCCAGTGCTCAAGCGCCAGTTGGTTATGCCGCAAAAATATCAACACGATCTGCTGCACATAGGGCATGACATTCCATTAGCAGGCCATTTGGGGGTGACCCGTTCTCATCACCGCTTGACCCAGACCTTCTTTTGGCCAGGGATCACTGGGGATATCCGACAGTACTGTCGCACCTTTAACACCTGCCAGCGGGTGGGGGAAAAAGGCATATCGTAAGAGAGCCTCGCCGCACCCCCTACCAATTATAGACGAGCCGTTTAGCTGGATAGCGGTAGACCTGATAGGACCCTTACCTCGACCATGCCCCTTGGGGAAAAGATACATTTTGACCGTGGTGGACTATGTCACCCGATACCCGGAGGCGATACTCCTGACTAACATCCATGCAGAGACAGTAGCAGATGCCCTGCTGTGGATCTTTGACAGGGTGGGCTTTCCCCAAGTAATTATATCTGACCAAGGGACCCAATTCATGGCTGAGATTACCCACCAGCTGTGGAGAATGTGCGGGATCAAAGCCCTGCACAGCTCCACGTATCACTCCCAGACCAATGGACTGTGTGAGAGGTTTAATGGGATGCTGAAGCAACTGCTGCGCACGTTCACTGCCTCTCATAAGGACTGGGAAAAATACCTGTTGCACCTCCTGTTCGCTTACTGGGAGGTGCCACAGGAATCAACCGGGTTCTCCCCCTTTGAACTCTTGTACGGGCAGAGGGTGAGGGGGCCCTTAGATCTAGTCAGAGCCCACTGGGAAGGCCGGGTAGAGGGGGAAGGAGTCCCAATTTTGGAATATGTGTTGACATTTCGAGATCGCCTGAAGGAAGACACCGATCTAGTACGGGAAAACCTTCAGGGGGCTCAGGGGCGACAGAAGAGATGGTACAATTGTACCGCTCAAAATCATACCCTGGAAGTGGGACAGAAGGTACTAGTCCTGAAGCCCACTAAGCAGGACAAGCTACAGGCAGCCTGGCAGGGATCATACCGGATGGTGAAACAGCTCTGTGACACTACCTACCTGGTGGCTAAATGTTCGGATGAACGGATCCAACAGACGTTTCATGTGAACATGCTGAAGGCCTACCAGGAGAGACAGGAGGAAGAAATGGCCATATGAGCTCCGCAGCAGAGGATTCAGAGAACCTTCTGATGCCGGAGCTGCCCTGTCGGGGAGAGACCCAGTCAGGGATAGAGGCAGTGAAATTAGCCGATCAGCTGGGAACCACCCAATAAAAACAAGTTCAACAAGTACTGTTAGAACATTAGGCCCTGTTCTCCCCGATTCCCAGGTATACTACCGTGGCAGTACACCGCGTGGAGACCCCGGAACAGCCGCCCCTCAGACAGGAGGTCTACCGAGTACCTGAGTCAGTTAGAGACAGTATGAGGAGTGAGTTAAGCGATATGCTTGATTTAGGAGTCATAGAGCCATCCACAAGTCCTTGGGTGTCCCCGGTGGTTTTGGTTACCAAGCGGGATGGCCAACCCGTTTTTGTGTCGATTACCATAGCTTAATGACAAAACCATGACCGACGCTTATCCCATGCCCTGGGTAGATGAACTATTAGACCGCGTCGCCCGGGGAAACATTCCTCACTACTACTGATCTATGCAAAGGATACTGGCAAATCCCGCTGACTACAGAAGCTATCCCTAAGTCAGCATTCATCACCCCATTCGGCCTGTACCAATTCCGGGTCATGCCATTTTGGATGAAGAACACACTGGCAACCTTCCAGTGGATGGTAGATAGGCTCCTTGACGGTCTCCAGGAGTATGCCTGAGCATACCTGGATGACATTTCCATCTATAGCAATACCTGGGAGGACCATTTGGTTCACCTAGGCACTGTACTAGGTTGCATCAGGACAGCTGGCCTGACTCTAAAACCGGAGAAATGTGTCATAGGAGTATCCGAAGTTCCCAACCTAGGTCACCGAGTGGGCTGTGGGTGACAGAGACCAGATCCCGCGAAAGTAGAGGCGGTAGCTCGCTGGCCCACTCCTCATACTAAAACCAAGGTCCTAGCTTTCCTAGGCAGGGCCAGGTATTACCAGCGGTTTGTACCGGACTGTAGCACCATTGCCAATCCCCTGATGGACCTAACCAAAAAGAACTTACCCAGACAGGTCCTGTGGTCTCCCGAGTGTGAAACAGCCTTTCAACGTTTAAAACAAGCTCTTGTATCTGCACCCGTGTTGGCAGCCCTTGACCCTACAAAACATTTCTCTGTCCATACAGATGCTTCTACTTTTGGATTGGGAGCCGTACTAAGCCAGGTGGGAACAGATGGATGTGAGCACCCGGTGGCCTATATTAGCCAGGAAACTACTACCAAGGGAAGTGGGATATGCCGCCGTGGAGAAGGAGTGCCTGGAGCTGGTATGCTCCTTAAAGAAATTACAACCATATCTGTCTGGACGATCCTTCACCGTACTCACAGACCATAACCCCCTCATTTGGCTCAATAGAGTATCTGGAGACAATGGCAGGTTATTACGCTGGAGTCTAGCTTTGCAACCTTACGACTTTACTGTTCAGTACCGGCCTGGCAGGCAAAATGGTAATGCGGATGGCCTGTCCCGCCAGACAGAGCTGTACTCCTAACAGTCTTCTCCAGGTCAGCTCCGAGTCGACCCGCAGAGGATCTAGCTGGGACTGCTGGACTATGGATCAAAAAGGGGAAGCAATGTTGCAAAGATGGGAGTTAAGTTACTGTTGTTTAAACATTTCCAAACTGTGCTGCTCAAAAGACTGGAGTTCACTGGGCCGGTGACAGCTGGCAGGAATATTGCCTCCTGATTGGCCAGTCCAAGTAAAAGGGCCTCCACTGACTTTGCTTGGGGAAGTAGACAGCTTCCTGAGTGGCCAAAGCCCTGGGTGACGAGTTTAAAGGTCCCCCATAGAGTTAACATGGGGGAAAGTAGGCAGCCCAGGGATTGGTCGGTTAGCTGCCCGCCCAAAGATACGGATAGGTCAAAACGGCCATGATGAAACTGGCCAGGATTGGCCATGCCAATCCAATCCACGGATTGGTCGCCTCTCGAGGCGGCCAAATCAAATCATGCAAAAGATGCTCTGTCACAAAGATCCCTGCTGTGAATGTGCATTCTGGCCCATGTCTGCCTATTGTATTCACCTCTATTCTTTTGTGGCAGTGTTGGTTCTCCACCCAGTTCCTTTGTACCAGTTAATCCACTCATTTCTGGCCCATTGTTCCAAGACCTCACTGTTCTGTATATAAGTCTGTTGGTTTGCACAATAAAGTGTTCTATGTTTTGCCCTCCAACTGGTGCTGTCTGGTTCTTGAGGGAACGGCTGGCATAGCGTGGAGATGGGGATGTCAGGACAGCAATAGAGTCGTAGTGACGGTGGTACTGACCTCTAGTACCTGGACTCATGTCACAATTCGTATGCAATAACTGAGATAACATCCTATATAATAATTCGCTTAAAGGGATAGTAATACTTAAAATGTAAAAAAAAAATATGTTGTAGAGTTTATCCCCCTGAGTAAAACAAGGGAACTCCCACTGCTGAAAGGTGTTTCATTCAAAAGTTATTAATTTTCAAAGTTGAATTTTTTTAGGTGCAATATCACAGTGGCCTGAAATTGTACAGTGGCGCTGTTGCTACACCATCCTATGGAGATTTATGGTCAACTGACCAGACCTGTCCATAGGATCGTGTAGCTACAGCGCCACTGTACAATTTCAGGCCACTGTGATATTGCACCTAAAAAAATTCAACTTTGAAAATTAATAACTTTTGAATGAAACACCTTTCAGCAGTGGGAGTACCCTTGTTTTACTCAGGGGGATAAACCCTACAACATATTTTTTTTTACATTTTAAGTATTACTATCCCTTTAATAGTTTGTAATGACACAGTCATGCGCAGTAGAGACTGCCTGAGATGAGGCTGATACAGAGCGGAGCATCCAACTCTGTTTCAGCCACGGCGCGGGCAGTCTCTACTGGGTATGACTGCACCGTGACTGCCCGCCACTGTAGCCCGTGTACACGGGTTCTTCTACTAGTGTGTCCATAAAATCAGTAATGTTGGTGACAATTAAAAGAGCAGTAAACCACATTATGAAAAATATAAGGCTTTTTCTGTTGAGTAAAGCAATATAGATTTTTTTTCTCAATTGTGGCTAACAGACGGTGCACTTCCTATTGAATACTATGGAGAGCTCTAGTCTATGACTCAAGGTGTCCCATAGATTTCGCGATGAAGATAAAGAGCATGCCTTTTGGACACTAGTTAGTGCTGTGTTAAAAGTTTGATTTAAAGAGTTAGTAATGTCCACAAAAAAGTTTTTTTGCATTTAGAAGAGCTTAAAAAGCTGAGCTAAATGCAAAAAAATGTATCTCTCAAACCGCTATGGTTTAAGAGATACAGGTGTTTAAAGTTTGATCTCTCCTACTGACAGCTGTAAAGCTGTCAGCAGGAGATCCATGTCGGCTGGTGCTTGAGAAGTGCCGCAATCTCATTATTTACCACGAATCCCTTCATTGGAATGGTCTAAAACGAGGGCTTGCAAACCAGGCACACGATTCAGACCATTCCAATGAAGGGATTTGTGGTAAATAACAAGATCGCGGCTCTGCTCAAGCGCCTCAGTGTCGCCCGACACGGATCTCCTGCTGATAGCTTTACAGCTGTCAGTAGGAGAGATCAAAATTTAAACGACTGTATCTCTTAAACCATAGCGGTTTGAGAGATATGTTTTTTGCATTTAGCTCAGCTTTTTTAAGCTCTTCTAAGTGCATAAAACTTTTTTGTGGACATTACTAACACTTTAAAAATATGTTTGGGCCGTCATAACTTTTGATTAAAAACTATCCAAGCCATGGGAATACTATTGATTAACGCAGCATGAAAATCATATAACATATTTTTCTATAAAAAATGTTTACTGCTCCTTTAACCCTTCAAGGACCATAGATGGCGGGCAACGCAATGCTTTGCAATGCGTTGCACGCCATCTCTGGTCCTTAAAGGGTTAAATATGTCGGCTGTTTACAATTTATGTGTCATGTGATTTCTACTATGAATAATTATATTCATTATTTACACCCAGAAGCATTTTCATTACCATACTGTGTTTATTAGAGCCCACATGGACAGACGTGCTGGAATTGGGAACAGCAACGGAAAGTAAAGTATTTGTTCCTAAACACTTGACAAGTTTATACTGGTTCCTGCCTGCATTCCAGTACTAATTGACTTGCCAGGTATATTTATGAAAAGTTTTAATTAAAAAGGAAAAACAAAATAAGACTTTAATCATTAAAGTATTTTGAAAATCCATAATCTGCCTGCAGATGTCAGTGTCAATCTATTGTCTATTACAAAGTCATCAAGCAAAAGTGTCCTTCATACAGTATGGGTCCTTCTCATTGTTCTCTGGCAAACTCCTACCTAGGTAAGTCCTTCTGTTACAAACAGTAATTATATAGACACACCTGACTGCTGTATGATGGACTCCTACCTAGGTAAGTGCTTCTGTTATACACGGTAATTATATAGATACACCTGACTGCTGTATGATGGACTCCTAACTAGGTAAGTGCTTCTGTTACACACAGTAATTATACAGATACACCTGACTGCTGTATGGTGGACTCCTACCTAGGTAAGTGCTTCTGTTACACACAGTAATTATACAGATACACCTGACTGCTGTATGATGGACTCCTACCTAGGTAAGTGCTTCTGTTACACACAGTAATTATACAGATACACCTGACTGCTGTATGATGGACTCCTACCTAGGTAAGTGCTTCTGTTACAGTAATTATATAGATACACCTGACTGCTGTATGATGGACTCCTACCTAGGTAAGTGCTTCTGTTACACACAGTAATTATATAGATACACCTGACTGCTGTGTGATGGACTCCTACCTAGGTAAGTGCTTCTGTTACACACAGTGATTATATAGATACACCTGACTGCTGTGTGATGGACTCCTGCCTAGGTAAGTGCTTCTGTTACACACAGTAATTATATAGATACACCTGACTGCTGTATGATGGACTCCTACCTAGGTAAGTGCTTCTGTTACAGTAATTATATAGATACACCTGACTGCTGTATCATGGACGCCTACCTAGGAAAGTCCTTTTGTTACACACAGTAATTATATAGATACACCTGACTGCTGTATCATGGACGCCTACCTAGGAAAGTCCTTTTGTTACACACAGCATTTATATAGATACACCTGACTGCTGTGTGATGGACTCCTACCTAGGAAAGTCCTTTTGTTGCACACAGTATTTATATAGATAATGTACATATAGTGTGAAGCGCCAGATAAATAGATGCTGTATAACCAGCAAAATATAACTGGTATTAATATTATGGTGAATGATAAATGCACCAGGTATTGGTGCAAAAAAATGTATTTATTAAAATAATAAAACAAGAACTCGGTTGGTAACAAACAAGTATTCACTCAAAATATATACTAGTACACTGCTGCCAGTCTCCACTGTCCAGTGGCCAGTGACTGCAAGAATATTGCGGGTCCCAAATAGCACAACCGTCATGGTTCCCCAGAGATGTTCAGGAGTCAGTATGGTATAGTTAAATGCAATTTATTAAAATATAAGTAAGGTAGTACACATTCAAAATATAGCAAGAATAAGCAGAGGGTCACAAGCCAGCAAGCACTGCTATCAGAAATAGTAGGCTGCCAAGATTGACCACACTGCTGGAGACTAGGCCTCAGCCACTGGTAGTCTCTGCTGGAACCAGCAGGAGCTGGAAGGGAACAGGAACACAGGATCTTGATCCGACGTAGTGAGGAGGCTACCTGACTCACGCCTGCAGTCAGAAATGTAGCAGAGGATACCTGACTCTCGCCTGCAGTCAGTATGAAGAAAGCAGAAGCTTGACTCACGCCTGCAGTCGGTTTAATAGCTCATCTACTAGAGCCTCAGGTCCGCATCAGATTGGGTGTCTGCTAGGTACAGGGGAATAACAAGAGAATAGTCAGACAGAGCCACAGGTCAGCACCAGAGAGGGTAGTCAGACAAGCCAGGTCATACACAGTTCAGGTAGTCAGCCAGAGCCACAGGTCTGCACCAGATTGGGTGTCCACTATAAGGATAAGGCAGGAGAATAATCAGACAGAGCCACAGGTCAGCACCAGATTGGATGGTCAGACAAGCCAGGTCATACACAGAGCCCAAGGACACAGAACTGCTTTGTACAACAATGCAAGGGCAACTGAGTCAGGACACAGACTGCCCTTTAAACCCCTCCACAGGAAGTAGGTAGAAGAAGCAGCTCAGAGGGAGGAAGTAGGTAGGAGGAGACTACAGGAAGCATGGCATAAAACAGAGGCCTGCTACATGCTGAAGCCTCACGCCTGCAGATGATGCATCTTGATCTGATGAGTCCAACCACTGTCATCTTCCTGCGTCATCCGTGCGGCATGACAGCCGCTGAAACCAAGGTAAGCTGTGACAGTACTCCCCCCTCTGCTGAGCCTGCATTTGTCAGTAAAGCGCGCATGAAATCTGCGTACCAAAACAGGAGCATGAACATCATCAGCTGGAATCCAGGAGCGCTCCTCTGGACCATATCCCTTCCAATGAATAAAGTACTGTAGGCGCCCTCGAACCAAACGGGAGTCCAGAATATTTTGAACTTCATACTCCTCATGATCTGCAACTCTCACGGGAGCATGACGGACAGGAGCGGAGGTATACCGGTTGCAGATCAAGGGCTTTAACAGAGAAACATGGAAGACATTATGAATGCGCATATTGGCAGGAAGCTCCAATGCATAAACCACCGGTTTTATTTTTGCGCAACACACAGAAAGAACCAATGAATCGAGGAGCCAATTTGTTACAAGGAACCTAGAGGTGCATGTTACGGGAAGACAACCACACTCTGTCTCCTACCTGGAAGGTAGGTGCCGACAGTCGCCTACGGTCAGCCTGCTTTTTTGTTGCTGCACGGAACCACGTAGGGTATGCTGTACCCGAACCCAAAAGGAATGGAGTGCCCTCAAATGCTCGTCAAGAGCTGGAATCGCTTGCGCTTGGAAGGTCTCAGTAAGAACCGAGGGTTGGAACCCATAGCTGGCCAAGAACAGGGAATTCTGAGTAAATGAGTTAATAGCACAATTTCTGGCAAACTCCGCCCAAGGTAAGAGGGTAGCCCAATTATCATGGTGGTCATAGATATAGCAGCTGAGGAACTGTTCTAAGGCTTGGTTTGACCTTTCTGCTGCACTTTTACATTGCGGGTGCTACGCGGAGGAGAATGCCAATTGAATTCCCATCTGAGTGCAGAGACACCTCGAGAAGCAGGACACAAATTGGCTTTCTCTATCGGACACAATTACTTTGGGTATGCCATGGAGTCAGAAAACCTCCCTAGCAAAAACCATCGCCAATTCCTGCACGGATGGTAAGCCCTTAAGTGGCAGGAAGTGAGCCATCTTTGAAAATTTGTCCACAATCATCAATATGACTGTACAGCCCATGAAGCAAGGGAGGTCGACCATAAAGTCGATACATAGATGTGACCAGGGATGTTCCCCGTTGGCCACTGGCTGGAGCAAGCCCACCGGTAGATGTCGGGGTGACTTATTTTGAGCACAAGTGGTGCAAGCCGCTGTAAAGGCAGCACAATCGGAATGGAGACTAGGCCACCAGAATACTCGTGACAAAGACAAAATCAATTGGTCGCAACCAATGTGGCCAGCAATTTTTGAAGCATGATAGGCCTCAGAAGGATAGATGAGGTTCATGTGATCAGTCAAGATAAAGTTTTAGTGCCCTCCAAGAGGTGGCTCCATTCTTTCAGGGCCAGGACAATTGCCAGTAACTCTCTGTCCCCAATTTGATATACTATCTCTGCTATGGACAGTTTTCTGGAGAAATATCCACAAGGGTGCAAGGCCTCCCCAGGAGCTGAACGTTGTGATAACAGGGAGCCCACTCCAATCTCGGATGCGTCAACCTCCAGGGTAAAGGGCCGGGAGGGATTGGGATGCACCAACATTGGGGCTGCAGTAAAAGCTGCCTTCAGTCTTTCAAAAGCCAAGATATCTGTTTGGGACCATTCAGAGGTCTTGGCCCCTTTACAAGTCATGTCAGTAAGTGGTTTGACAATAGAGGAGAAGTTCTTTATAAGTTTTCTGTAGTAATTAGCGAACTCCAGAAATGTTTGGATCACTTTGTGTCCCATAGGATGAGGCCACTCCAGTACTGCAGACAACATTTGAAGGTCCATGGCAAACCTGGAGGCAGAAATGACATACCCCAAAAACGTTACCTGGGGCTTATGAAATTCACATTTTTCCAACTTGCAAAACAAGTTGTTCTCACATAATAGGCTCAAGACTTTGGATACATCAGAGTGATGGATCTCCAGAGTTGGAGAGTGAATGAGAATGTCATCCAAATAAACAACCATGGAACTTTATACTAGTTCTCTTAAAATATCATTGATGAACTCCTGGAAGACAGTCAGGCATTGCACAGACCAAAGGGCATAACCAAGTATTCATAGTGCCCACTCTGGGTATTAAAGACTGTCTTCCACTCGTGCCCTTCTTTTATTCACACCAAGTTGTAAGCAGCTCTCAGATCAAGTTTCGTGAATATTTTAGACCCTATGACACGGTCAAAGAGTTCGGAAATTAGAGGTATGGGATAAGCATTCTTGACCAACAGTTTGTTTAAACCACGAAAGTCAATGCACAGACGTAGCTTTCCGTCCTTTTTCTTGACAAAAAAAATCCAGCACCAGCAGGGTATGTGGATTTACAAATGATGCCTCTGGCCAGCGCATAGGAAACATACTCCTCCATGACCTTATTCTCCTCCACATATAAGGGATAGATACGGCCCCTTGGAGGTGTGGTACCAGGCAAAAACTCCAAAGAGCAATCATACGGCCTATGTGGTGGTAAGGCCCCAGCCTTACTTTCGCTAAAGACGTCCTTAAACGTCTCATACTCCTCCGGAAGGAGTGGAGCAATAGAGTGAGTAAGTCTTATAGGACAAGACGGACAAGACTTAGTACATTGTGGAGACCAGGCCACAATGTCACACGTTTGCCAGTCCATCCTGGGGTTATGTTTCTGCACCCAAGGAAACCCCAGGACGATGGCATAATGCGGAGAATTAATCACCTGAAATGTCAGGGTTTCGGTGTGGAGGGCTCCCTCCCTCAGGGTTAGAAAAGCGGTTTCATGCGTAATATGTGAGAGCTGCCAGCGTCGCCCATCAATAGCTTCTACGGCCAGAGGAGAAACAAGAGGCAGCAAAAAAATATTATTGCTGGCTGCAAATTCTGCATCAATAAAGCAGCCAGTGGCTCCTGTATCCAGAAACACTGGAACTGAGACAGACTTATCTGCCCAAAAAATGCAGGCCTTCAACATGGGCTTATCCAAAACATTCTCTGGGGAAAGTTAAATGCCGCCAATGATTTGTCCCCGGCCTGGATTGACTGGACAGAACCACAACAAATGTCCACATCCACCACAGTGCAAAGTCCCTCCCTCCTCCTGAAGGCCCTCTCCTCTTTCGAAAGCCGGATAGCACCTGAATGCCTGGGTTCAGCGCCCTCAGAGGCCAGTACAGGAGTTGTGGGAGGTGAGGAAGGATAGGGTGGGTCAGAAAGGTGAGGAGGCAATCTTCCCGGAGGCCTCCACAGGCGCTCACAAAACGATGGTCTCTCTCTGATAATGGCATCAACTTGCATAGGTTCGTTATCGTCTGAGACAACCCCAGGAGTCATGGGAGGCGAGGGAGGATAGGGTGGGCCAGAAAAATGAGAAGAGAATCTGCCCGAAGACCTCCGCAAGCTCTCCTTAAACGAGGGTCTCTCCCTGATTCTAGTATCAATCAGGATACAAAACACAATCAATTTGTCCAAATGTTTAGGTAATTCGCACTCCGCGATTTCATCCTTCAATTTGTCACACAATCCATGGGAAAAAGAGGCTATCAAGACCTCATTATTGCAGCCTACTTCTATAGCCAGGGTGTGAAATTCAATAGAGTAGTCCGCCACAGTATGTGCGCCCTGACAAATGGTCATAAGGTTTTTTAAAGCCGAAGCCACGCGGCCTGGCCTATCCTGAAGGAGTCCACAAACTCCGTAAAGTTATACATAATGGGTTTGTCCGTCTCCCATAGTTGGTTAGCCCAGCTCAACGCCCTGCCAGTGAGGAGATAAATCAGAAAGCCAACCTTACTACGCTCAGAAGGGAAGGCATGTGGAACCATCTCAAAGTATATGCCAAGTTGATTGAGGAAACCACGGCAAGCATCTGGGTCCCCACCATACCGCTGTGGGAGCTGAGCAGAACCTGACAACCTCCTGATCATGCCTGCATCAGAAGAGGTGTGGGCCACTGGTGCCGGAGAGGGAGCGGGGGTTGCTACCACTTGTGGTTTAGTGCGTTCAAGTTGTGTGGTGCGTTGCAACAGTGTTTATATGGCAAAAGATAACTGGTCAATACGTTGATCCAATGCCTCCATCCTATCAAGGATGCTTTGAAGAACTGCATTTCTATCACCATCTGAATTCATGGCCCTTGTGTACTGTCACATTTCCCCAGAGATGTTCAGGAGTCAGTATGGTATAGTTAAATGCTATTTATTAAAATATAAGTAAGGTAGTACACAATTGAAATATAGTAAGAACAAGCAGAGAGTCACAAGCCAGCAAGCACTGCTATCAGAAATAGCAGGCTGCCAAGACTGACCACACTGCTGGAGACTAGGCCTCAGCCACTGGTAGTCTCTGCTGGAACCAGGAGCAGGAACTGGAACGGAACAGGACCAGGAACACGTTAGTGAGGAAGCTACCTGACTCACGCCTGCAGTCAGAAATGTAGCAGAGGATACCTGACTCACGGAAGTCAGACGAAGCCACGAGTCATACACAGGAATCAGCAAATGGAACACAGAAGCACTTAAGCAAAGGTACACCACAAAAAGGCAAGGGTGTATAGTTGGTCTGAGGCCTATAAGGCCTAGCATATGGGCGGAGCAGCATATGAGCGACAACCAGGGCATGAACAAGGTCGCTATACAGCAGAGCACCACTGGAGTCAATCCTGGGCACCGTGATAAACAGTGAATCATAACTGATATCCCAGATAGACTTGTGCACGGGAAAAAAATTAGGTAAAATTCTATTTCGGACAATTTTTTTATTTTTTTTCGGTTGATCTGAAAATAGGACTGGACCTGTTCGACTCGGACGAAATTTGGATTGGATCCGGATTATTCAGCCAAATTCACTATGCTTTTAAAAACTACAATAAAATCAGAATTAGATAAATAAAAATAAGGGTCCAAATGAAGATGGTGGAATGGGGCAAGGTGGAGCTTTAGCCTTATGGTCCTGTAGATGAAGCCTGGATGTAGCTATTAGAAGGAAGAAAGAAGATTGAGGATGACTGGTGCAGGCAGGACTCAGTAGATATTAGACATATGACTTTTCTTAGATTAGAGTTAGACTACAAAACTGAGGATGACAGCAACACTGGTGATGTGCTGAGAAGTGCACACCCACAAATCTGACATCACGGAAACCCTTCATCATGTTGCAACACTGGAGATGTAGCCAGCAGCAAACTACAGAACACTGGAGGAGACAGGTCTCAGTATATAGACATATGACTTTTCTTAGATTAGAGTTAAACTACAAAACTGGAGAACACTGGAGCAGGCAGGACTCAGTAAATACATGGATACAGCAGCAACTGAGGATGACTGGTGCGAGGCAGAAAACCGCAGAACACTGGAGCAGGCAGGACACAGTAAATAGATACGCAGAGCCAGACTGAACAACCTGTATAGTGGGACAACAATGCAGACTTTAAATTCCCCCCTGAGTCCCACCAAGTCAGGGGGTGTCCTCTGCTCAACCAACCACTGTCCTAGAGCTGGGTAAGTTGGAGCGCTCAGCATATTATGGTACTATGGTATTTTTATTCTTCTAATCTGAATCAAACCTGACAGCAGGTAACCCAGCTTTGGCAGGTTGACTTTTAAAAATATATTTGCTCCATGAGCTGGGGGGCCAATTGAGAGCACTGGGGACTAAGTATATTTCCAGTAACAGAAAATATCCGCTCACTCTGGACAGTGTTTGGGGGGCAAGAAAGCAACTCCTGGGCTATCAGGGACAAAGTAGGCCACACAGCCCTCTTGTTATCCCAGAAAGTCAAGGGATCTGTACTTGGGGGCAAAGAAGGTTCCGCAAGGTAAGCCTTAACCTCAAACTCACCACTTTTTCTACTGATTGGGAGCTGTTTGTTTTGCCGAAGCATAATCTGTCCATTCCTTCAGCATAAAAAGCAGCAGCTGCTCCACTGTAAGAAGATGACGTGCTACTGGCGCTGCTACTGATAGGTCCTGGAAGACCAGCACACTCCTCCAGCTCATCTCTGGAATCTTCTCCTGCCATATGTGACTGTATCCTGTTTTTCCATTGCCTCTCGTGCACCCTCGCTATCAATTGATCCCTCCAGGCAGTGAGTGAATTGGAAGTAAGTGCCATCTTGCCTGTGATTCGTGGATCGCACATTGTGGCAAGCATTAACTTGGGACAATTGTCCATGCGCTCTTCCATGCGTCAAGTCAGTTCCTTCTTCAGACTCGTTAGAAGGGCAGCAACATCAGGAAGTATATTACCATCAGCAGCAGGCAAGCGTTCCCTATGTGCAAGGAAATCGTCCAATTTTAAGGAGAGGTGCATGAAGAGGGGAATAACTTCTGCCAGACTAGCGTTCTCTTTGCTCAAAATTTCCATCAAAGCACGGAAAGGCGTAAGGACTGTCACTACCTGTTCCATCAGGGCCCAGTCAGCCCTGCTCAGTGTTCTGTTAGTGCCAATGAAATGGTGACATGACATTGAGTGAATTGCCTTTTTCTACTCCAGAGTACGCTCTTGCATATCTAAGGTGGAGTTCCACCTGGTCCCAACATCTTGTTTAAGGCGGTGATCTGGGAGGTCTGCCTTTTCCTGTTCCTCCCCGAGGAGCTGGCTATCTTTGAACTCCGATGGAAGCGGCCAGCAATTTGCCGGCACGACTCCAGAAGTGCTGGCAACCTTCCAATGTTACTGCCATCCTCAAGAGCAGCCTTCACTACTAGATGCAGGACATGAGCTGAGCAACGCACACCCACAAATCTGCCATCTCGGAGAGCCTTGATCATGTTAAGTGCACCATCAGTGACCACAAACCCCATTTGCCCTTGTGCACCTGTCTGCTCCCCTAGCCAGTGCACCACCATGTTCTGCAGTACTTTGCGAATGTTATCTGAGGTGTGCTGCTGATCCATTACCTCACCATGAAGGAGGAAAGAGCGGTGCCCGGCCTGCTTGGCTACTGCATCCAAACTTATTGTTCCTGTCGGTGTGTCTCACAACACATTAGGCTGCCTCCAATGTGCCGTCAATGACAGGAAGCTATGCTGGCCACTCGGTGCACTCCATAAGTCAGTGGTAAAGTGCACTGACTGGCCAGCAGCCTTTCCTAGCAGGTCCTTCAAAAGCCCAACGCATGACTGGTAGAGTGAGGGCACTATATTTCTACTAAATGTTTTGCGGGATGGTTGATAGAAGGGCTCCCCAGCACCAAATTAAAAGTAGCACCCCCAACGGCTATGCGCTGTGCAATGAGGCGTGTGATTTTCCTGGCCTGCTGTCTGCACATCCCCTTTGAATGAAACCCACCAAAATCTTGAAGTGTGGCCTGTATTGTTTTTGGGATGGGCTGTGACTGTCTGCTGCTCTTACTGTGACATGATCCCCCTGTCATTTCTCCTGCTGCCTACTGGTGGTGGGTATATATGCCATACTAGTACTGCCACCTTCTGCACTTATCAGCATAGATTTGTGGTAGTTGTTCAGGTGTTGGTTCATCCCAGAGGAGGTGGTCAGATGATTTTCTGGAGTGGATATGCTCTCAGTGGCAGTGACAGTGGTGGCAGGAAAAATGTTATCCAAATACTGCTATAATTTCCATTTGGGCTGCTTACAAGGACGTTCTCTATAAAAATCCCACATTGATACTGACAGAGTGTCCGACCAGTACTGTTACCAACACTAGGTGTCCCCAGGTTTATACAACTGGCTGTAGTGGAGGTGGTGACTAAACTGCCAGTTGCACTAGTCTTTGTGCGGGTGGTTCTCGGGTGATCATCATGAAACAGCTGATAAGACACAGGTGATGGCTGCTTCGTGGTCTTAGAGGAGGAGCTGGACCTCTCTGCCCTACTAGGAGAGGTAGAATGACCTGCAGTTCCCTTCTTATTTTTTGTTTTTTTGCTTTGAATTCTGCTGCTGAGTCTGACTAGTGCTAGTACTCTTTGCCTACCTGCTGCTGCTAGCTCTGCTTGAACGCAACATCACTGTGGTGGTGTTGGTGGTTGCTGGGTCACTGCAGCTGGTACCAGGGTGAGAAACATCAGGTTGTTCACTAGGACTCAAATCCATTACAGATAGGTAGGTAGTGTACTATAACAATTTGACAATTTTACAACCTGGCCGCACAACAACTGTCAGACTGGCTGTATCACTACAAGTTTTTCACATACACTCGTAAGTTGAATTTTAAAATTCAGCACTGGAACGATGATAATTGCCCCTTGTGTTGGCAGTGAGCTGCTAGGACTCCCAGTGTTTTGAATTTTTTAAGCACTGATGAATCACCCTTGCGGTGGCAGTTAGACAGCAGGCCCAGCAGTCCCTACACAGCTCTGAGGTGGTATCACTCTGCAAATGATTCAGATACACTCCTGTTACAATTAGAGGTCTGGAATTTGAGAATAAAAGATAAAGACACACTGCAGTGAAACTAGAACTACAGTTTATTAAACATGCAATAATTAAACAGGTTATGAGATAAACATCCTGCCAGAGTTCACATGAGTATGAAAGACATACCAACTCCGGGATATAAAAAGAGAACTTAAAAGAGAACTTAAAAGATACTTAGCTACTGGGAGCTGCACATCAGTGTGGGAGAGCTGTCCACACTAAACTCCGTAGTATCATTAAACAGGTGAACAGCCAAACAGACCTGACGTCCCAAATGGCTAAACAGCAACACACAGGTTTGGATGAGGTACAATCTCTACCTCTCAGACTTGAGACCAGGTACACACTCCCTAAATCTCCAAAATGGCTCTGAGCTCTGTTGTGTTGAGTAAAGGGTGAAATACAGACTACGCCCTTCTAGGATACAAGGGATGTCTAACACTACGCATGCGTATGTGCTTGGTTCTATAACACTGAATATTGGAGATGACACTACCTGTCTCTCATAAACACTACGTAAGCTAGCATTGCCTGCCCCTCTGCTGTTGCCAGCCCAAACTGCAGAGAATTAACTATCTATTCAAAAAACCCAATGGCGCTTATATGTCATAAGTCTTGATCAAAAAATAATAATGATAAATAATTAAGATAAATTTAAACAATATTTAAAACAATAGAGGGTCTATATGAATATATTTTATCCAAAAAAAATATATATATATAAAAAAAATAATAGTAGTGTTAATAATACACAAATTTTAATATTAGTATGATTGAGTCCCAGAAATCATCTATGTAGACCAGAAAAGACCAGTCTTCAAAGGAAAAAGCTTTATATGGGATAAAGAGTTAAATCAAAGTTTTTCATAGGATATTTGAGATAATAGAACAATCTACTTAGGGGTCAGTCAGTCAGTTATTATTATGTCTTAGGATATAGGAATATATACATATTACACATTTTTATGTACACATATATGCTTTCTATATGAATATATGGAACCGCGATTGTAATAATAATGTGGTTCATTTCCATACATAGACATAGAGGTTTGTGTGTGTATATATATGTATGGGTATATATATATATATATACGAGTGTTCACAAGTGTATAGAACGTTTTTCTACATATCATATATATTCTCTCTGTATCTGTGTCAAATAGTAGAGTGACATGTCTAATACAGCTTTGGGACATTATAATTATATTTATACACTCTATATACAGGTTGTATTAATGATTCTTACTCCTTGATGTTCAGTTTAAAGAATATATTTATTATTATTTTTCAATTCAAATTAAGTTTTCCTTCTGATGAGTAAATCCTTCTATTTTCCCCTTTAATCTCCATTCAGAATACAACTTTAAAATATAGGAATAGGAACGAATCGAAGATGAGTTCCATCAATGGAACGCATCATAGAGTTTCAACATTAACCATAGAGTTGATTCGTTTTTCACGCATGCTCAGTATAGCGGGATTAAACGTCAGAAGGAAACGCTTGCGAGTAGGAGAGTTTTTAAAACTCCGAAGTTTAAGGTATGTGTAATGATCACTATATTTAAATGTTTTAAAGTATTTGTAAAACTTTTAACTTTGTCCTTGAAAAAGTGTACTGGAGTTACACGAAACGCGTTGGACTACATTTATATAATTTTATATGTTTGATAATTTCACAATAAAACAATCTTAATCAGAATGCTGGATTGAATATCTATGAAGGATTAAGTGAAGACCAGACAAGAAATGGAGGGATAGAGTTTATTTATTTGAAAGCTTTGAGGTCTTTGGAATCTGGTGAGTGCAATTTGGAGCGGGGGGAAAGTTACCTTACAATACAGATTCGCTCTTAGATGGCTCTGCGCCCTGTCTCTTTTCTTTTGTCTCTGCAGAGAATTAACCCCCAACTAATCATGAGGAGATGACCAAAAAAAACCCCATCCCTTACAACTCCTAAGTTGGATTTTGAATTTTTTAAACACTGATGAGTCTACCTTGCGGTGGCAGTTAGACAGCAGTTAATTATGTAATAGAAATGTTGCCACGTCATTGATTTCTAATCACCTGGCTGAAAATCAGTCCTGTTTATTAATTATGTAATACAGTATTGATATGCTGGTCTCATGTAATACCAGATAGAAATGTTACCAGATCGTCAATCTGTAATCACCTGCCTGAAAATCTGTCCTGCTTTAAATACTGTCTGTATATATCTGTTTTTCCATAATATACAAGACGTGTTGTTGTTCATTGATCTAATTATAACATAATGTTGCCTCAAAGTTCTCTTTCATATCCCACTGTTCATATTTATAAAGTCACATAAATAATGAGCTGTAAGTAGCTGTAAAATAAACTGATTATAGTGTGTTCTTTCATGTGCATTTTATACATAACACTGAGCAATTTTCTTTGCACAAGAAGACAAAGAAATTAAATGTCATCAACGTATCTGTCCCAATAGGGCAATGTCTTCCTTTTGTTTATTTCAGCACACAATAATCATGTTTGTATAAATGTGATATTTTAATACATTGATATTAGTTTAATGTTCAATTTTGTTGCATATTATGTTTAATATTATTCTGATATGTCAGATATAGAACTGAATATTTTCAAAGATTTTTTCTTGAATCTTCTATTTAGTTTGAAAAGAGTTAATGCTTTTAATTAAAGGGTTAGTAACACACACGCACACATACATATATACAGTATATATTGTTGGGCTTATCCTCCTGAGTAAAACAAGGGAACTCACAATGCTGAGACGTGTTTTATCCAAAAGTTATAGCAGCTCAAAAGTACAATATCTCAATGGTCTGAAATTATGAAGTGTCGCTGTTGCTACACCAAACTATGGAGATTTTTTGTCAGCTGACCAGAGCTATCCATAGGATGATGCAGCAACAGCACCACTGTACAATTTCAGGCCACTGAGATATTGCACCTAAAAAAAAATCAGGTTGAGCTGCAATAACTTTTTAATAAATTACCTCTCAGCACTGGGAGTACCATTGCTTTGCTCAGGAGAATAAAACCTTCAATATATATGTTTTTGCATATTAACCCACCATCTATTCTATATCAAATGGCCTTGTTCTCCTGTTGGCGTAGTTTCACATTGATTTAGCCAAGAAGTCCTCACTTCTTCAATGCTAGGAAGACCAACATTAAAATATACCATAGTAACATAATTGAAAAGGCTGAGCCCAGCCCATGCCAAAAACACCACTGTTGATCCAGAGGAAGGCAAAAAAAAAACAAAAAAACCCTGAAGCCATTTCAAGTTTAGCCCCAAGTGGGTAAAACAATTCCTTCCTGACTCCAAATGGCAGTCAGATAGTCCCCTGGATCAATAACCTATCTGCATTGAAGACATCTGTCATAATTCTCAATATTGTTCTGCACTAGATAGGTATCCATTGCTTTTTTGAAAGAAATTACATTATCTGCAAGTACAACATCCCGAGGCAAAGAATTCCATAGCTTTACTGCCTTTACTGTAAAAAAATCCATGCCTTTATTTTAGTTGAAAGCGCCTTTCCTCTAGTCTTAATGGATGACCTCTCTTTCTTAGCTAAGCTCTTTGCGTAAATAATTCAGTGGATAGGCCTTTGTATTGACCTTAAACGTATTTGTAAATGGTAATCATATCACCCCTTAGATGTCTCTTCTCTAATGTAAACAAACCCATAACTCAGATCCTTCAATCCCTATATCATTTTTGTTGCACATCTCTGCAATTTTTCCAGTGCAACAAAGTATTTTTTAAGAACTGGTGCCCAAAATTTTACTCCATATTGTACTCCATATTGTAAAAGGATTTATATAGTGTGTGACAGTACCAGTGGACCCCCCGTCTGGGTGTCCCCGTCAGTCGCTGCTTTCTTCAATCCTGAGCAAGGCTGCTCTGCTGGAACATCCCAATTTTCCACAATCACCAGGCAGGACTAGTGTATTGCTTTAGAATCTGTTCTCTCTTTATTGAATGGAACACACAGCTTATATCCACTTACAGAGACTCTTATCAAGATTAACATGCAAACTAGGACTTGGGACAGTGTTTCTACTTTTGACCAATCAGTCACCAACACCCTTATCAAGATAAGAATGCAGATTAGGACTTGGAAAATAGACACTCTTAACTGGCTCATAAATATCCTCCTCTGATTGGTCAAGGAAGCACAGCAGGAATCAATTAACATTCCTTAGCACAGACCTGTAGTATAGTGAAAGCAACGCCCAACCCCCATTATCTCTGCACTCTAGCTCTCAAATATAAAATGTTATAGTCCTGGAGGTGAACGTCACCACATGTCCCTGTGTTGATTCCCCCAATCAGTCCAAGGGCAGTCCTTTTCTGTGACACCGTGCCCATCAAGCAGCACAGGGTGACTTAGACCCAGGAGGAGGCAGGGAAGTTGGGAAAGCCACTTCCCCATGCATAGAGTTTATAGTCTGTAGGAAGGGGGCTGGCCCCTCCAGGAACCAAGGGCCCGGTGGTTCCCGTGACATAGTGGTAGGATAATCAGAAGTGTAACATAAAAATGGGTACTCACATAAATTGTGGTCAGCACGATGGAGCTGGCAGGCACACCGATGGAGAACAAGCCCAGTCTCCGCTCTGGGGATCCAAGGTCACCAGGATCAAACACAATATCCACAATGGCTTCACTCGATACTAAAATGGTTTATTAAAATCATAAAATACAAATATAAAAGAAAAATAAACTCAATGTAGATACATTAATGCTTTTCATGGCTATAAACGCTGCTTTATCAGAAGTAATAATAGCACCGGTGCTTTTATCAAGTGGAGCCATTGTGGATATTGTGTTTGTTCCTGGTGACCTTGGATCCCCAGAGTGGAGACTGGGCTTGTTCTCCGTCTGTGTGCCTGTCTTCTCCATCGTGTTGACCACACTTTATGCGAGTACCCATTTTTATGTTACACTTCTGATTAATAATACAATGCATCGCCATTGGGCGCCTTTCTTTTTTTGTTTCCTACATATTATACCGATTTGGGAGAACGGATTCCGAAAGTGCTGCCTGCTTTTGAAGTTCCTACTGGGCCTGTTTTGGGGGCGGTCATCGAATTTCCCCAAAGTGGTTATACAGCAATTACCTTTGTGAGTATAAGTCACTGTGGTGTACTGGTGGAGGTGATTTGTATCCTGGTTCTACACAAGGGGAGACTCTCGTCTGTTCTTTTCTCTCCTAGTTTGTGTTTCCAGAGGTACGATAATATTGGCATCCCGTGCATCTACACCTCTTTTTATGCAGGATGGTACCCTATTTGTGCTTGCAGCATCTGAGTGACTCTGTACACTGCTGTGAAGTCTATTGTCTATCAGCACTCCTAAATCTTTCTCTAATGAGGATTCCAAGAGTTGTTAGTTGCTAGCTCTTATAAATAAAATGTAACGTTCACATACTTACAAGTGAAATGTTTATACCTTCCTACAGCTTAATCTATATGAAATTCTGTGTTCTGTTTTCAGTAGTCTGGGGGCAAAAATGTAGAGCTGCACTCCTCACGTCCTAGTCTCCTCTGTTCTGTGTCAGAGACAGCAGGAAGTGCAGTGTGCAACAGAAATCTGCCCCCCCTCCCCGTATACTGAACAACAGCATTTTAGATAAGATTAACATACACTAATATGATGGTATGGAAACTTTCACATATAGATTTGTGATTGCAACAGCAGGCTCTAGCAAGGTGTATTTTGGCATCTGTGTTCCCTTAAGGCTGTGAAATGCGTAGCGATTTCATTCAAATTTCTCATTTGCATGATAATGTATACAGCTTGTCATGTGACTTACCTGTAATCTGGATATCTCTTTTTGATGAATGTTCTTTATACTCCAAGGGCCTTATTCTTAAAGTAAAAGAGGTGTTGACCATTAGCACACAAGTGGAGACAGAACAATGGCTACAAACTTAATTTGCTCTAAATGAGGCTTTTAACCCCCCGGTGAATGATAGAGAAGTCTCCAAAGCATCTCTAGCATTAAAGTGGTTGAAAACACCACTTTTATCAATGTGACATTTTATATCTCCCCTATGGTAGAGTTGGTTTGTTCCAGAAACTCTCCTTTTTTCACTTGCGAATGATGCCTCAAGTGTCCTCTGTATCCCAGTGAGTGGAAAGTAACACACGAGTCAAGTGAATGTGAAATTCCCAGTAAGTATATAGGCTGAATGCTGCTGAGGGTAAAGGGTCCCTAGCTACTAAACCAAAAAGTATTTAAAACCATTACACTGACTGAAAAAAAAAAGAGGGGCGAGCAACGGATTGCAATGCATTGAGCAGCCCCCTGGCACTCATACCCCCCAAGTGTCCCTCTTTGAGACCCAAATCCCTCGGCCCCTGTTTTCTACCCTTTTGTCCCTCTTTTTAGGAGAACATAATGAGTTGTGTGTATTACATTGCTCTACAGTAATAAAACTCATGAAAAGGTGTTGTTAATCTTCAGTATGTACGTTTATAAATTAATATATGTAAATAAAATAATTTGGCCTTGCTTTAAATCATTTATCAGTTACACAAAGAGGTGCCAGTAGGTCAAGAAAGAACCTAAAAATTCTTGTTAATGCCCCGTCCACCAGCCACACCCCCAGAAACACCACCTAAAACAAAAGTGTCCCTCTTTGGCCATTTGAAATGTTGGGAGGTGTGGGCACTCCAAAGGTTAATGAGAGTAAAAGCATTTAGTGACAGCCACCTTAAAGCAGAACTATCACCCAAAATAAAGTGCCCCCCAAATAATTATGCACATAACGATAAACATATCCATACTGGTATATTATCCGGAATAAGTCCAGCATTATTGAAAAATACAACTCGTTTTGAGACAATCAGGCAGGTATCTTGCTGTAGAGGCATCTGTGCGCTTGCACCGTCAGTCCCTTCCTGTACCTTAAGGTACAATGCAACTCCCCCTAGTGGAGACTGGTACGAACAGCGCAGGTGTCTGCGCTGATGCCTGCCTGACAGTCTCAGAACAAGTTGGATTTTTCAGTAACGCCGGACTTATTCTGGATAATACTTGTATGAATATGCTTATCGTTATGTGCATAATTATTTGGGGGGTAACTTTAATTTGGGTGATAGTTTTGCTTTAACATGCCGGTCAGTAATGGCTGATTTGCATAAATTCACAAAGGCAACTATCTGAAAACTATTGCTTTATGTAATGTAAAGTCTAACACCACATACAAGTGATTTTTGAAAACTTTATTTTTTAAAAAGACGAAGTTCTACTTTAACATTTATAGTTTTGTAACATATTTTCATTTTTATGTGTTAGCATCCAAGAAGTTAGTACAAGGGTATGAGTCTTGGATTGGGTGCTGCACCTTATTTATACAAACCTGATATATGCGAGTCACATGTTTATATGTTTAATTGCTTGTTTTTTTATATCTAATACTAGTGTAAAAGCCCGTGTACACGGGCCAAGGTGTGGGTGATGTTAAAAGGCAAGCCCTGCTCTGTGTCTGTTGTCACTCACACAATGCGCTGTAGAGACTGCCCTAACACACAGAATGCTCCCAGAACAGAACTCCCAACATTCCGCACAGAATGCTCCCAGCACAGAACTCCCAGCATTCCGTACAGAATGCTCCCAGCACAGAACTCCCAGCATTCTGCACAGAATGCTCCCAGCACAGAACTCCCAGCATTCCGCACAGAATGCTCCCAGCACACATCTCCCAGCATTCCGCACAGAATGCTCCCAGCACAGAACTCCCAGCATTCCACACAGAATGCTCCCAGCACAGAACTCCCAGCATTCCGCACAGAATGCTCCCAGCACAGAACTCCCAGCATTCTGAACCTTCGAGCAGTGTCTACTGTGCATGACGGCTTCTGACAAACATCCTAGCAAATTATTATATAGGATGCTTAGGTCTGTCCCTGGACAGACGCTCATATTAAGTATCCTTCAAAGTAAGTAAGTTGACCGATGGCAAGAAAGATGAAGACAAATATTTGATCATCCATGTTTAAAAATAATCAGTGTTAAATGTTGTTTGTTATTTTAAGATTAGAGCAGAAGTTGTCATGAAACAATATCTGCATGGTTGGGACATTGAGGACATAGATAAAAATAAATAAAATAAAATAGAAAGCAGTTGCATCACAGTCTTGGCTGGTAAGTTGGAAAACTGGTGTTGGGATGCAGCAGCCATAAAATAAGATTTAACCACTTTTGCACTACAGGACTAACATAAAGGGTGCTATGCACTAAGGTGTGATAAAGAGGTGATGAAGTGGAGATGACTTCTTCAGTGATATCACTTCTCCAGTTCCTATGTTATTCTGTGGAGCCTATTCACTAAGATTTCTCCAACTTTTTGAGATCTTTGTGCACATGGTCTATAGAATAACACAGGAACTGGAGAAGTGATATCAGAAGTTATCTCCTCCTTATCACCTCTTTATTACCGCTTAGTGCATAAATCCTAATCAAACGAGGTATGGACCCCTAATATCTCCTAGAGAGGGACACCTGGGAGGTATGGACCCCTAATATCTCCTAAAGAGGGACACTTGGGAGGTATGGACCCCTAATATCTCCTGAAGAGGGACACTTGGAAGGTACGGATCCCTAATATCTCCTAAAGAGGGATACTTGGGAGGTATGGACCCCTAATATCTCCTAAAGAGGGACACTTGGGAGGTATGGATCCCTAATATCTCCTGAAGAGGGACACTTGGAAGGTACGGATCCCTTTTGTCTCCTAAAAAGGGACACTTGGGAGGTACGGACCCCTAATATCTCCTAAAGAGGGACACTTGGGAGGAATGCACCCCTAGTATCTCCTACAGAGGGACACTTGGGAGGTATGCACCCCTAATATCTCCTAAAGAGGGACACTTGGGAGGTACGGACCCCTAATATCTCCTAAAGAGGGACACTTGGGAGGTATGTACCCCTAATATCTCCTAAAGAGGGGACACTTGGGAGGTACAGACCCCTAATATCTCCTAAAGAGGGACACTTGGGAGGTATGGATCCCTAATATCTCCTAAAAAGGAACACTTGGGAGGTATGGATCCCTAATATCTCCTAAAGAAGGACACTTGGGAGGTACAGACCCCTAATATCTCCTAAAGAGGGACACTTGGGAGGTATAGACCCCTAATATCTCCTAAAGAGGGACACTTGGGAGGTATGGATCCCTAATATCTCCTAAAGAGGGACACTTGGGAGGTATGGACCCCTAATATCTCCTAAATAGGGACACTTGGGAGGTACAGACCCCTAATATCTCCTAAAGAGGGACACTTGGGAGGTACAGACCCCTAATATCGCCTAAAGAGGGACACTTGGGAGGTATGTACCCCTACTATCTCCTAAAGAGGGACACTTGGGAGCTATATACCCCTAATATCTCCTAAAGAGGGACACTTGGGAGGTATATACCCCTAATATCTCCTAAAGAGGGACACTTGGGAGGTATGGATCCCTAATATCTCCTAAAGAGGGACACTTGGGAGGTACAGACCCCTAATATCGCCTAAAGAGGGACACTTGGGAGGTATGTACCCCTACTATCTCCTAAAGAGGGACACTTGGGAGCTATATACCCCTAATATCTCCTAAAGAGGGACACTTGGGAGGTATATACCCCTAATATCTCCTAAAGAGGGACACTTGGGAGGTATGTACCCCTACTATCTCCTAAAGAGGGACACTTGGGAGCTATATACCCCTAATATCTCCTAAAGAGGGACACTTGGGAGCTATATACCCCTAATATCTCCTAAAGAGGGACACTTGGGAGGTACAGACCCCTAATATCGCCTAAAGAGGGACACTTGGGAGGTATGTACCCCTACTATCTCCTAAAGAGGGACACTTGGGAGCTATATACCCCTAATATCTCCTAAAGAGGGACACTTGGGAGGTATATACCCCTAATATCTCCTAAAGAGGGACACTTGGGAGGTATGGATCCCTAATATCTCCTAAAGAGGGACACTTGGGAGGTATGGACCCCTAATATCTCCTAAAGAGGAACACTTGGGAGGTATATACCCCTAATATCTCCTAAAGAGGGACACTTGGGAGGTATGCTTTAAAAATGTAATGTTGGTTTTTCATACTGTTCTCTTAATTTCTCTGGGTCAAATTATGTCAGCCAGTCTCCTCCCATTCTGCTCAATTCTTCCACTGAACTACCCACTGATCGAATAAAAAGGCACACACACCAGACGTGAAGGAGGGATTGAGAGGACAAATATCTATTTTATTTAAGTCTCATACTATCTCATTTTTTCCAACGTCGCATTGCCCCTTTAATTTCTTAGGTCCATAAGACATTGCTAGCACGTTGCAAGGGAGTGCAGTGAACATCTCTCCAACATCTAAGGGGTTAACAAGTGAAACCTGCCAGATCTAATTTTCTCCTTATATAAAATAAGCAAGTGATGGGCAATCTGCAGTTTTCCACTTGTTGTTGAACTATTGCTCCCTTATCTTCTTCAGTCTTCCCCTAGCCAGCTGAGGATGATGGATGTTGTAGTAGAAGAATAGCTGCAGGGCCACATGTTGACCACTCCTGGAATAAGGCCTTGATTTCCATAATAAAGCAATAGCCAATCATGCATGATAGATGGTCCTTAAAGGGATAGTAATGTTTCATAATAAAATCAGCTCCAATTAATCTTCATAGTATTTGGGCCATGAAGAGTATTATTTCACTACTGTCAGAGCTGTAGTACAAGAGTAATTGAATGATAAAGTATCCCCCTCCCGCCCCTTTTACTGATGTAACACTGCTCACCTCAGAGCAGCAAGACTGTCCGGATGGATCACAGAGAGGGACAATCTTCAGTGAGCATAAGGAAAAACCTGAAAAACCTGTCAAGGGGGCAGGGTTTTCCTTATGATCACAGTAAGAAGATTGTCCCTTGCTGTGATCTGTCCGGTCAAGAGACTGGATTCCACATCTGAGGGGAGGCGGTTTACACTAGGTAAAAGGGGCGGGAGGGGGATACTTTATCATTCAATTACTCTTGAACTACAGCTCTGACAGTATTGAAATAACACTCTCCATGGCCTAAATAATTTGAAGATTAATTGGAGCTGCTTTTATTGTGAAGCATTACTATCATTTTAACCTTTTCAGGATCAGAGTGGGTGCACAATTCAAAGTAAAGCAAGCAATGTGCAGTGCACAAACTCAAACACTCCTGGTCTTTAAAGGAGCAGTAAACTTTTTATTAACCCTCTGTGTTATTGGATCTTGAAAAAGCAAGTTTAATGTTGTGAAACACGTTGATCAGGGCCGGCACCACCTATAGGCGAAGTAGGTGCCGGCCTAGGGCGCACATTCTCTGAGGGCGCATCGGCCCCCGCTGCCACTCACCACTTACTGCGGAAGCAAAAAAAAAACAAACAAACAAACAAAAAAAATGTACGTTTCGGTGCCCTCCCTCAGCTGGTTATTTTTTTAATGTAGCACAGCGATACCTGTTTCTCTCTCCCCCTCTGCTCCTTCAATCCTGGACCAGGATTGAAGAAGTGGAGGGGGAGAGAGAAACGTGCATCGCTGTGCTACATTAACCCTTTCAGTGCCAGAGAGGTACGCAACGCATAGCTTTTCAATGCGTTGTACACCCCTCTGGCACTGAAAAGGTTAAAAAAAAAATACCCAGCCAAGGGAGAACACCGTAACGTACTCACTGGGGGAGAGAGAGACGTGCACCAGGAACAGTAAGTGGAACAGGGGTCAAGAGGGGATAAACAGACGGGGAGAGAGAGTGTCAAAGGGGGATCAACAGTCAAGAGGGGGATCAAGAGTCAGACAGGGAGAGAGAGAGTCAAAGGGGGATCAGCAGTCAAGAGGGGGATCAAGAGTCAGACGGGGAGAGAGAGAGTCCAAGGAGGGTCAACAGTCAAGAGGGGGAGAGAGTCAAAGGGGGGGGAGTCACATATAGAGAACATACACTCTGTCACACTGATACACATATAGAGAAGCGCACACACATACTTACACACTGATATCCTTACAGAGACTCACACACACTGACACACTTATATACATACAGGGAACACACACTGACACACACATACACATACAGAGAACACACACACAAACTGGCACATATAGGGAACACACTGACACTTAAACACATACAGAGGCGGGGCATAAATGGGTAGGGCACAAGGGGTGGAGCCAAGGGGTGGCAAAATTAGGTTTTGCCTAGGGTGGCAAAAATCCTTGCACCAGCCCTAACGTTGATGTAGGTTTTATCTATGTATATCAACTGATGTCATATTTTTTATTGTTTGGAATAAAACGTCTTTACGGACAAGATCTGACAGCGTGTTACTGAGTTTGGAGAGACACATATTGAGGTCACTTCTGAACAGAAGCAGAACTGGACGGAGGTGGTCTAGATACCAGCAACGGATCGTAAGAACCGAGCAGAGATGGTTATATATCCTCTGCAATCTTAATTGGCTGTTCCCACGCGTAAGCACTGAAGCAGCATATTCTAAATGTGAGAGCTATATTATAGTTTTGTTTCACTAAGATTTTGTGTGATAAGGCACTATTAATGCCAAAAAAAAGGCTTTAGCCCATTGATTGCTAGAGACCTCTCCAACGCCTTGCAAAGCAATGTTTTGGAGATTTCTCTAGCATCCAAGGGGTTAAATAATAGTCTGTAATGGTGTATAAAACTGGCTCAGGGACATAGAAATTTCTCTGGCCACACCCACAATTCAGAAAGTGGGAGTGGCCAGCACAGCTGAAGCGCCCCTCAAAATTTGCAGTTCTGGGCAATTTGCTACTTTTCCTACTGGGAAATCCGGTCCTGCATTTTATGGAGAACCGTTTGGCAGTGATTCACCTCTCCCAAAAATGGAACAGCATAACTAATTGAAATGTGGCCACTAGAGGGAGCTGTTAACATAAAGACCCAACAGTTCAAACTGTAATGATCCTTAAAAAAAGCATCTCTGAGCAGTGGGAGCATTCATTCAGCAATAAGTTGTTTTTTTTGTATGAAAAAATGTTTACTGTTCCTTTCAAGGGTTAATATAACAAAGCAGTCAGAACATACAGAACAAGAGGTGTTTAGGTGGGGCTAATGAACCCGTAGGTCTATCAAGGCATTCACCTAGGGTGGGATCATTTATTTATTTATTTGACAGAGCCTACAGAAGATTTATGTGCATTCAGACAGGTTCACAATCCCATACCTTCCAACATTTCAAATTGACAAAGAGGGACACCTGTGTTTTAGGGGGTGTTGCTGGGGGCGTGGTTGGTGGGCAGGCCATTTGCCAATCATTTTTAGGCTATTTCATGACCTACTGACACCTCCTTGTGTAACCTAATAAAAGACTTATAACAAGACTATAGTATTTTATTTACACAGACTACATTATAAACACATATACTGACATTTAAACAAACAATAATGTGAGTTTTATTGCTGTGGAGCAATGTGATACACTTCTATACACATCACACAGTCTGATCGCCTAAACACAGGGACACCAGGGTGATACACTTATATACACACCACACAGTCTGATCTCCTAAACACAGGGACACCAGGGTGATACACTTCTATACACACCACACAGTCTGATCTCCTAAACACAGGGACACCAGGGTGATACACTTCTATACACACCACACAGTCTGATCTCCTAAACACAGGGACACCAGGGTGATACACTTATATACACACCACACAGTCTGGTCTCCTAAACACAGGGACACCAGGGTGATACACTTCTATACACACCACACAGTCTGATCTCCTAAACACAGGGACACCAGGGCGATACACTTATATACACACCACACAGTCTGATCTCCAAAAAAGAGGGACACCAGGGTGATACACTTCTATACACACCACACAGTCTGATATCCTAAACACAGGGACACCAGGATGATACACTTATATACACACCACTCAGTCTGATCTCCTAAACACAGGGACACCAGGGTGATACACTTCTATACACACCACACAGTCTTATCTCCTAAACACAGGGACACCAGGGTGATACAGTTATATACACACCGCACAGTCTGATCTCCTGAACACAGGGACACCAGGGTGATACACTTCTATACACACCACACAGTCTTATCTCCTAAACACAGGGACACCAGGGTGATACAGTTATATACACACCGCACAGTCTGATCTCCTGAACACAGGGACACCAGGGTGATACACTTATATACACACCACACAGTCTGATCTCCTAAACACAGGGACACCAGGGTGATACAGTTCTATACACACCACACAGTCTGATCTCCTAAACACAGGGACACCAGGGTGATACACTTCTATACACACCACACAGTCTGATCTCCTAAACACAGGGACACCAGGGTGATACACTTATATACACACCACACAGTCTGATCTCCAAAAAAGAGGGACATCAGGGTGGGAAAGAGGGACAGAGGGATTTGGGTCTAAAAGAGGGACTGTCCCTCCTAAAGAGGGACACTTGGGTGGTATGTAATCCCAGTGACATCTACAGGAGAATTGTTCTACAGGACCAGCCTGAACAGACACTGTAGATATTCATGTCAGGATTTCCATTCATTTTTCTATCAATAAAAGTGGAAACCTTTTAGATCCAAGTCTTGGCTCATGGGCCTAAAAAATTATTCAAGCCAGGGATTTTGGGAGGATGGAAACAACCAGTGTGATTAAGAAAATGTCTAATATCTAAAAAGTACTAACTTCAATCAGCTGGCATTTTTGGGGGGAATTGGATTAGAAACGGGACTGATCGATAGAAGAATTGTGTTGTAAAGCATTTATAAATAAATTTGCCAATTGCAACAAAAATAAAGGTAGTTTTAGGGATAAGTCTTACAGCCAGGTATAACTTATTCTTAATCAAAAATAATAACACAAAGTCAGAGTGTATATACTTTTCATACAAAAAATTGTCATTAGTGACATATTTATAAACTTGATGAGGGAGATTTATAAAACTGGAGTTAAAGGGATAGTAACACTTCGTTTTAACTTTATTTTATTTTGTAGGCATTAAAAAAACATGAAGAATGATATAAGTCTTATCTCTCAAACCTTTATGGTTTATGAGATATTCACAAGCAAAGTTCCCCTCCCCGCCCCTTTTACCTAGTGTAAGCCATCTCTTCTCAGATGTGAGTCTGGTTGTATGACAGTACAGATAACAGAAGGGGACAATTTTCTTTGTATGAAAACAATGAAAGCCCTTCCCCCCTTGACAAGTTTTTCAGCTTTTTCCATTATCTTAATTGAAGATTGTCCCTCTCTGCAGTCTACCTGGGCATCTCCCTTCTGATCTGGTTGAACAGGGGGGGATACTTTGTTTGTGAATATCTCTTAAACCATAAAGGTTTGAGAGATAAGACTTATATCATTCTTCATGTTTTTTTAATGCCTACAAAATAAAATAAAGTTAAAATGAAGTATTACTATCCCTTTAAAGGGATAGTAATACTTTATTATTACTATCCCCCATATTGTAAATATTTGTAAAATAATTGAATAGCCCCCAGGTTCATCTCTCAAATGATTTGAGAGATAACCGAACGCAAAGTTCCCCCTCCCTCCCCCTTCCCTGAAGTCAGCGTTGTCCTGACTGCAGGGGAAGTCTGTCATACGACAGGCTTGCGGCTCTGCAGCAGAGCTGAGATCCCGTTAGTGACAAAGAATTATTTCACTGAAACGATCTTCTACGTGTGCTTGGTTTGTGCTTGGTTTGCAAGCAGACGTAGAAGTGAAATAATTCTTTGTCACTAACGTGATCTTCTCTGCTGCAGAGCCGCCTGATGAAAGTCATACCGGGTATCCCTGCAGTCAGCACAACGCTGACTTCAGGGAAGGGGGAGGGAGGGGGGAACTTTGCCTTCGGTTATCTCTCAAACCATAAAGGTTTGAGAGATGAACCCGGGGGCTATTACATTATTTTGCAAATATCTACAATATGGGGGATGGTAATAATAAAGTATTACTATCTCTTTAAGCAAAAAGAAGTGTTAAAATATCTGTAACAGTGTCTTCGATAGTTATAAAAGAATGCCAGTTTTTGAGGGCTGTATCCCATGTATTATGTTTTTAAAAACATGGAGTAACGATGTTTGTAAAAACTTGCCCAGTGGATTTATAAAGAAATGTTGCCAATTGCAACAATTTTGCAATAGAATTGTCACCAAAATCGTAATGCCAGGTATGTGCAGTCCTTAAGCATTCCAGGCGTTAACATCAGAGTAATAACGCCATATTTATAAAAACTCCTTAAAGTGTTAGTAATGTCCATAAAAAAAGGTTTTTTTTGCATTTAGAAGAGCTTACAAAGCTGAGCTAAATGCAAAAAAAGTATCTCTCAAACCACTATGGTGTAAGAGATACAGGCATTTAAAGTTTGATCGCTCCTAGTGACGGCTGTAAAGCTGTCAGCAGGAGATCCGTGTCGGCCGACACGGAGGTGCTTGAGAAGTGTCGCGATCTCGTTATTTACCATGACTCCCTTCATTGGAATGGTCTAAATCGTGTGCCTGGTTTTCAAGCACTCGTTTTAGACCATTCCAATGAAGGGATTCGTGGTAAATAACGAGATCAAGGCTCTGCTCAAGCGCCAGCGTGTCGGCCGACACTGATCTCCTGCTGACAGCTTTACAGATGTCAGTAGGAGAGATCAAACTTTAAACGTCTGTATCTCTTAAACCGTAGTGGTTTGAGAGATACTTTTTTTGCACTTAGCTCAGCTTTTTAAGCTCTTCTAAATGCAAAAATATTTTTTGTGGACATTACTAACACTTTAAATAATTTATAAATCAGCCCTCACGTTATCTCCAATTGTGATGAATTAAGAACCATTCCTTAAAAAGTACTAAGAACATCCTATATAATAATTCGCTAAGTTGTGTGTAACGCCCGACATGCGCAGTAGACACTGCTGCGCGTGCGGCAGTCATGCGCAGTACAGACTGCCCGCGTCGCGCCTGATACAGAGCTGGGCGCTCCGAAGGAGCGTCCAGCTGTGTATCAGCAGTGGTGCGGGCAGTCTCCTCTGCGCGTGACTGCCCCGCGACCGGCTGCCAGAGTCACTGTGGCCCGTGTAACGGGCTGTTCAACTAGTATATATATAAATCTCCCTAGATGTTTCTTCTTTAGTGATTCGGCTGATTAATAAATTAGGGCCTATAGCGGCCGAAGACAAAAAAATTGAAACTTAGATAGCTATGGGAAATGCCATTAAAGGGATAGTAATACTTAAAATGTAAAAAAAAAATGTTGTAGAGTTTATCCTCCTGAGTAAAACAAGAGAACTCCCACTGCTGAAAGGTGTTTCATTCAAAAGTTATTAATTTTCAAAGTTGAATTTTTTAGGTGCAATATCACAGTGGCCTGAAATTGTACAGTGGCGCTGTTGCTACACCATCCTATGGAGATTTATGGTCCCGGGACCAGAGCTGTCCATAGGATCGTGTAGCAACAGCGCCACTGTACAATTTCAGGCCACTGTGATATTGCACCTAAAAAATTCAACTTTGAAAATTAATAACTTTTGAATGAAACACCTTTCAGCAGTGGGAGTACTCTTGTTTTACTCAGGGGGATAAACTCTACAACATATTTTTTTTTACATTTTAAGTATTACTATCCCTTTAATATGTGCTACACGACAGGGAATTCTCTCATAAGAATTTCCTGTGTTTAGATTTCTCTTTCTCTACTTGTAATGTACAATATTATATTTCAATATTATATTTCAGAGAAGTTGCCTAGCAGGCTGTAGTGTAGTATTTTATAAACATAATTATAGGTGATTGTGAATAAAATATCCTATTGTCTAAAAAAGCCAAAGGTGACCTCAAAGGGGTAGTAATGTTTTATTTAACACAGTGCAGTGTTTTCTTGCAGAGTAAAACTTGGAATCTCTCCCACCTGGCAGACGCTTCATTCAAAAGTTAGTACAACTCAAACGTGGTTATTGATTTTTTTATTCCAGTCAAAATTCAGTTTATGGACAGTTACTGCTCTGTGGCAAATTTTTACTGCATTTTAATGAAGGTAACAGTCAACGACCAGATGTTCTCCAAAGACGGTAAAAAAAAAATGCAGTTTGAGGTCTAGTTTAAATTCTAGTAGGTTTTGAAAAAGCTCTAAAATACAAAGTTTCTGCTGAAATCATTACAGTGTTTGTTATGTACCGTATTTTACAGGAGGATGGTGATTAAATAGTCACATATCTAAGTGCATCTCCTACCTATTCAGACCGAGGTGGGGTTATGCACTAAGGCGTGAGTAATAGGTGATAAAGAGGAGGTATCCTTTCCAGTGATATCACATACTGTTCTATGGAGCCATTGCACAAAGATCTCTCCCACTTGAGAAATCTCAGTGCGTAGGCTCCACAGAATAACACAGGGGTTGTAGGTGATATCCCTGGAGACATTATCTCTGTTTAATCACCTCTTTATCACGCCTTAGTGCATCTCCCTCCATGACTCAGTGTTGAACTCACAGCTGTATTCTGATTGGCTAATAAAACCAGAAACCAATCAGAATACAGCTTTGACTTCATTTCAGCGTCACTGACAAAACAGCCGTTTTAGATACAAGTGATGTTGTGCATTCTTTCTTTCATATAAAGCACCACTTTTATTCAGGAATTAATGTTCCATTAACTTTTTGGCTGCAGTAGACATATTCTGCTGGCAGAGATGTATCTATCATCTAAGGGGTTAACTAATAACCACCTCAGTGTTCATACAAACTGACCCTTCATATTCCTTATAAACAACTTTGCTGCTTCTGATGAATACATCAAAAACAGGCAGTGAGACCTCCATCAGTGAAAGAAGGAGAAGACAGACATGGATCCTTCCTACCTTGCACCTAGACCATCATGCCCAGTTGGTGTCCTGGATATTTGGGGAAAGCTTTCAAAAAAGCAATAGATACCTATCTAGCACAGAACAATATTGATAATTATGACAGATGGCTTCAAAGCAGATAGGATGTTGATCCAGGGAAATATCTGACTGCCATTTGGAGTCAGGAAGGAATTTTTTACCCACTTTGAGATTAATTGGAAATGTATTCAATTAGGTTTTTTTTGCCTTTCCCTGGATCAACAGGGGTGTTTTTGGCATGGGCTGGACTTGATGGACACATGTCTTTTTTCAGCCATTAAATAGATTTATCTCAAGATGATACTTTTCTTTGGCCCCATTAAGTTCCAGGGGAGTAAGCAATACATTGCAAAGCAACACCTTGCTCAGACCTCCGGTATTCGGTGAGTTAAAGAGGAACTATAACCTAAGAATAAATATTTCTTAATTTGTGTAACGGAAAATAATACCTGGGAACTTTCCTGACCTGCCCTGTAGTCTCTGTTTTTTGCAGTTAATTACTGGAAACAGAGGCCGATTCTGTGGTGATGGTGAGTTTATTATGAAACTCTGCCCACTTTTCCTCCTTCCCACCCTGTTCCTCCCACTTCCCACCCACTTCCCACCCTGTTCCTCCCACTTCCCACCCACTTCTCCTTCCCACCCTGTTCTACCTACTTCCCACCCACTTTTCCTCCTTCCCACCCTGTTCTACCTACTTCCCACCCACTTCCCACCTTGTTCCTCCCACTTCCCACTCACTTCTTCTTCCCATCCTCTTCTGCCCACTTCCCTTCCTTCTCACCCTGTTCCTCCAACTTCTCCTCATTCCCATCCTGTCCCTCCCACTTCTCCTCCTTCTCACCCTGTTCCTCCAACTTCTCCTCCTTCCCATCCTGTTCCTCCCACTTCCCACCCTCTTCTCCTTAATTTTGTTACACCTACTTCATGCCCACTTCTCTTCCTTTCCACCCTGTTCAGTCCACTTACCTCTGACTTCTTGTCACAGTCCATTAAGCCATGCCCCACTGCTTTATGGCAAGAATAGCATCATTTACATTCCCCACTGGCCACACATGAGCCCTCTACAGGGGTCCAAGAAGACAATATTCCCAGGCATGCAGATCATCTTACCGAGGTTGTGTCCTTCATACAGCAGTTGGGTATGTCTATTACTTTGTAGAATTGTATCTGTACTTTCCTGTATACAATGAACTGACTAATATCAAGGACATCTTCCTAGGTAAATTATTATGTTAAAACAGAGCCACTAATTCCTAGGGTACAATTCCCCTTTAAACCTTTGAGTGCCAGAGGATTCACCCTTTGTAGTATGACATTTCTATGAACGACTCCGATTTACCAAACTGCAGCCAACAAGACAAGAGGAGTCTGCATCAAGGTGTTAACCCCTTGTGGTCCAGAGGGGTTAATCAATGGTTAAAATGAGACTTCACATAAATAGAATACTCTTGTAGTAATAACACTTGTATTTACTCAGTGGTTGTGGCTTCAGGCAAAAGGTATCCAATGCATTTCTTTGTTAGTAAGGACATTAGATTGTGAGTTCTGTGCAGTTAACTAACATCAACGACACAGAACAACAGACCAGATTATCAAATGCCCAATGACTCGTCTTTCAATGCAGGCTCTCTGCCTCACTTAAAGGAACGCCTAATAAGAATGACCCCATTTAACTTAAAGGGATAGTAATACTTTGTTATAAAAATCTCCAAAAATTGTAGATATTAATAACAGAATTAGAATAAACTACTTCCCATGTCTCAAAACTTAATTTGTGTTTTTTGTGTTCATAGCATTTAACCCCTTACGGACCGGCCGCGCACGCACGGTGTGGTCACTTAAGGACCAGGGACCCCCCCCCCCCCGAATCTGATTCCAGACTCCCCAGAAAGGCGTGCAGCCGCGTGGGGAGCCCAGAATTCCATGACAGTCCAGGACCGTCATGGGTCCTTTAGGGTATAACAACCCATGACGGTCTAGAACCGTTATGGGTCCTTCAGGGGTTAAACTTCCCCCCTCCCTCCCGTTTCTCATACCACAGCACTTTAGTTAACAGATGCAGAATCCAGTCTTTTGACCAGACGAGGCTCTTCAGCAGAGCAGAAATAGCAATGTTTATGAAGAAATACTTAATTGGTTTGCAAGTACACTTTGTAGACTGTTCCAGTGAAGTAGTTCTTCATACATGTCGCGATTTCGGCTCTGCTGAAGATTATTATTATTATTCTTTATTTATATAGCGCCAACTAATTCCGCAGCGCTGTACAATTGGGGAATAGACATACAGAGGTATTAAATAGTACAATCAGATGTGTAGAACAGGAGGATCAGAGGGCCCTGCTCGTGAGAGCTTACAGTCTAGAGGAAGGTAGGTTTGATACAGAAGGAGTAAGTGCTATTGTGTTTAAGTGCCTCCTGCCACATGAACTGCCAGTCAGTGGGTGGGAGTGAGAAGTGCCATTGAGTGCAGTAGTCCGTGCAAGGGGTGAATTTTGGTGATGATGTTTATGGAGGCAGTTGATAGGCCTCCCTGAAGAGGTGAGTCTTCAGGGAGCGTCTGAAGATTTGAAGGCTGTGGGAGAGTCTAATGGGGCGGGGGAGGGAATTCCACAGCTCAGGTGCAGCACGGGAGAAGTCCTGTAGGCGGGAGTGGGAGGATGTGATAAGAGCTGTGGAGAGCAGAAGGTCATGTGCAGAGCGAAGATGGCGGGCGGGAGTATATTTGGAAATGAGAGATGAAATATAGGGGGGTGCAGTGTTAGTGAGGGCTCTATAAGTTAGCACCAGAGTTTTGAATTTTACTCTGTATGCTAACAGGAGCCAGTGTAGGGACTGACAGAGGGGTGTGGTGTTAGAGAAGCGATGAGTGAGGTAGATTAGTCTTGCAGCAGAGTTCATTATGGACTGTAGCGGGGTTAGTCGGGTGAGAGGCAGGCCAATTAGTAAAGAGTTACAGTAGTCAAGACGGGACATGATGAGTGTTTGGATTAGAATTTTGGTAGTGTCTTCTGTGAGAAAGGGTCGGATTCTAGAGATGTTGCGGAGGTGGAGGCGGCATGAGTTGGAGATTGACTGGATGTGAGGAATGAAGGATAGGGCAGAGTCAAATGTGACCCCCAGGCAGCGTGCTGTAGGGGTTGGTGTGATGGAAGTGTTGTTAACGGTGAGGGTAATGTTTGGGATAAGGCTGGTTGTAGATGGAGGGAAGAGAATTAGTTCAGTTTTGCTAAGGTTAAGTTTGAGTTGATGGGAGGAGATCCAGGAAGACACAGCAGACAGACAGTCAGACACTCGGGACAGGAGGGAAGGAGAGAGGTCTGGGGAGGAAAGATATATTTGGGTGTCATCAGCATAGAGATGATGGTGAAACCCAAAGGAGTTTATTAGTTTTCAAAGGGAAGCAGTGTAGAAGAGCAAGGGTCCCAGTACTGATCCTTGAGGCACACCAACAGACAGTGGGAGGGGTGGAGAAGTGGAGCCGGAGTATGAAACACTGAAGGAGCGGTTGCAGAGATAAGATGAAAACCAGGAGAGTGCAGTGTCGCAGAGACCTAGGGAGTGGAGGGCTTGGAGGAGGAGTGGGTGATCGACTGTGTCAAAGGCGGCTGACAGGTCCAAAAGAATGAGTAGGGAGTAGTGGCCTTTAGACTTGGCTGAGAGCAAGTCATTGGCCACTTTAGTGAGGGCAGTCTCAGTGGAGTGATGAGGGCGGAATCCGGATTGCAAGGGATCTAGCAGGGAATGGGAGCAGAGGAATTTAGTGAGCCGGTTATATGCAAGGCGCTCGAGAAGCTTGGAGGCGAACGGGAGTAGGGAAATTGGCCGGTAATTTGACAATGAGTTTGGGTCCAGGGAGGGTTTTTTTAGGATGGGAGTGATTAGTGCATGTTTGAAAGAGGATGGGAAGGTGCCGGTTGACAAAGAGAGGTTGAATAAGTGAGTAAGGATTGGAGTTAGTAGAGGGGAGAGTTCTTGGGTGAGCTGAGATGGGATTGGGTCGAGAGGGCATGTGGTTAGGTTTGAGCGAGTGAGGAGAAGGGAGACTTCATCCTCAGTGACAGGTGGGAAGGAGCTTAGTGTGTATGTGGGAGAGGCGACAGGGCTGGGCTGGCTGGGTGGGGGTGGTAGTGATAAAATGTCATGTCTGATAGATTCAATCTTGTTCTTGAAGTGGTTGGCGAGATCTTGGGCAGAGAAGTTAGTGGAAGGTGTTTGTGTTGGTGGGTTTAGAAGAGACTAGCAATGTGGGACGGCGTTGCCCGTCATGTTATGACCGTTGGGCACACGTGTGTGAAATGCAGACACACTGATAAACACAGACATATACAACACACAGGCAGACACATACCATACATCCCAAGTGTCCCTCTTTAGGAGGGACAGTCCCTCTTTGAGGGCCAAATCCCTCTGTCCCTCTTTCCCACCCTGTTGTCCCTCTTTTTAGGAGGTCAGACTGTGTGCAGGGCAGCTCCACCTATAGGCGACATAGGCGCCGGCCTAGGGCGCACACGTACTGGGGGCGCGGGCATGCAGCGGAGAAGAGCTGCGCCCGCACACACACCACGCCGGGAACCACAACACAGTCAGGTCTGTGTCGCTACAGCGCTCCCTCATCTGGTCGGATCTTTAGTAATGCAGAGAGCGTTGGGAGTCATGATCTCCCGCCGCGCTCTGCATTACTGAAGAGAAGACTGCGCGTGAGCTACAGGTATGTGATGGGGGGCAAGTTGGAGCTGAGGGGGCATAGTGGAGCTGAGGGGGCAAGTTGGAGCTGTTAGGGGAAAGCTGGAGCTGAGGGGGCATAGTGGAGCTGGTGGGGGCAAGTTGGAGCTGATGGGGGCAAAGTGGAGCGGATGAGGGTCAAAGTGGAGCTGAGGGGGGGCAAGTTGGAGCTGAGGGGGGCAAAGTGGAGCAGATGGGGGGCAAGTTGGAGCGGATGGGGGGCAAAGTGGAGCAGATGGGGGGCAAGTTGGAGCGGATGGGGGCATAGTGGAGCTGGTGGGGGCAAGTTGGAGCTGGTGGGGGCAAGTTGGAGCGGATGGGGGGCAAAGTGGAGCTGATGGGGGTAAGTTGGAGAGGATGGGGGTCAAAGTGGAGCTGATGGGGGCAAAGTGGAGCTGAGGGGCCAAAGTGGAGCTGGTGGGGGCACGTTAGAGCAGATGGGGGGCAAAGTGGAGCTGGTGGGGGCACGTTGGAGCGGATGGGGAGCAAAGTGGAGCTGATGGGGGAAAGTTGGAGTGGATGGGGGGCAAAGTTGAGCTGATGGTGGCAAGTTGGAGCTGATGGCGGCAAAGTGGAGCTGGTGGGCCAAAGTGAAGCTGATAAGGGGCAAGTTGGAGCTGGTAGGGGGCATCTCTTACAGGCATCTTCAGACCAGGGGCAGACTGGCCCAGGGGGCAGAGAGAGGACAATCATGAAAAGAGGTGGGGTATAAGTAGGCAGGGTATAAAGGGGTGGGACACAAGGGGCAGAGCGAAATGGGCGGCAAAATTAGGTTTTGCCTAGGGTGGCAAAAATCCTTGCACCAGCCCTGACTGTGTGGTGTGTTTTACTTTGCTCTCCAGCAATAAAGCAATAAACTTCAGTATATGTGTTTATACATTAGTCTGTGCAAATAAAATACTTTGGTCTTGCACTAAATCATTTATTCAGTTACATAAATAGCCAGTAATAGGTCATGAAATAACCTAAAAATTCTTACTAATGCCCTGCCCACCAGCCACGCCCCAACAATATCACCTAAAACTACAGTGTCCCTCTTTGGCCATGTGAAATGTTGGGAGGTATGCACATACACACAGTGAGCGGCAGAAACATGCAAAAGACACGCACACACACAGACTCACTGGAGATGCACACATATGTAACAGATGTACACACACACACACACACACTGGAGATGCACACATGGACACATATATGTAACAGAGATGGACACAAACACACATGCAACATATATGAGCAGAAACACATGCACTCATGAGTTGTGCACCCCTCTGGCAGTCAAAGGGTTAAGGTACAGAGAGGCATGTCAGAGTTAAATAGCAGTGGGAAGTGTGTTCATACCTGGGAACTTTGACTTGTGGAGTCCCTAGAGGGGACTGATGTGGTGCTGACGTGGAGAGACAAATGGGGCAATCTGGGTTAAAAGGGGGCGGGGCTTAATCGCGAGTAGGGGCGGGGCTTAACATAAATGTGGAAAAGTGCTAGTAATAGGCTGTGGAAGGGGGAGATGTGGGAGGGAAATGCAAGTTTACAATGTGAGGGGTTTGAACACACTCCCTGAGGGCTAAAACTTGATACACAACCCTGTGGCAGTCAGTGAGTTAAGTGTGAATGTGATGGCTGTCTGTCCTGTGTCTTGCATGCCAAATGATGACAGTGAAGAAATAATTGAGCAATGAGGGCCTACCTTAAACCTTTGAGTGCCATTTTGTTCTTCTGGTGCTGCACTACAGGTCCTGCTGAGGCCACTGGGAGTCAGGGTGAGTGAGTGTGTGTGTGTGTGTGTGTCAGCCATATTTATTTCTGGCTTTGTGTGTGTATGTGGTGCTGTGTGTGTGTGAGTGGGGGCATGTGTGTTTGGTGCTGTGTGAGTGGGGCATTGTGTGTGGTGTAGGGTGACCACGGGTCCCGGAACGTCCGGGACTGTCCCTTATTTCAGGGACATGTCCCGCGTCCCGGGTCCCCTTCAACCGGGACAATGAAGTGTCCCGGAATGAAGCCAAGGCGCCCTGAATGTCAGCCTGCAAGCGGTGTGTCACATCATGGACGCCGCTTGCAGGCTGACATCCAGGGCGGCAATGCAACTTACCTGATCTGGAGGCAAGCACTCTAGTAATACAGAGCGCTGGGAGATGACATCATCTCCCAGCGCTCTGCATTACTGAGCACAGCGCGTGGGAGCTTCAGCTCTGTGCCGGAGGAGGCACAGAGCACTTTGCACTCCGCTAGACCACCAGGGACTCAAGGTAAGGCAATAGGGTGACCACGTCCCGGAATGGCAGAAGGGAAATGTGGTCACCCTAGTGTGGTGGTCTGTGTGTGTGAGTGGGGCATGTGTGTGTGTTTGTGTGGTGCTGTGTGAGTGGGGCATGTGTGTGAGTTTGGTGCTGTATGAGTGAGGCATGTGTGTTTGTCTGTGGTGTAGGAGCAATTGGCGGCCATATTGTTTTTTTCTGACTTTGATAGTGGTGGGCGGGCTGCATAGTGGGGGCGGGCCAACTCCCTGCATGATTGAATCACCCAATAGGAATAGTAACTCCTGCTTTATGCCTCCCCTGGGTGTGTTTTGGCAGGCACAAAGTCTTCTTTTATATATATAGATAGATGTGAAGGTTGAGAAAAGGCGTTTGGGGTTGGAGGAAAGATTAGAAATTAGAGAGGAGAAGAATGACTGTTTAGCCAGGGAGAGGGCAGAGCTATACGAACGGAGAATGAATTTGTAGTGTGTGATGTCAGCTGTGGAGCACGATTTCCTCCAGTGCCTTTCAGCAGTGCGTGAGCACCTTTGGAGGTATCGCGTTAGTCTTGTGTGCCAGGGTTGTAGTGGGGTTGTGCATGGGTGGCGTGGAGTTGCAGGTGCAGCGATGTCAAGGGCTGAAGAGAGAGTGCTGTTGTAGAGAGCAGTAGTTTTGTCTGGGCAAGTAAGTGTGAGGATGGGGTTGAGGATAGGCTGCAGGGAGGTGGAAAATTTTTGCTTATCAAGAGAATGTAGATTTCTCCGCATGCGCTTGATTGTGGCGGGTGTGATGGGTTTGCGTGGTACGATGAGGTTACCGGTGAGGAGGTGGTGGTCAGAGAGGGGAAAGGGGACATTAGAGAAGTTGGAGACCGAGCAGAGGTTAGTGAAGATCAAGTCGAGGGAGTGACCATCACTGTGTGTGGGAGAGCTGGTCCACTGCGATAAGCCTAAGGAGGTTGTTAAGGAGAGGAGTTTGAGGGCAGGGGGGGTGTTGTGATTATCTATAGGGATGTTGAAGTCACCCATGATGAGAGTAGGGACATCAGAGGACATGAAGTGAGGGAGCCAGGAGGTGAAGTGATCAAGGAATTGTGCAGTGGGACCAGGTGGCCTGTATATGACAGCGACACGCAGGGGGAGGGAGAGAAGAGGCGAAGTGTGTGAGCTTCAAATGTAGGGAAGGAAAGAGAGGGAACAGTGGGGAGTACCTGAAATATATGGTTAGGGGGCAGCAGGATGCCTACTCCCCCTCCCTGTCTGTTGCCAGGCCTCGGTGTGTGTGTGAACTGAAGGCCTCCATATGAGAGTGCGGCAGTGGAGGCAGTGTCTGATGATGTGAGCCAAGTTTCAGTGATGGCAAGGAGGTTTAGGGAGTGAGAAATGAACAGATCATGAACAGCTGTTAGTTTGTTACACACAGAGCGGGCGTTCCAGAGACCAAAACAAAAGGGGGGGAGGAGGTTAGGTGACGGGGTACGGTTATTAGGTTGTGAGTGTTGCGCGTGTGAGTGGGTTCTGTGGTCCAAGAGAGAATGGAAGGGGGGCCTGGGTTAGGTGAGATGTCACCTGCAGCAAGTAGGAGGAGAAGGGACAGGGACATAAGGTGAGAGTGAGATTTGAAGCAGTGGGGCTTTTTTGCAGGGGTAGAAGGAGATGGTGGTGATAGGAAGCGGAGGAATGAAAAAAGTTCATGGGAGCAGAGAAGTGGTGATTGAAGATGTTGCGGAGGTGGAGCCTTCGTCTGGTCAAATGACTGGATTCTGCAGATGTCTGCTAGATCAGTGGTTCTCAACCCGTGCCCCCAGTGGCTACTAACAGGCCTGGGTTTGAGAATTTCCTTGTTAGAGCACAGGTGAGTTAATCAATGTGAATGAGCCTCTGGTCACATGATTTCCTTGTTAGAGCACAGGTGAGTTAATCAGTGTGAATGAGTCTCTGATCACATGATTTCCTTGTTAGAGCACAGGTGAGTTAATCAATGTGAATGAGCCTCTGGTCACATGATTTCCTTGTTAGAGCACAGGTGAGTTAATCAATGTGAATGAGCCTCTGATCACCACACTTGTGTTCTTGCAGAGATATCCCTAAGTCCTGGCCTGTTAGTGGCCACTGAGGTCATGGGCTGAGAACCTCTGTGCTACGGTGCTGATGTATGAGAAACGGGAGGGAGGGGTTAAGTTTAAATGCAACGAACAGAAAAACACAAATGAAGTTTTGAGACATGGGAAGTAGTTTATTTTAATTCTATTATTAAAGCGGAACTTTCATGTAATACCAAGTCGCCATGCATTCATTAAACGCATAGCAACTAGCTTGAAAATAGATGTCTTGCCATTAAAAAATAGCTGTGTCTAAAGGAATCCGTCCCGTTTGGAGACCGGAACTGAGGCTACAGTACAGACGTCTTGTCTGTGCGCCTGCGCCGTCAGTCCCAGTCTCCAGTGAGTAGACTGCAGTGCACCATATGGTCACTGGAAGGGAATGACGGCTCAGGCGCACAGACCTCACTAACCTGCCCGTCAGTCCCGAAACAGGAAGGATTACTTTAGACAGAGCTATTATTTAACGATAAGACATTTATTTTCAAGCTAGACACCATACATTTAATGAACGCATGGCGACTTGGTATTACATGAAAGTTCCGCTTTATTATCTACAATTTTAGAGATTTTTAAATCAAAGTATTACTATCCCTTTAATTTGTGCAGAAAATCATAATTGTTGCTATGAATAAATTCTGTGCGGATTGGTTCTCTGAAATTATCCTTAATCAGTTCTGAAAATCACATCCATGAAAGCGGGCATGATGCTTTGCATAAAATGTATAGAATTTCTAGTCTAGCGCGGCTTCTTCTGTCTGTTGGTGTCTTTTGTTAATGTTTTCTTTTGGATAAGAAAGGGTGCATATGTTATTTAGTTGTATATTCTCTTTCTACTGCATTACATCTGTGCTACGTGTCTATACAAATCCTTCTGATAATCTTTTCACCAGATGATCTATATATTTGTGTGATTTATATTCACTAAAGTATTTAGATATTTAGGAGATTAATATTAGGGTGGTTGGATATTTTATTTCGCACTTATGATTCTTTGCATTCCTTGTTCATCTTGAGACCCTGGAAAGGGCTCCTGTGCTGTCACCAAGAGGATGACAATGATGTGGGGGGTGGGGCTCAACTTGTTGGGCAGGGCTTAATCATATTTTCCCCATAAAATGGACAGGAACAGGGCAAGACAGGGTGGGAAGGAGGAGAAGTGGGTGGGAAGTGGGTAGAACAGGGTGGGAAGGAGGAGACGTGGGTGGGAAGTGGGAGGAACAGGGTGTGAAGGAGGAGAAGTGGGTGGGAAGTGGGAGGAACAGAGTGGGAAGGAGGAGAAGAGGGTGGGAAGTGGGTGGAACAGAGTGGAAAGGAGTAGAAGTGGGTGGAAAGTAGGTAGAACAGGGTGGTAAGGATGAGAAGTGGGTGGGAAGTGGGAGGAACAGGGTGTGAATGAGGAGAAGTGGGTGGGAAGTAGGTAGAACAGGTGGGAAGGAGGAGAAGTGGGTCAGAAGTGGGAGGAACAGGGTGGGAAGTGGGAGGAACAGTGTGGGAAGGAGGAGAAGTGGGTGGGAGGAACAAGGTGGGAAGGAGGAGAAGTGGCTGGGAAGTGGGAGGAACAGGGTGGGAAGGAGAAGAAGTGGGTGGGAAGTGAAAGGAACAGGGTGGGAAGGAGGAGAAGTGGGTGGGAAGTGAAAGGAACAGGGTGGGAAGGAGGAGAAGTGGGTGAGAAGTGGGAGGAACAGGGTGGGAAGGAGAAGAAGTGGGTGGGAAGTGAAAGGAACAGGGTGGGAAGGAGGAGAAGTGGGTGAGAAGTGGGAGGAACAGGGTGGGAAGGAGGAGAAGTGGTCAGGAAGTGGGAGGAACAGGGTAGGAAGGAGGAAAAGTGGGAGGAACAGGGTGGGAAGGAGGAGAAGTGGTCGGGAAGCGGGAGGAACAGGGTGGGAAGGAGGACAAGTGGTCGGGAAATGGGAAGAACAGGGTGGGAAGGAGGAGAAGTGGTCGGGAAATGGGAAGAACAGGGTGGGAAGGAGAAGAAACTCATCACAGCTGGAAAATCAGCCTTTGTCCCAGGAAGCCGGTAATTCAGTCTGAAAACCAGACTCTCCGGGGTAGATATGGAGAGTTCCCAGGTATCATTCTTTTTTGCAGGACTCCAGGGGGAGTGTGATCAACTCTCCAATCATAATGTTATTCTATGGAGTCTATTTAATAACGTCTTAAATTAGATATATTAGTCAGAATCATTTTAATGAATGAGAATACCCATCATTTGGCAGGGATGTCCAGTTTCAGGGGGTCTCTCTTTGGGTTCCAATCAGTCCCAGTTTTACAGAAAGGAACCTATTTAACCCTGTGGTCAGATGGTCAGGTAGGAATGAGGCTGTTCTCTGCACGACCCATACATGTGGTTGCTTTCACCACAAAAAAGAAGGTAAGAAAACAAAGGCTACAACTAGACTTAAAGGGATAGTAATACTTGAAAATAATTATATTTTATATTGTAACCCTTAAAAAAACATGAAAAATGATATAAGTCTTATCTCCCAAACCTTTATGGTTTGGGAGAGATTCACATGTAAAATATAGTAAAATTCTCTTTTCCTCGCTGTTTCAGCCAAGTCTGCCATCTAGTGGACAGATTTGGAATTTGGTCCACAGAGCAACCGGCAGCTCTTTAGCAGTGCCGAGATCACGATCTTTGAAAAGAACTACTTAACTGGAACTATCTATAAAGTGTGCCTGGCTTGAAAGCACTCTTTGTAGACCATTCCAATGAAGAAATTCTTTTTAAAGATGGTGATCTCAGCACTTCTGGAGAGGCACAGCCGGTCCCGGGACCGGATTCCAAATCTGAAGGGTGGAGCAATGACATCACTCCAGGGAAAACTTTACTTCTGAATATCTCCCAAACCATAAAGGTTTGGGAGATAAGACTTATATCATTTTTCAAGTTTTTTTAAGGGCTACAATATAAAATAAACTTATTTTCAAGTATTGCTATCCCTTTAAGTGGATTCCAATAGTCTTCCTGTATTTGGAGCCCCCATTCACGATTCCACCAGAGATGTATTAAGGATCCATAGGGCCCTAGGCGAGGTATCACTTTGGGGCGCCACATCTCTTGATACAGAGCTTCTGACACAGACTGCTTCTAGCAGGTACTGGCATTGTGGCTGTAATTTAAAGAGATAGTAATACTTGAAAATAACTTTATTTTATATTGTAGCCCTTAAAAAACATGAAAAATGATATAAGTCTTATCTCCCAAACCTTTATGGTTTGGGAGATATTCAGAAGTAAAGTTTCCCCTGGAGTGATGTCATTGCTCCACCCTTCAGATTTGGAATCCGGTCCCCGGACCGGCGGTGCCTCTCCAGAAGTGCTGAGATCACCATCTTTAAAAAGAATTTCTTAATTGGAATGGTCTACAAAGTGTGCTTTCAAGCCAGGCACACTTTGTAGATAGTTCCAATTAAGTAGTTCTTTTCAAAGATCGTGATCTCGGCACTGCTAAAGAGCTACTGGATGCTATGTGGACCGAATTCCAAATCTGTCCACTAGATGGCAGACTTGGCTGAAACAGCCAGGAAAAGAGCATTTTACTATATTTTACATGTGAATATCTCCCAAACCATAAAGGTTTGGGAGATAAGACTTATATCATTTTTCATGTTTTTTTAAGGGCTACAATATAAAATATAATTATTTTCAATTATTACTATCCCTTAAAGTGGGAGCAATGGATGGTGCTGGTCTCTTTCAACAAAAAGTGCGTCTGACACAAGATTTTAGCAGCCTCACCAGCAGGGAATTTGTCTGTGACCCATCACTTGCAGCCAAGGGCCCTCATACTGCCAGGGGCCGTAGGCAGTAGCCTAGGATGCTATAATGGATGATCCGGCACTGGATTCCGCAAGAGGCCTCAGAGGTTGTTAAAATTGTCTTTTTGTTGGTGCATAGGCTCCAAATACTAACATAGGAACTGGAGAGTTTATCTCATTGGAGAATGTTCCTCTTTATCACATCTTAGTACATCTCCCCTGTAGTCTATAAATAAAGATCTCACGTAGAATAACATAGGAACTGGAGAGTTTATCTCACTGGAGAAGTTATCTCCTCTTTATCACACCTTAGTACATCTCCCCTGTAGTCTATAACTAAATCTCTCCCATAGAATAACATAGGAACTGGAGAGTTTATCTCACTGGAGAAGATATCTCCTCTTTATCACACCTTAGTACATCTCCCCTGTAGTCTATAACTAAATCTCTCCCATAGAATAACATAGGAACTGGAGAGTTTATCACACTGGAGAAGTTATCTCCTCTTTATCACACCTTAGTACATCTCCCCTGTAGTCTATAACTAAAGCTCTCCCATAGAATAACATAGGAAATGGAGAGTTTATCTCACTGGAGAAGTTATCTCCTCTTTATCACATCTTAGTACATCTCCCCTGGAGTCTATAACTAAATATCTCCCATATAATAACATAGGAACTGGAGAGTTTATCTCACTGGAGAAGTTATCTCCTCTTTATCACACCTTAGTACATCTCCCCTGTAGTCTATAACTAAAGATCTCCTATAAAATAAATAGGAACTGGAGAGTTTATCTCACTGGAGAAGTTATCTCCTCTTTATCACAGCTTAGTACATCTCCCCTGTAGTCTATAACTAAATCTCTCCCATAGAATAACATATGAACTGGAGAGTTTATCTCACTGGAGAAGTTATCTCCTCTTTATTAGTGTTGAGCGAGCATGCTCGGCCGATGCTCGGATCGGCTCGAGCATCGCTCTGCTCGGCACATGGCGGTACTCGTACGAGTACCGCATGTGCTCGCCCGCCATGTTCGGGTCTCCTCCCCGCACGTTTCGCGGCTGCTGCGCAGCCAATAAACGTGCAGGGAGGCTCTGACATCAGTGTAATGCCAGCAGCCATGTTGGCTGCTGGCATTACACTGATTGGCTGGCCAGAACCCGTGGTCGGGTGCTGTATAGCACCTGACCAGCGAGTTCGGCTCAGTCTTAGCCAGGGAGAGCTGAGGATAGGAAGGGAAAGTCAGTGTAGGGAGAAAAAAAGCAAAATTGTGAAAAAAAAAGAACCAAAAGTCCTTTTTAGGACTACTGTGTGTGGGGGCAGCAGTTTATTTTGTGTGGGGGAAAAAAAAAACAACAAAAAAAAAACATATATTCTGTTTAGTGTGCAAAGTTGCAGATTAGAGCACATTCTGTTTAGTGTGCAAAGTTGCAGATTAGAGCACATTCTGTTTAGTGTGCAAAGTTGCAGATTAGAGCACATTCTGTTTAGTGTGCAAAGTTGCAGATTAGAGCACATTCTGTTTAGTGTGCAAAGTTGCAGATTAGAGCACATTCTGTTAAGTCTTCAAACTAAAATATCAAAGTCACATATTCCATTCAGTGTGCGTCGCCGCAGTTTAGCAGCACATTCTGTGTACTGTGCACAGTTGCAGAATAGGAAGAAATACTGTTAAGTTTTCAAACTAAAATATCAAAGTCACATATTATATTCAGTGTGCGTCACCGCAGTTTAGCAGCCTATTCTGTGTACTGTGCACAGTTGCAGAATAGGAAGAAATACTGTTAAGTTTTCAAACTAAAATATCAAAGTCACATATTATATTCAGTGTGCGTCACTGCAGTTTAGCAGCCTATTCTGTGTACTCTGCACAGTTGCAGAATAGGAAGAAATACTGTTAAGTTTTCAAACTAAAATATCAAAGTCACATATTATATTCAGTGTGCGTCACCGCAGTTTAGCAGCCTATTCTGTGTACTCTGCACAGTTGCAGAATAGGAAGAAATACTGTTAAGTTTTCAAACTAAAATATCAAAGTCACATATTCCATTCAGTGTGCGTCACCGCAGTTTAGCAGCCTATTCTGTGTACTCTGCACAGTTGCAGAATAGGAAGAAATACTGTTAAGTTTTCAAACTAAAATATCAAAGTCACATATTCCATTCAGTGTGCGTCACCGCAGTTTAGCAGCCTATTCTGTGTACTGTGCACAGTTGCAGAATAGGAAGAAATACTGTTAAGTTTTCAAACTAAAATATCAAAGTCACATATTCCATTCAGTGTGCGTCACCGCAGTTTAGCAGCCTATTCTGTGTACTCTGCACAGTTGCAGAATAGGAAGAAATACTGTTAAGTTTTCAAACTAAAATATCAAAGTCACATATTATATTCAGTGTGCGTCACCGCAGTTTAGCAGCCTATTCTGTGTACTCTGCACAGTTGCAGAATAGGAAGAAATACTGTTAAGTTTTCAAACTAAAATATCAAAGTCACATATTATATTCAGTGTGCGTCACCGCAGTTTAGCAGCCTATTCTGTGTACTGTGCACAGTTGCAGAATAGGAAGAAATACTGTTAAGTTTTCAAAGTAAAATGTCAAAGTCACATATTATATTCAGTGTGCGTCACCGCAGTTTAGCAGCCTATTCTGTGTACTCTGCACAGTTGCAGAATAGGAAGAAATACTGTTAAGTTTTCAAACTAAAATATCAAAGTCACATATTATATTCAGTGTGCGTCACCGCAGTTTAGCAGCCTATTCTGTGTACTCTGCACAGTTGCAGAATAGGAAGAAATACTGTTAAGTTTTCAAACTAAAATATCAAAGTCACATATTCCATTCAGTGTGCGTCACCGCAGTTTAGCAGCCTATTCTGTGTACTCTGCACAGTTGCAGAATAGGAAGAAATACTGTTAAGTTTTCAAACTCAAATATCAAAGTCACATATTATATTCAGTGTGCGTCACCGCAGTTTAGCAGCCTATTCTGTGTACTGTGCACAGTTGCAGAATAGGAAGAAATACTGTTAAGTTTTCAAACTCAAATATCAAAGTCACATATTATATTCAGTGTGCGTCACCGCAGTTTAGCAGCCTATTCTGTGTACTCTGCACAGTTGCAGAATAGGAAGAAATACTGTTAAGTTTTCAAACTAAAATATCAAAGTCACATATTCCATTCAGTGTGCGTCACCGCAGTTTAGCAGCCTATTCTGTGTACTCTGCACAGTTGCAGAATAGGAAGAAATACTGTTAAGTTTTCAAACTAAAATATCAAAGTCACATATTATATTCAGTGTGCGTCACCGCAGTTTAGCAGCCTATTCTGTGTACTGTGCACAGTTGCAGAATAGGAAGAAATACTGTTAAGTTTTCAAACTAAAATATCAAAGTCACATATTATATTCAGTGTGCGTCACCGCAGTTTAGCAGCCTATTCTGTGTACTCTGCACAGTTGCAGAATAGGAAGAAATACTGTTAAGTTTTCAAACTAAAATATCAAAGTCACATATTCCATTCAGTGTGCGTCACCGCAGTTTAGCAGCCTATTCTGTGTACTCTGCACAGTTGCAGAATAGGAAGAAATACTGTTAAGTTTTCAAACTCAAATATCAAAGTCACATATTATATTCAGTGTGCGTCACCGCAGTTTAGCAGCCTATTCTGTGTACTGTGCACAGTTGCAGAATAGGAAGAAATACTGTTAAGTTTTCAAACTAAAATATCAAAGTCACATATTATATTCAGTGTGCGTCACCGCAGTTTAGCAGCCTATTCTGTGTACTCTGCACAGTTGCAGAATAGGAAGAAATACTGTTAAGTTTTCAAACTAAAATATCAAAGTCACATATTCCATTCAGTGTGCGTCACCGCAGTTTAGCAGCCTATTCTGTGTACTCTGCACAGTTGCAGAATAGGAAGAAATACTGTTAAGTTTTCAAACTAAAATATCAAAGTCACATATTATATTCAGTGTGCGTCACCGCAGTTTAGCAGCCTATTCTGTGTACTCTGCACAGTTGCAGAATAGGAAGAAATACTGTTAAGTTTTCAAACTAAAATATCAAAGTCACATATTATATTCAGTGTGCGTCACCGCAGTTTAGCAGCCTATTCTGTGTACTCTGCACAGTTGCAGAATAGGAAGAAATACTGTTAAGTTTTCAAACTAAAATATCAAAGTCACATATTATATTCAGTGTGCGTCACCGCAGTTTAGCAGCCTATTCTGTGTACTGTGCACAGTTGCAGAATAGGAAGAAATACTGTTAAGTTTTCAAACTAAAATATCAAAGTCACATATTATATTCAGTGTGCGTCACCGCAGTTTAGCAGCCTATTCTGTGTACTCTGCACAGTTGCAGAATAGGAAGAAATACTGTTAAGTTTTCAAACTAAAATATCAAAGTCACATATTATATTCAGTGTGCGTCACCGCAGTTTAGCAGCCTATTCTGTGTACTCTGCACAGTTGCAGAATAGGAAGAAATACTGTTAAGTTTTCAAACTAAAATATCAAAGTCACATATTCCATTCAGTGTGCGTCACCGCAGTTTAGCAGCCTATTCTGTGTACTCTGCACAGTTGCAGAATAGGAAGAAATACTGTTAAGTTTTCAAACTAAAATATCAAAGTCACATATTATATTCAGTGTGCGTCACCGCAGTTTATCAGCCTATTCTGTGTACTGTGCACAGTTGCAGAATAGGAAGAAATACTGTTAAGTTTTCAAACTAAAATATCAAAGTCACATATTCCATTCAGTGTGCGTCACCGCAGTTTAGCAGCCTATTCTGTGTACTGTGCACAGTTGCAGAATAGGAAGAAATACTGTAAAGTCTTCAAACTAAAATATCAAAGTCACATATTCCGTGTAAGATGAAGAAGGCGGGTAAAAAGGGACGGGGAAGTGGACGTGATCCTGATAGTTCAGGGCGCGGGTCAGGACGCGGAGAAACTGTGCCTGGTGCCAGACCACAAGAAAGAAAGACATCCACCATACCTAGCTTCATGTCTCATTTTACAGGGCGTCGCAGGACATCACTCTCGAGGTCCGACCACTGTGAACAGGTGGTCGGTTGGATGTCAGCTGATACTGCTTCCAGTCGGTTAAGCACCACCCTGTCTTCCACCAAGTCCACTCTCAGTAGCCAAGAGTCTGGTCAACATAATCCTCACTCTGATCATCCTTTCTCCCACCATACACGGTCTGGTCAAAGAAGTGATCCCACACTGGGATATAGTGAGGAGCTCGTCTCATCACCAATCCTTCATTTGACCCTCTCTCCAAGCACGCTTGCAGAGGAACATGACATCTTGTGCCCTGATTCACAACCTCTAGAGGGTACCCAATCACAAGAAGATGACAGATGTGAACGGAATTTAAGGTCAAAGGAAGTAGTGGATGATGATGATGATGATGAGACACAGTTGCCATTAAATCAACCACTATTACTGTCTCAAGACCTTGTTCAGGAGAATGTTATACAGTTGTCAATGACTGAGTATGTGGTGGGATCAAGACATGAGGAGGATGATCAGAGTGAGGAAGTGGAGGAGGACTTGGTGGACGATGAGGTGACTGACCCCACCTGGGAAGGTGTAGAGCCGAGCGATGACAGCAGTCCTGAGGGTGAGCCATCTGCAGCACCGCAACAGGCTGGAAGAGGCAGTGGTGTGGCTACAGAAAGAAGGCGGACCGCACCAAACCGGCCCGCAAATGTTCCACGGAGCACCCCCTTGCGTAAATCTCCCTTGCCAAGGGGTAGGTGTTCCGCGGTATGGCGTTTTTTTAAGGAAAGTGCGGACGACAAAAGAATTGTAGTTTGCAACCTGTGCCACACCAGAATGAGCCGAGGCATGAACACTAGAAACCTCACCACCACCAGCATGATCCGACACATGGCATCCAAGCACCGTAATAAGTGGGAGGAACGCCTGGATCGCCCATCTGTGTCTGCAGGCCACACCACTGCCTCCTCTTCCCCTGTTTTCAGTGCCGGCCAATCGCCTGTCGAAGGCGCAGGCCCGCATACCTCCCGCCCTGCACCTGTACCATCTGAAGCACCATCAGCGACCACATCCACTTCCCTGTCCCAGCACAGCGTCCAAATGTCGTTACCCCAGGCATTTGAGCGCAAGAGAAAATACCCAGCCACCCACCCCAGGCCATAGCACTAACCTCACACCTTTCCAAATTACTGGCCATCGAAATGCTGCCATTTAGGCTTGTGGACACTGAGTCCTTCCGCAGCCTGATGGCAGCAGCTGTCCCTCGGTACGCGGTCCCCAGCCGCCACTACTTTTCCCGGTGTGCCATCCCCGCATTACACCACCATGTGTCCCGTAACATCACCCGTGCCCTGACCAACGCAGTTACTGGGAAGGTCCACTTAACGACTGACACATGGACAAGTGCTTGTGGCCAGGGACGCTACATTTCCCTGACGGCACACTGGGTGAATGTCGTGGAGGCTGGGAGCGACTCGGACCCTGGGATGGCACGGGTGCTACCCACGCCGAGGATTGCGGGCCCTACCTCCATCAGGGTTTCCGCCAGCACCTACGTTATTGGCTCCTCCTCCTCCATTTCCACCTCCGAATTCTCTACACGCAGCGCCACTCCCCCATCAGCCAGTAGCTGGAAGCAGTGTAGCACTGCAGTGGGGAAGCGTCAACAGGCCGTGCTGAAGCTGATCTGCCTTGGGGACAAACAGCACACGGCCTCTGAGCTGTTGCAGGGGATTAGTCACCAGACCGAGCAGTGGCTCTCGCCACTCAACCTGCAACCAGGCATGGTTGTGTGTGATAATGGGCGTAACTTGGTGGCGGCTTTGGAGCTCGGCAAGCTCACACACGTACCATGCCTAGCGCATGTATTTAATTTAGTGGTTCAGCGATTTCTAAAAACCTACCCCAATGTGCATGATCTCTTGACCAAGGTGCGCCGCGTGTGTGCACATTTCCGTAAGTCATCTACAGCTTCGGCCGGCCTGTTGAAGCTGCAGCAGCGCTTACAATTGCCAGCTCACCGGCTGCTGTGTGACGTGAGCACGCGCTGGAACTCCACCTTCCACATGTTGGCCCGGCTTTGTGAGCAGCAGAGGGCAGTAGTGGAGTACCAGCTGTTACACGGTCGTCGCCTCTCCGTTCAACTTCCTGTAATCAGAAGTGAGGAGTGGGAATGGATGTCAGACCTCTGCGAGGTTTTACGCAATTTTGAGGAATCGACACAGATGGTGAGCGGCGATAACGCTATTATCAGTGTAACCATCCCACTTCTGTGTCTACTGAAACGCTCGCTGCTCACAATTAAAACCGACGCTTTGCATGTGGAAGAGGTGGAAATGGGGGAGGAAGAGCTTACACAAGGTGATAGCCAGAGCACCCTCACTTCGTCTTCTCAGCGACAATTGGAGGAGGCGGAGGAGGAGGAGGAGGAGGAGGAGGAAGACACGGTTGCCTCCGCTACAGAGGGTAGCCATGGAACTTTAGTTCCATCTCTTCAGCGTGGGTGGGCAGAAGAGGAGGAAGAGGATGAGGAGATTAAGAGTCATCCTCCTGGTGAGGACAGCGAAATCTTGACTGTTGGTACTCTGGCACACATGGCTGACTTTATGTTAGGCTGCCTTTCCCGTGACCCACGCGTTGTACGCATTTTAGACAACACGGATTACTGGGTGTTCACCCTTCTGGACCCCCGCTACAAAGAGAATTTCTCATCTCTCATTCCTCCGGTGGAGAGGACAAGCAAAATGGTGCAATACCAGAAGGTTCTTGTCGAAAAATTGCTCCAAAATTTTCCATCTGACAACGCTGGCGGCAGAGTACGTGCTACCTTGGCCAACCGAGAAGGGGAGAAAAGGGGAGCACACAGCAGTTCCGACAAAGGCAGGGCAACACTCTCCAAGGCGTGGGACACCTTCATGACACCCCGCCAGCACCCTCACCCTGATGCGCAGCCTAGTGTCACAAGGAGGGAAAAGTTTTGGAAGATGGTGAAGGAGTACGTAGCAGACCGTGTCAGCGTCCTCAATGATCCCTCTGTGCCTTACAACTACTGGGTGTCCAAGCTGGACACGTGGTATGAACTGGCACTCTACGCCTTGGAGGTGCTGGCCTGCCCTGCCGCCAGCGTTCTGTCTGAGCGGGTATTTAGTGCTGCTGGTGGCATCATAACAGATAAGCGTATCCGCCTTTCCACCGACAATGCTGATAGGTTGACACTTATAAAAATGAACAAGGCCTGGATTTCCCCTGACTTCTCCACTCCACTGGAGGAAAGCCCTGGGGGAACATAAACTCACTTTATATATGTTATTTACAATGATGGGAATACTCTGTATTCCCATTCACCCCTTCCACCCAAAAAACGGGTATATGGTTGACTCTTAATCTTCTCATCCTCCTCCTCCTCTTCCATATGCCCTGTGCTATAATTTTTATATAGGGCCAGCTCACCAGCGGGCCCTGTGATATAATTTTTATATAGGGCCAGCTCACCAGCGGGCCCTGTTTGACAATTTTTATATAGGTCAGCTCACCAGCGGGCCTTCTCATATAATGTTTTATTGGGTCAGCTCTCTAGCGGGCCCTCTCATATAATGTTTTATAGCGTCAGCTCAATAGCGGGCCTTCGCATATAATGTTTAGGATGGTCAGCTCTGCAGCAGACCCTCACCCATAATGTTTTAGATGGTCAGCTCAGCGCACGTTTCCCTCTTAATCATGGCCTCAGTTCAATAAAATCAAGGAAATTTTTGGGAGAATTTGCCTCTGCGCACGTTTCCCTCTTAATCATGGCCTCACTTCAGAAAATCAAGGAAATTTTTGGGAGAATTTGCAGATGATATACAAGTAAATATACAGCAAATATTGTTTGGTAACAATTTTTCGCCTAAAGTCGTTTTTATTTTCCTTTTTGTGTGTTTTATGGTCAGTCTGTAAAAATGGCGTACTACGGGCGAAAGATCGTTCCCAGCAGCGATGTTGGAGTCCAAGATGCATCCAGACATCCTCCCTATGCTGTCCCTGAACCATTTCTGTGGTGTTTCCATCCTTTTCTTCCCTTTTCCTATGGACCAGGCACCCTCCCCTCATCAGAGCAGGGGGTGCCTGGTGTAATGCTCGAGTCCTCCCATTGACTTCAATGGGGCTCGGGTGCTCGGCCGAGCACTCGAACCTCCGGGGGCGCTCGGTCAGAGCACCTGAACACCCGAGCATTGGGGTGCTCGCTCATCACTACTCTTTATCACAGCTTAGTACATCTCCCCTGTAGTCTATAACTAAATATCTCCCATAGAATAACATAGGAACTGGAGAGTTTATCTCACTGGAGAAGTTATCTCCTCTTTATCACAGCTTAGTACATCTTCCCCTGTAGTCTATAACTAAAACTCTCCCATAGAATAACATAGGAACTGGAGATTTTATCTCACTGGAGACGTTATCTCCTCTTTATCACACCTTAGTACATCTCCCCTGTAGTCTATAACTAAAGTTCTCCCATAGAATAACATAGGAACTGGAGAGTTTATCTCACTGGAGAAGTTATCTCCTCTTTATCACACCTTAGTACATCTCCCCTGTAGTCTATAACTAAATCTCTCCCATATAATAACATAGGAACTGGAGAGTTTATCACACTGGAGAAGTTATCTCCTCTTTATCACACCTTAGTACATCTATATCAATAGTCTATAACAAAGAGATCATTTTTATAAGTTCAGTAAAAATTCTTCATGTGTATATAATCGTAAATCATTTTGAGATGTCAGGGTATTTTTTATTGTGCTCTATTTCTGACGCCAATGACAGAAACTGTTACTTTGAAACATTAGCTTGTAGTGACACCTAGTGTCCATATTAAATACATACATTATTATTATTTTGATAAACAGAACTATGGTTTCAAACTTCTCAAGGTCGTATTTGGCCAGACTTTCAAAATCAGTCCAAGGGACAATTTTCCTCTGGGCAGTCAGTTTGGATGACCACATATCCCTGATTGCCCAGGACAGTGCCTGATTTTAAATGTGTGTCCCATGTCCCTGGCAGCCCCTTTCAGGGACAATACAAAGTCCCCTAATGAAGACTCCAGACACAGAGTTCTAAGAAGGAGAACTGCCCATTGCCTACAGTGACAGGAAGTTATGCCACTGCTGGGCTACAAGAAAATGGCTTCCAGACAGAACTCTATACACTATAGAGACAGACCTGAGCCTGGATCCTGACATCAAACTGGGGCTGCTGTGCAATGTGTTGTAGTGTAAATACTAGTCTAAGGCTTTGGGTGTGATGTACATTATCTTGTCACCCATAACAGGCATCACTTTCTGTCACAGCAGTCAATGGACAGTTCTCCCTCTAGTGTTTAGAACTCTGTGGTGCACCGGGGAAAGAGCAGGTTGTGCACTGATGTCCAGTGATGTATATAGTCCCATATAGCTGCACTAGAACTGAGGACAAGTACTCCGCTGCCCTCATCTCCACAGTGTTCCTGAATAGCAGACTGGAGATGTGGTCACCCTAGCAGTCAACTTACAGAGTGTCACTAGTGGTCCATGGTATCATGTAGTGCAATACCAACATAAAGCCTTGTGCAAATGACTTAGATCTGCACTTGTACAGCAGAATAGCTATTATGCACACCTAAAAACTACATGGCAACACTTAATCTCTTAACCCTTTGAGTGCAAAAGGGGTACAGAATACATTGCAAAGGGTTAAGGACCAGTAATGTGTCAGTACGGTCCTGGAACATCACATAGTTTTTACTGTGTGCAGGAGATCACACAGTGTGGTGTATATATATATATATATATATATATATATATATGTGTGTATCACCCTGGTGTCCCTGTGTTTAGGGGATCAGACTGTGTGGTGTGTATAGAAGTGTATCACTCTGGTGTCCCTGTGTTTAGGAGATCAGACTGTGTGGTGTGTATATAAGTGTATCACCCTGGTGTCCCTGTGTTTAGGAGATCAGACTGTGTGGTGTGTATATAAGTGTATCACCCTGGTGTCCCTGTGTTTAGGAGATCAGACTGTGTGGTGTGTATAGAAGTGTATCACCCTGGTGTCCCTGTGTTTAGTAGATCAGACTGTGTGTTGTGTATATAAGTGTTTCACCCTGGTGTCCCTGTGTTTAGGAGATCAGACTGTATGGTGTGTATATAAGTGTGTCCCCTGGTGTCCCTGTGTTTAGGAGATCAGACTGTGTGGTGTGTATATAAGTGTATCACCCTGGTGTCCCTGTGTTTAGGAGATCAGACTGTGTGATGTGTATAGAAGTGTATCACCCTGGTGTCCCTGTGTTTAGGAGATCAGACTGTGTGGTGTGTATATAAGTGTATCACCTTGGTGTCCATGTGTTTAGGAGATCAGACTGTGTGGTGTGTATAGAAGTGTATCACCCTGGTGTATCTGTGTTTAGGAGATCAGACTGTGTGGTGTGTATATAAGTGTATCACCCTGGTGTCCCTGTGTTTAGGAGATCAGACTGTGTGGTGTGTATATAAGTGTATCACCCTGGTGTCCCTGTGTTTAGGAGATCAGAATGTGTGGTGTGTATAGAAGTGTATCACCCTGGTGTCCCTGTGTTTAGTAGATCAGACTGTGTGTTGTGTATATAAGTGTATCACCCTGGTGTCCCTGTGTTTAGGAGATCAGACTGTATGGTGTGTATATAAGTGTGTCCCCTGGTGTCCCTGTGTTTAGGAGATCAGACTGTGTGGTGTGTATATAAGTGTATCACCCTGGTGTCCCTGTGTTTAGGAGATCAGACTGTGTGATGTGTATAGAAGTGTATCACCGTGGTGTCCCTGTGTTTAGGAGATCAGACTGTGTGGTGTGTATATAAGTGTATCACCTTGGTGTCCATGTGTTTAGGAGATCAGACTGTGTGGTGTGTATAGAAGTGTATCACCCTGGTGTATCTGTGTTTAGGAGATCAGACTGTGTGGTGTGTATATAAGTGTATCACCCTGGTGTCCCTGTGTTTAGCAAATCAGACTGTGTGGTGTGTATATAAGTGTATCACCCTGGTGTCCCTGTGTTTAGGAGATCAGACTGTGTGGTGTGTATAGAAGTGTATCATCCTGGTGTCCCTGTGTTTAGGAGATCAGACTGTGTGGTGTGTATATAAGTGTATCACCCTGATGTCCCTGTGTGTAGGAGATCAGACTGTGTGGTGTGTATATATAAGTGTATCACCCTGGTGTCCCTGTGTTTAGGAGATCAGGCTGTGTGGTGTGTATATATAAGTGTATCACCCTGGTGTCCCTGTGTTTAGGAGATCAGACTGTGTGGTGTGTATAGAAGTGTATCACCCTGGTGTCCCTGTGTTTAGGAGATCAGACTGTGTGGTGTGTATATAAGTATATCACCCTGGTGTCCCTGTGTTTAGGAGATCAGGCTGTGTGGTGTGTATATATAAGTGTATCACCCTGGTGTCCCTGTGTTTAGGAGATCAGACTGTGTGGTGTGTATAGAAGTGTATCACCCTGGTGTCCCTGTGTTTAGGAGATCAGTCTGTGTGGTGTGTATATAAGTATATCACCCTGGTGTCCCTGTGTTTAGGAGATCAGACTGTGTGGTATGTATATAAGTGTATCACCCTGATGTCCCTGTGTTTAGGAGATCAGACTGTGTGGTATGTATATAAGTGTATCACCCTGTTGTCCCTGTGTTTAGGAGATCAGACTGTGTGGTGTGTATATAAGTGTATCCCCCTGGTGTCCCTGTGTTTAGGAGATCAGACTGTGTGGTGTGTATATAAGTGTATCACCCTGGTGTCCCTGTGTTTAGGAGATCAGACTGTGTGGTGTGTATATAAGTGTATCACCCTGGTGTCCCTGTGTTTAGGAGATCAGACTGTGTGGTATGTATATAAGTGTATCACATTGCTCCAAAGCAATAAAACTCACATTGATGTATGTTTAAACTTCAGCATATATGTGTATAAATTTGTCTGTGTAAATAAAATATTTTGATCTTGTCTAAATAATTTATTCAGTTATATTAAGAGGTGTCTGTATATCATGAAATAAACTAAAAATTGTTGGTAATGCCCCACCCACCAGCCACACCCCCAGCAACACCACCTAAAACAAGTGTCCATCTTTGGCGATTTGAAATGTTGGAAGGTGTATACACACAGATATATATATCTTAGTTGAAAAGCCCATGCACACGGACCACAGCGCCACCCAGCAACCACAGCTGGTGGCCGGATCCTGCCTTCTCACTGGCTGCTCTGCAGTTATGCGCAGTACTGACTGCCCGAACTAGAGTTGCTACCCAGACGGTATTTTACTGGCAGGCTGGTAAAAAATTGGCTTCTATCCAATGTTAAGTCTATGGAGGGAATGTTATGGCCGGTATTTTTTTTTAAGAAAAGGTGGCAACCCTAGCCCGAATGCGGCACGTTCGGGCAGTCAGTACCGCGCATGACTGCAGAGCGGGCAGTCTTTAGTGCGCATGACTGCGTGACAAACTTTTTAGCAAATTATTAAATAGGATATAAATATATATATATAAATTAATAAAGCAGAAATAAGACTAGAGAGCTGGAGGTTTAACCCTTCAGGTGCCAGACTGATCTGCAATGCATTGCACACACTTCTGGAACTTAAAGGGTTAAAACCAGAAGTGGAATGATTAGGTGCATTTAAACTCTGTATGTGTATGTATAATTAAAGTCTCTGTGTGCCGGTTTAATATATATGATCCCCTCTTGTCTCCTCTCCCCCTATCCTCTCCCCTCATTTCTCCTTTTTTATGGTTCCCCCTTTTCCAGACTCAAGGGAACCCTACATTCCATCCGCACAGATATGCACACACATTAAATAAACCAGTTAACCCTTTGAGTGCCAGAAAGGTGAACACTTTGCATACCAATGCCTTGCAAACCTGTCTGGCGCTCAAAGGGTTAAACTTTTTCCTGCTATCGACCCCACTTAGACTAACTAACTGTATATTGTATCTAATTATTTGAGTGCCAGAGGGGGAGGTGATCAATGGATTGCAAAGTCCTGTCCTGGTTTATACAGCAAATCAACTCGGGCAGTTGTAAACACGTGCCTCTGTTGCTTTTTACTGGTTATATATATTCTGTTACACAAAGAGGTGTCAAAAGGTCATGAAATGACCTAAAATTTCTCATTAATGCCACACCCACAGCCACGCCCCCAACAACAACACCTAAAACAAGTGTCCCAAAATGGCAATTTGAAATGTTGGGAGGTATGCGCAGATAGACACACACACGCACGCACGCACAAATACACACACACACAAAAAAATATACACATGCGGGGACACACACACAGATACACACACACAGCCAAACAGATATACATATGCACATAGATACACACACACAGACATACACACACAGATACACACACACACAGATATGCATATGCACATAGATAGACACACACACACACACACACAGATAGACACACGCATAGACACACACACACACACACACACACACACACACACACACAGATAGACACACACAGGCATAGACACACAGACATAAACACAAACACACACAGACATATACATACACACACACACACACACACACACACACACAGATAGACACACACACACACAGACAGAAACACACATACACAGCCACACAGATATACATATGCACACAGATAGACACGCACACACACAGACAGACACAAACAAAAATATACACATACGGACACACACACACAGATACATACACACAGATACACAGATATACACTTGAAGACATACACACAGAAAAACATAAACACACACAGCGCATACACACACAGACACACATATAAAAACACACGTGCTCACAAACATTTTTTCTTTGAAAATAATTAACCCTTTGAGTGCCAGAGGGGCACAGAATGCATTCATCTAGCATTCAAATGGTTAATAAGCTTTAGATAGTAGTGACACAGTGTTCCACTAATTTTTTACCCTTTAATTGCTTGAAGACATTGCATTTAGCCTCTCTTAGTAGAGCGAGGCAATTGTCAGGCTGAGTGGGTAGAAGCAGAAATCATCCTATTTAATAATTCGCTAGGATGTTTGTCAGAAGCCGTCATGCACAGTAGAGACTGCTCGCGTTTGGCCAGTCTCTACTGTGCATGATGGCACTGAGTGAGTGAGGTGATGCAAGACTACATCGTGTGGAGAGGTGATGTAGCGGCCACTTAACCCTTTGAGTGCCAGCCAGGTATGCAACGCATTGCAAAGCAATGCTTTGTGTAACCCTCTGGCACTCAAAGGGTTAACATTACCCGGACCTTGGCCTGTGTACACGGGTTTTACACTAGTAGATAAATAAAACACAGAGTCACTGCATTACTCCCGTAAACTCATTTAATTAATAGCTTCCAGCACGAAACTATACCGAACATTGCAATTACCTTACTTATGATTAAAAAAACTGAGCAAGTGCGTAAACAATATCAGTGCATTAGCAGAACACGCTATTATTGACAATTAAAGTTCACCCCAATCACAAGTATTTGTGCAGTAGTTAATGGCCACACTCTGGCCAAGGAAACAATTCTTGATTTTATAATAAATCTAAACTTATTTCTAATCCTTTTGGAGCTGGAAAAACCTGCAAAGAATTAAAATGATAATAATACTCGGCAGATGCTTGCTCTGGAAAAGGATGCAAGTTCAAAACATTTCAAATAATTAAAGGGACAGTAATGTTTCACAATAAAAGCAGCTCCAATTAATTTTCATAGTATCTGGGCCATGGAGAGTGTTATTTCAATACTGTCAGAGTTGTAGTACAAGAGTAATTGAATGATAAAGTATCCCCCTCCTGCTCCTTTTACTGATGTAACACTGCTCTCCTCAGAGCAGCAAGACTGTCCGGATGGATCACAGAGAGGGACAATCTTCAGTGATTATAAGGAAAAACCTGAAAAACCTGTCAAGGGGGGCAGGGTTTTCCTTATGATCACAGTAAGAAGATTGTCCCTTGCTGTGACCTGTCCGGTAAATTGACCAGATTCCAAATCTGAGGGGAGATGGCTTACACTAGGTAAAAGGGGAGGGAGGGGGATACTTTATCATTCAATTACTCTTGAACAACGACTCTGATTGCCCAAATACTATGAAGATTAAATGGAGCTGCTGTTTTTGTAAAACATTACTATCCCTTTAAATATCATTATTGACATAAAAAATGAACTATCAAAATGACTCATCAAAGGCTGGCATCTGCAAACTTGGGATGGGAGGAAATCAGATATATAATATGGAATGAAAGCCCCAGTTTGCTACATTTAGTGCATTTTACGTGCACTGATTTTAATCCCAGTTGCTACAGCCAGGAAATTTGATGAATTATTTTCAAATAGGTAGATTTAAAGTCAGACTGACACCTCCTAATAATTACCCCCTATTACCTAACTATGACCAGAAATCCTAATAGCCCCTATAAATGTTGTCCTTGTCGGTTTCTTCAAGAGATAACATGTTCAGTCAGTCCTATATGTCATGTCCGTGAAGGTGGACATGACAGTTGCTAGCAGAACCACCGACTCGGCTCACTGCATATTGTAGTGTTAACCATTTAAAGGGATAGTAATACTTTGTTTTATCTTTATTTTGTAGGTATTAAAAAAACATGAAGAACGATATAAGTCTTATCTCTCAAACCTTTATGGTTTAAGAGATATTCACAAGCAAAGTATCCCCCCCCTGTTCAGACAGATCAGAAGGGAGGTACCCAGGTAGATTGCAGAGAGGGACAATCTTCAATTAAGATAAGGGAAAAAGCTGAAAAACTTGTCAAGGGGGGCAGGGCTTTCATTGTTCTCATAGGAAGAAGATTGTCCCCTTCTGTTATCTGTCTGGTCTATGGACTGCATTCCTCATCTGAGAAGAGATGGCTTACACTAGGTAAAAGGGGCGGGAGGGGAAACTTTGCTTGTGAATATCTCTCAAACTATAAAAGTTTGAGAGATAAGACTTATATCGTTCTTCATGATTTTTTAATGCCTACAAAATAAAGATAAAACGAAGTATTACTATACCTTTAAGTAGGCTGCATTCTGCTTGTTTCAGGAAAAATAAATAAATAAACACCATGTCCTCATCTATGAACATGACATTCAAGACTGATTGAAGATGCTATCTCTTTAATAAAGGTACTAGGGCAAAATCCCTGAGGGCCATTAGGATTTTTTTAGTAAAGTAAATGTTTTTTTTTTTTAAATTAGGAGATGTTATTTCTTCATTAATAAGAAAACAGGAGAATCTCTGTAGCAAAAGAGGTGAACCAAAGAGGACAAAAAAAATACACTCCCACAACTTTAATTGGGGCTTTTAACCCCTTCAGTGCAAGAGAGATCACTAATACGTTGCTTCGCAATGAGCTGAGGACCTTCCTGACATTCTAGGGGTTAAAATCACCATTTAAAACAACAGGCATTTTCATAAAGATTCATCTGGCGCACTTGCTTTTCCTCAGTTCCTCTCATTTACATTTTGAGTGCCAGAGCGGTATCCAAGATACCTCTCTGCCACTCAAAGGGTTAAACCTGCCTCTACATGTTTAGAAGGTGCAAAATCATATACAATATAAAATAAATAAATAGCATGCTCTTAACGACAATAAAAAGTATTTAAAAAAAAAAAACCCTTAAAGACTGGCCTTAACCCTTTAGTGACAAATGAAATGCCAGGACCGGACGTTAAGGATCGGTGATGGTCCTGGCACATCATGGAATTTTGGGATGGCTCCACACCACGCTACCATCCCAGAATTCAGTGCGCAAAAAAAAAAAAAAAAGGTCTGTGGTCCTTCATGGCTGCCCACGCTCCGGATCTGGTGGTCGTTAAGGGGTTAAATTAAAGGAGCGGTAGGTTTGATTTAATGAAACAATATAATATAGGGCTTTCCTGAAGAGTAAAACAATGGCACCCCACAACTGGGAGATTTATCATTAAAAAGGTACGATGAAACAACATTTTTTTTTTGAAGGGGAACTACTATCTCCCCAAATAAAGTCCCCACCCAACAATTACCAATCTATTGATACGATTAACAATAGTAATATTAGTCAGCATATTTAATAATAATAATAATAAATAGTATTTATATTGCGCCTTTCTTCCAGTGGGACTCAAAGGGCTTTCAGCGCACGCTCTCGGAACTAACCAAATCGTCAGCTGAAATAATAGATGTTATTATTACCCAATCAATGGTACTCATTTTATCGACCTCGGAAGGATGAAGGGCTGAGTTGACCCTGCCGGGATTCGAACCTGCAACCATGAGGTTTAAACAGTCTCCATAGTCAGGGAATTTAACACATTATTGAGAAATCCTACTTCTGCCGAGACTGACAGCCAGGCAACATTGCTTTAAAGGCATCTGTGCGCCTGCACAGTCAGTCCCTCCTGGAACCTAAAGGTACCATGCAGCACCACCTAGAGGAGACCGGGACTGACAGCTCAAGCGCACAGACGTCTGTAAGCAAAGATGTCTGTGCTGTTGCCTTGGCGCCAATCTCAGTACAAGTAGGATTTCTCAGTAATGTGGTGATTAGGCTGGCCAATACTACTATTGTTAAGTTTATCGCTAGATGGCTAATTGTTGGGGGTAGACTTAATTTGGGGTGATAGTTCCCCTTTAAATCAAAGTGTTAGAAACAGCGCCAACTAGAGTTCAAAAGGCAATTGTTTTTATAATGAACTCTATGACAGAGAACTTGAGTCACAGACTACGGCTCTCAATAGGAAGAGATAGGAACAGCACCACCTGGTGACCAGAATAATATATTGCAGTATAATAAACAAAAATTATTTGAGCTGTAATCATTTTTGAATAGTTTTGTTTTACTCAGTAGGAAAATAATTGCAATAAACATAATTTAATTGAAAGGTTTACCGCTCCTTTAACCCCTTCAGTGCAAAAGGGGTACCTTTGGATGCTCAATATGTCTGCAGCATCCAAGAATTTAATGTTTTTAAGGAGAAGTAACTCATTATAACAATAACAACCAACTTACCTTCCTATGGCCAGAAAATCCTAATGTTCCCTATAAATTTTGACTTTGTGCCTTTAATCAAGATATAACTTCTCCAGTCAGTGCTTTATGTAATTTCCATGGAGGCGGACATTACTGTTGCTGGCAGTCATTTTCAACATGAAGAAGGCGGAGTAAATGAGCCTACTTAAAAGAATAGTATCACTTAATATATAAATAAGTATATGTTGTAAGGTTTATCCCCCTGAGTAAAACTAGGGAACTCCCACTGCCGAGAGGTGTTTTCATCAAAAGTTATTCTGGCTCAAACTTAAACTTTTTAGATGCAATATATCAATGGCCTGAAACTGTACAGTGGCGCTGTTGCCGCACCATCCTATGGACAGCTCTGGTCAGTTGCCCATAAATCTCCATAGGATGGTATAGCAACAGCGCCTCTGTACAATTTCAGGCCATTGATGTATAGCACCTTAAAAGTTCAAGTTTGAACCGGAATAACTTTTGAATAAAACACTTCTCAGCCATAGGAGTACCCTTCATTTACTGAGGGGGATAAACTCTACAATATATATATATTTTTTACATCTTAAGCATTTCTATCCCTTTAACGACCAGAAGGGTGTGCCATGCACCGTGGGTGGAGTTTGAGGTCCTGCCATCCTGCTAACAACTGTCATGTCCGACTCCATGGGCGTGACGTCCAGGACTCTCTTGGTAAGTGGAAATTATTATTAGTTGATGCTACATCTCCATTACTTTTTAAGAAAAGAAAAATTATATCCGACATAGATTTTGTGTATGGGTTTCAATATCCTATAACACTGTAGTTGACGCATTAAATAAGATGAGTTCCGTCCCGGTTTTCCTTGCATATAACCAACAGCTGCCAAGGTGGATGCCAACAATGGATTCTTGTGAATAAGATTCCTGAATATCCATCTCTGTGCTTCTCTTGACTTGGTTTGTACCTGAACTTCCCACATTTGACCATCTGGCGTCCACGCTGCTGGTCTGAAGTCCGTCAGGACTGGATTAGAGACCGGTTGAGTCCACAGAGTATGTCCCACTCTGACTGATATCTCCATTGAAGTCTATGAGTTTGGGGGTGTTTTGGAGAGACAACTGAGAGGGGCGCACTGCGAGTTGGAATGTGGCTTCTCTTGGAGAACTAAATTAGGACTGAAACATTGAAAAGAAGAATGCAAAATAAAATTAGTTATAAGAAATAAACAAAAACATTTTTGTTGCATCATTGTGAAATGTATTTAACACCTTAAGGACCCATGAAGTGCCAGGACCATAGCAGGTGTTGTGCACTTAAAGGGATAGTAAACCCCCCAAAAAACTGTAAGCCAAATGATAGGAATAATAAAAACATACTTAACGCCCTCATTCCCATCTCTCAAACCGTTATGGTTTGAGAGATGTAAGAAAATAAAGACCTCCACTCCCCCCCCCTTTCTCATGTGTCCGCTGTATAGCGGACGTCATGAGATCCTGTTTCCGGGACCAGACGGCAGATCTTCAGGAGGGCTGGCACCAAGATATATAACTATAATTACTTCATCGGTATGGTCTACAACGTGTGCTTGCAAGCCAGGCACCATACCAGACCATACCGATGAAGTAATTATAGTTAGATATCCCGATGACAGCGCTCCTGAAGAGCCGCCTACAGTCGGGCGACCGGATTCTGCCTCTGACAGCTTTACAGCTCGTCAGGCAGAAAAGGGAGGGAGCGGAGGTCTTTATTTTCTTACGTCTCTCAAACCATAATGGTTTGAGAGATGAGAATGAGGGCGTTAAGTATGTTTTTATTATAACTATCATTTGGCTTACAGTTTTTTGGGGGGTTTACTATCCCTTTAAGGACTAGTGACAGTCCTGGCATGTCATGGAATTCAGGGCCCCCCTTACGGCTGCACAGCATTCGGGGAGCCCTGAAACCAACAGTGAAAAAAAAATGCCCAGTGGTCCTTAAGTGTGGCTGCATGGCTGGTCCTTAGGGGTTAAAGAGATAGTCATGGTAAGCTCTTAATGCAAGGTCGATTTTTCTACATGCTTTGGTATAACGATGTGTACCTTTTTTAACAGTCTATAACATTGCTGTTTTCCTTTTATTCTATATTAAAATGTCCCTCTCCAACCCCTTTTCCATACTTTCCAAATCATCCCCTCAGATCTGGAATCTGGTCATCTTGTGTCTTGTTGCTGTGCTCAGTCTTGTCATGGTGTATGACTTTTGACATTACACCATCTTCAGCAACCTCACCTTGTTAGCTGAGTTTGGTTGTTCCTCACCCAGTTTTATTCCTCCTACACAGCTGTTTCTGTTTCAGTTAATGATTGTGTTTCAACCTGCATGTTAATTGATGATCATTAGTACCTGTTTGGTATAACTGTTTAATCATAAACCTGACTTTATGCCTACAAAATCCCTGACTTTGTGCAAGTGTACCTAGAAGAATTGATACTGTTTTGAAGGTAAAGATGACATCATCTACCAGCGCTCTGCACTAGTGGAGAGAGGACCACGTGGGAGCTCAAGCTCTTAAACCCTTCAGTGCCAGAGGCTTGGGCCATTTCCTGTACCCTGCAGGCCAGACCCATTTTCAGTATTTTGCTATCCTTCCGTTTAGGCTTGATTAACTCTGGGAATTTCTAGTTACATATGGAAAACTATATATTGTTTTTTTCAGAACGAATTGAGCTTTCTCGTGGTACCTTACATGAAGAGAATTTTGCATCGTGCAAAAAGCTATGATGTCATAATGACAAAAAAAGTGAAAATTTACTCATTTTGCTAAAATCACATACTATGTATCAAAAACATTTACCTTGATTGAAAAAGTTTCAATTATTTGAAAAAAGCCCTGAGTCCCCCAAGTAAAAAAAAAAAACAAATTTGTATAGTTTTTACCTACGTCCAGCTTAGAGCCCTAATCACCAGCAGAGCAAAATGACATTTTCAGCTTTATGAGCTAAAAATGCACGTTCTAGCGTTTTTGTGGTAAATCTACCCTAAAACAGTGGAATAACTATATAATACTATATATTTCTGGAAAGAAGACAACCTGCCGCATCTAATGATGGGTGACTTGCCTTCTTACCCCAAGCTTGGTGTGCACAAATGCCTCCAGAATGTGGAGCTAATTGGCTTCAGATGTACTGAAATCTGTGAAAACCATGGCATTTTCAACTGTATTCATTACCTAGTGCTCTTAGGAGAAAAATTACACCCCATTAGTATAGGTTGACCTACCTCAGGGGGCAATAGAAGTGCAAAAGGACACCTACTACAGCCTCTAATTTTTCTAACATTTTCTCAAACATTACTTGTCTATACAAAAATGGTTATAATAACTAGAGAAGTGAAGAAAGGCTACACAAACCATACCATTTTGGAAAGATGACAACCTGCCGTATCTAATGATGGGTCACTTGCCTTCTTAACCCAAGCCTGGTGTGTACAAATGCCTCCAGAATGTGGCACTAATCAAAAAAAAGGCATTTTCTTACATTTCTGTGCCTTCAAATGTACTGAAATCTGTGAAAACCATGGCATTTCCAAGTGTATTCATTAGCTAGTGCTCTTAGGAGAAAAATGACACCCCATTGATATGAGTTGACCTACCTCAGGGGGCGCTAGAAGTGCAAAACGACACCAACTACAATCTCTAATATTTCTAAAATTTTCTCAAACATTACTTGTCTGTACACAAATGGTTATAACAACTACAGAAGTGAAGAAAGGGTGCACAAACTATACCATTTTGGAAAGTAGACAACCTGCAGCATCTAATGAGGGGTGACCTGCCTTGTTACCCCAAGCCTGGTGTGCACAAATGTCTCCAGAAAGTGGCGCTAATGAAAAAAAAGGAATTTTCTTACATTTCTGCCCCTACAAATGTACTGAAATCCATGAAAACCATGGCATTTCCAACTGTATTCATTATCTAGTGCAATTAGGAGAAAAATGGCACCCCATTGGAATGAGTTGACATACCGTAGGAGTGCCAGACGCACATAACAACACCTACCTGTTTTCTTCTTTGTAAATGGCTGCTTGTACTAAAATGTTCATAACTTTTAGAGACATGAAGGAAAGGTATAAAATTTATACCATTTTGGAAAGTAGACATTTGCCCACATCAAATGAGGGGTCACTGGCCTTTCTACCCCCGGGCTGAAGTGCACAATTATTTCCAAAAATTGGCACTATAGGAATAAATACATATTTTTTTTTACATTTCCACCACTTCAAAGATACTAAAATCTTTGAAAACCATAACATTTCCTACTGTATTCAGTACCTGCTACCAACATGAGAAAAATGGTACACCGTTTGTGTGGGATAACCTACAATATGTGGGTGTCAGGAACACTTACCTAAACCTGACACTTATGTTTTTTAAATTATCTGCCTGTGCGAAAAGTGTTATAACCATTAGAGATATGCAGGAAAGATAGAGAAACCATACCATTTTGGAAAGAAGATAACCTGACGCATCTAATGAGGGGTCACTTGGCTTCCTAGCCCAAGCCTGGTGTGCACAAATGCCTCCAGAAGGTGGCATTAATGAAAAAAAAAGACATTTTCTTTTATTTCTGCCCTTTCACATGTACTGAACTCTGTGAAAACCATGGCATTTTCAACTGTATTCATTAGCTAGTGCCCTTAGGAGAAAAATGATACCCCATTGGTATGAGTTGACCTACCTCAGAGGGCGCTAGAAGTGCAAAACGACACCTACTACAACCTCTAATTTTTCTAACATTTTCTCAAACCTGACTTGCCTGTACACAAATGGCTATAACACCTTCAGAAGTGAAGAAAAGGTAGATAAACCATACCATTTTGGAAAGAAGATCCAATGAGGGGTCACTTGCCTTCTTACCCCAATTCTGGTGTGCATAAATGTTTCCAGAAAGATGCGATACAGGAAAAAAATAGAATTTTTTTACATTTCTGTCCCTTCAGATGTAGTGGAACCTGTGAAAACTATGGGATTTCCAACTGTATTCGTTAGCTAGTGCTCTTAGGAGAAGAATGACACCCCATTGGTATGAATTAACATACCATAGGGGGCGCTAGAAGTACAAAACTACACCTGACCTCTGATTTCTCTAACATTCTTGTGTGTATGAAAATGGTTATAACAGCTCCAGAAGTGAAGAAAAGTTAGATAAACCATATCATTTTGGAAAGAAGACAACCTGCCACATCTAATGAGAGGTCACTTGCCTTTCTACCCCTAAGTTAGTGTGCACAACTATTTCCAGAATGTGGTGCTACAGAAAAAAAAAACATTTTTTTTTTTTTTTACAAATCAGTCACTTCAAAGATACGAAAATGGTTCAACACCATGGGATTTCCTATGAGGGCTTCCTGCCAGCCTACGAAAAATGGTACCCCACTGCTGTGGGTTGACGTACCATACTGGGTGCCAGGAGCGTGGCTACGGATGGGGAAGCAAACAGTGTATGTGTGATTCTATTACTACCAGTGGTCAGTCAGTGTACGTGGGGACCTGTGACTGCCAGTGAAACCAGGTACAAGGGAAGAGGGGTCAGGCAGTGTATGTGGGTATATCTACCAGTGGGCAGTGAGCAAGTGTGGCGGTGGTGGTGGTGGGGTAGGTAAGATAGTACATATGGGGGTTCTGTGACTACCAGTGTGCACTGTAAGTCCCCCACAAACACTGTTTGATTCCCAGCCTGAATCCAGTGCGTACTGGTACATTTGGGTCTACCAGTAGGCAGTGGAACCAGGCTGGGGGGGTCAGACTGTGGGAATGGGACTGCCAGTAGGCCGTGGAACTAGGCTGGTGGGTAGGGTATGTGTGTGTGTGGGTGTGTGGGGGGGAGGGGTATTGGAGTCATTTTGTGTGCATGCCACAGGGGTGTCCAATGCATTGCAAAGCAACGCATTGGACGTCCCGTGGCACACCTAGGGTTAATGTTTTTCATGTTATTATTTTTTATTCATACCCAGGGCATACCAAAGGGCAGAATAAAACATAAATAAATGTGTGCGCCACAGGGGGTCCAACGCATTGCAAATCACTGCGTTGGATGCCCCTGTGGTGCATGCATGTTTTTTCTTTTTTTTCTACACCTTGTTGGGTGACATCAGGACCCCTGATGCCACCCCAATGAGGTCTAAATAAAAAAATGAAAAAAAAAATCCTTTGTCTGCCACAGGGGTGTCCAATGCATTGCAAAGCAAAGCATTGGACCCCCTGTAGCACACAAAGGGTTAATTTTTTAAAATTATTATTCTTTATTCATAGCTTTTTGGGGGGCCTCAGGGCCCCTCAACAAGCTTTGAATGTAAAGTAATAGTAAAAAAAAAAGTCCTGTGTGTGTCACAGAAGGGGGGGGGGTCTGCATTGGACCCCCCCTGTGGCACACACAGGGTTAAAAAAAATATATATTTTTTTATTATTATAGATCTCATTGGGGGGTATCCAGAGCCCCCCAGTGAGGTCTTAGGTAAAGAAAAATTCCCCCCAACATTAGTAACCTTGTGAGTGTCACAGGGGTCTCCAGCGCATTGCAAGGCAATGCGCTGCATGCCTCTGCGGCACTCATAGGGTTACGTTTTGGCACTTTTTAATTTTTTTGTTATTTTTATATTCAGACCTCGTGGGGGGACATTAGTACCCCTTCTGATGTCCCCCCAGTTATTGATCTCCCAGCCGATTGTGCTGGGAGATCAATATGGCGACCGCAGGAGAACAAAAGCTCTCCTTCCCTTCTCTTCTAGCGCCGGTAGAGTGAATGGGACCGGGGAAACTTTCCTAACGTCATTGGTGACCATGTCACCAATGACATTGGGAGGATTTCCCTGGTCCCGCCCACTCCTACCCAGAAGTTCGGGTAGGAGAGAGGGGAAAGAAGAAGCTCTGCTTCTCCTTCGTGTATATTGATCTCCCTGCGAGATCCGCTGGGAGATCAATAACTGGGGGGCATGAGGAGTGATCCTCATGTCCCCCCACAAGTGCCAGGCAATTTTTTTTTTAAAATGCGGCCCTGCAAGTTCGGTGCAACAGGCCCACATAAGAGTGTCAGCAAAATTTACACAAGTAAAGAATGGAACCAACACTCACCTGTTTAAGAGATTCACTTTATTGTGTGCTCACCATTACCCTGTCTGATGTACCGAAGCACACAATAAAGTGAATCTTTTAAATGGGTGAGTGCTGGATCCTTTCTTCTACTTGTGTAAATGATTATAACACAGACTCTGGGCAAGCTTCACATTATCGAGCCGGGGCAGAGTCTATTCATTATTCTGTCAGTCATAGAATCTGACGGCAGATAAGAAGCATCCGGCCCATCTAGTCTGTCCATGACACAGACTCTGGGAAAGCTCAAAACTAGTAAGCTGACAGCGGAGTCTTTTAACTGCCCAGACTCCTGCACAGCGCCACCCCATGGAGGGTCTGCCGAAAACTGCTCAAAAGTTTCCAGTTTAATGAGAGTAGGAAATGTCTTGCATTAACCATAGAGCATTTAATTTTCTTGGAACTGCCAGTAAGAGGTGCACAGTGCAGTGTCCCTTTACTCAATGTCCTAATGCCCAGCGCACCATCAATCTGCAACAGCCTTATCCTAACAAATCAGAGCTGCAGTTCAGGTTTAATCAGATCAGTGCCCATCTTGATAAAATCGCACAGATAGGTGCTGCTGCGATTGTCCGTCATCAGCTGAGGGAGGGCACAGCACTGGGGTGAGAGAGACCACCACAGATCCTGTTTCACTGACAGACTCCCACATCAACCAGTGATTATGCTGGCTGAAACGAAAGTCCATGGTTAAAGTGAAATTTTACTCAACAACCTGTGGTAGCGGGATCCAGCCTCAAAATAAGGGTGGTCCCACTGAATCCATGATTGTTGGTCTGTATACACATGTTCAGGGCAGCTGTGGAGCCAATCTCAGTTGAGCACTGGATTTATGCTGGCCTCACCAACAACTCAGCATTGTGGGAAGGGCAAAATGAATCAAAGAGCCAATTACAATTGAGCACTTCCACCGATACATCCCCCTTGTTAGATTATTAACTTTTCAGCTGTACGAAATCAAATCTACTCGTACAAATCCTATATAATAATTCGCTAAAACGTGTGTAACGACAAAGTCATGTGCAGTAGAGACTGCTGCGCGTGTTGCAGTCATGCACAGTAGAGACTGCCCACGCCGCGGCTCATATAGAGCTGGATGCTCCTTCGGAGCGTCCAGCTCTGTATCAGCCGTGCCGCGGGCAGTCTCTACTGCGCATGACTGCCCCGCGACCGGCTGGCAGTGGTACTGTGGCCTGTGTAACAGGCTCTTCAACGAGTAAAAGATATTTCTCTAATGTCATTGAGGGATGAAGGAACCGCGGAGTACAGGAGCATGTGTTAGACAGTTGGAGGAGGGGCATAGAGACCAGGAAATGGGAGGAGCTTTGTTCAGAGTGCCCTGCCTCCTATAGGTGTGTGCTTACAGGAGGCAGGGCACTCTGAACAAAACTCCTCCCATGTCCTGGTGCCTCTACCCCTCCCCAACTGTCTAATGCATGCTCCTATACCCCATGGTCCCTGCATCCCATGGTCCCTGCATCCCTCAATGGACTAAGACAGTGTTTCTCAACGTTAGTCCTCGGGGCACACCAACAGTGCAGGTTTTCAGGTTGTTCCTTCTTAATCACAGGTGAGTAATTAGTGGCTCAGTCATTGTGATTGATTCACCTGTGATTAATTAGGGATATCTTGAAAACATGACCTGTTGGTGTGCCCCGAGGACTGGAGCTGAGAATCACTGGACTAAGAGAAAAGGATTTATCAGTAAGTAATAAAAACCCTTTCTGTAAGTGTTAGACGATGCAGAAGAGGCAGTTTAGGAGCAGTGGACCTGCCCAGCGGTAGGACCAGTGATTTTGCATGCAGTGAAATGGAAAGACACAGTAAGCGTTAGCGGCACATTACCTGGCAGGCGGGTTGTCTAGCCGCTGGGTTAGTTGTGAGTTGTGTGACGGTGAGGCAGGAGGCTGCTGACAATCTACAAGAAACTGATAAATTAGACATATATACAGAGAGATGACATCGCCCAGGGTTAGAGACAGACAGGCTAACACAGAAAAGCACGGCTCAAAGTCATTATTAACCCCAGGGATGATAGACCTATCTCCAACATATTGTGAAGCAATAGGTCAGAGATGTCTATGTCAGCGAAGGGGTTAAAGAGGAAGTGCGCCCTTAAAGAAGCAGTAAACTTCCGTATGAAAAAAACACGTTATAGGGCTCTTCCCAGCGAGTAAAAGATGCGCTGAGATGCTTCGTTCCAAATGTATCACAGTTCACACTTATTCTTTCTTTCAAATCATGCTCTCAACAACAGAGCCAAGTGGCGTTGAAAAAAAGCAGTTTCTATTTTTATAATGTGGGAGAGCTTGAGTCTTATACTAGAGATCTCCATTGTAAGTGATAGGAACTGCGCCACCTGGTGTACGCAGTAAAAAAACATACAGTTTAATGGTGTTTTTTGTTTTCTTTTGTAAATAATGAAGTTTGAGTTGTAATATCTTTTTAATGAAAAACCTCCAAGCAGTGCTTTTGTTTTACTTAGCAGGAAAAAATGTATAACATATAAATATATAATTTCATTAAAAACATTTACTTCTCGTTTAATATAAATATGTTTTACTTTATATTTTGTTGGGAATTTAATGCTGAGTACTTCAACTGTTGGGAGATGCTTTATTCAACAGCTGTTACATCTCAAACTCGTAATTTTTTTTCTAGATTTTAAGTTCAATATTTTTGGAATTTTTTTTTTTTTTAATGAAAGTTCCAAAAATGCCTCCTGAATTCTTGTAAATGGAGGCTCGAGGCTACATTTTAACTATTATTGTAATAAATGTTTTTGAAAGCTGATACAACTTAAAGCAGATAATTGTTCTTTCAATAGAACCCATCACATATTTGTTGATTTACCTCAATAATACTTATCACTTATTAGGAAATTGTATATATATACAGGGGTGAGATGGTCATGCACAGCTGTCTATTTAAAAATGAACATGTAGGGCTGGTTTTACATCCGTGGTACCCCTAGGCAAAATATACTGGCACCCACTAGGTAACAACTTTAGGGGCCCAAAATTCCATCCTTAGCCATACCCCCTCTCCCAGTCCCTTATATTGATTCCTAGCACAAAAATATCCTTAGATTATAACAAGCAAGAACGCAAAGAGCTTTAACCCCTCGTTTACCAGCAATATTTCCAGTGCATTGCTCTGCAATGCGACAACTATCTATCTATCATCCAAGGGGTTAAATAATAGCTTGTTAAAGGAGATATACAATGGTGCAGGGACTCGGAGATTGTTCTGGCCACACCCACAATCCAGAATGTGGGTGTGGCCAACACAGATGAAGCACCGCCCCTCAAAATGTAGCAATCTAGGCCGTTGTCTCCTCTGCCTACTGGGAAATCCAGCCCTATGTAAAAGCCCATTTTGGAGCTTATATACCTAAGAAGTATTACTTGTTTTATACAAATGCTGATTAGGGGGTAAAAATGTATAAAAACAATTTGTTTTTAAGTGAGGATGAGGACTGCAGCATTCACATAGTTGATTCTGATGTACTAAGAAACTGGAGCAAACCAAGTGCAGCACAGAGCATAAATACAAATTCCAAAAATTCTCATTAATTTAAATGGGTCTTTAAACCCTTTGGAATTTGTATTAATTCCCTATGGTGCAGTTGGTTTGCTCCAGAATGTGCTCCAGAATGGCACCATTTTTTCTTAGTAAATCAGCCTTGCTCTTCCCAGGGTTAGTCCTATGGGAACGCCAACAGGACAGGTTTTTAGGATTTCCCCTGCTGAATCACAGGTGGATAATTAGTGGCTCAGGCGTTATGATTGATCTACCTGTGTTTAATTAGGGAGATCCTTATATTTGACTTGTTGATGTGCCCTGAGAAACAGTCAGAAACCACTGCGTTAAATTGGCATCCTTTTACAGTGGTGACACCTAAATGGCAAACGTCAGAACGGTGCAGTGAAAATGTTGTGGCCATCACAATGGTGATTTTAAAATGTTGCCTTTCAAATGGATACACATCCAGTTCACTGTGAGTTAGATTAGGTTTACTTAGGTTAGGGTAGGTTCGGGTAGTTAGGTTAGGGTAGGGTAAGATTAGGGTAGGTAGGTTAAATTAGGGTAAGGTTAGGTTAGGATGGGACTAGGGTTAGGTTAGGGTTAAAGTAGTTAGGATAGAGTTATGTTAAAGTTGGTAGGTTAGGGTAGGATTATTATAGTTGGGGTTGGGTAAAGTAAGGTTAGGTTTAGATAATTAGTGTAGGGTTAGGTTAGGGTCGTTATGTTTGGGCAAGTTAGACTAGGGTAGGATTAAGGAAGTTAGGGTAGGGTAGCTATGGTAGGGTTAGGTATTTGACTTGTTGATGTGCCCTGAGAAACAGTCAGAAACCACTGCGTTAAATTGGTATCCTTTTACAATGGCGACACCTAAATGGCAAACGTCAAAACGGTGCTTTTAAAATGTTGTGGCCATCACAATGGTGCTTTTAAAATGTTGCCTTTCAAAAGGATACACATCAAGTTCACTGTGAGTTAGATTAGGTTTACTTAGGTTAGGGTAATTAGGGTAGGGTTAGGGTAGGTTTTGGGGTACAGATTTGGAGGTACAGTTGTTAGTGTTTGGTTTATTTTTTTAAATATGGTATTAGGGTAGTTGGGGCAGTTAAATTAGGTTAGTTAGGGTAGTCCCATCCTAACCTAACCTTACCCTAACTTAAGCTACCTACCCTAATCTTACCCTACCCTACCCTAACTACCCTAACCTACCCTAATTATCCTAACCTAAGTAAACCTAATCTAACTCACAGTGAACTGGATATTAGGGTTAAAGTAGTTAGGATAGAGTTATGTTAAAGTTGGTAGGTTAGGGTAGGATTAGGAGAGTTGGGGTAGGGTTAAGCAAGGTTAGGTTTAGATAATTAGGGTAGGGTTAGGTTAGGGTCGTTACGTTTTGGTAAGTTAGACTAGGGTAGGATTAGGGAAGTTAGGGTAGGGTAGCTATGATAGGGTTAGGGTAGGTTTTGGGGGTACAGATTTGGAGGTACAGTTGTTATTGTTTAGTTTATTTTTTATATACGGTATTAGGGTAGTTGGGGTAGTTAAATTAGGTTAGTCAGGGAAGGTTATGGTACTTTGAGGTTACAGTTGTTAAGGTTTGGGGGGGGATGGTTTTGGTTTGGCTTAATACAGTAGTTAGGTTAGGGTAGGGTGAGGGTAAGGTTAGTACACAGAGGGTACAATTATTAGGGTTTGGATTTGGTATGGCTTATTTTTTTTTTATAACCAGTGGTTAGGTTAGGGTAGGGTTAGGGTAGGTTAAAGTAGTTATGGTAGTTGGGGGTAGGATAGGTGAAGGTAAAGTGACATTTGAAATAGTAGCATACGTAATGGGCCATTTTGACGCCCACAACATTTTAAACACTCTATTTTGACGTACGTGCTTACATCCACTACATTTACATAGTACATCCTTTACATCAGTAGGAATTTGCATTTCTTGTCTAAGATGCAGTTGGTTGGCCCCAGCAATTCTTGGTTCATTAGCCTTTTTAATTATCCTTTTAATATAACCCCTTAAGAACTATGTATGGCACAACCCTTTGGTACATAATTGGATAAACTGCTTCGAGCAACTAAGCAGTTAGCCCTTTGAGTGCTAGAGGGGTATGCAGCTCTGGCACTCAAAGGGTTAAGCCCAATTGTTATTGCACGTGTTAAACAATACTGACTTTGTCCCTTAATATTATTTCCTCCGATTGGTCATGATGATTGAATGACAGATTACAGACAAAAACTTAATGGAACACAGAACACGACATTATAGCATTTGCACCAAGATAAAATATTCTTGTGACCCTTTCAGCGCCAGAGGGGTTGCGAAATATATTGCAGAGAAATCCATTGGACATCTCCCTGAAATAAGGTGACCACATATCCCTTTAAAGTGTTAGTAATGTCCAAAAAAAGTTTTTGCATATAGAAGAGCTTAAAAAGCTGATCTAAATGCAAAAAACCGTATCTCTCAAACCGCTATGGTTTAAGAGATACGGGCGTTTAAAGTTCGCTGTCTCCTACTGACAGCTGTAAAGCTGTCAGCAGGAGATTCGTGTTGGTCGACACGCTGGCGCTTGAGAAGTGCCGGGATCTCGTTACTTACACGGAATCCCTTCATTGGAATGGTCTAAAACTTATGCCTGGTTTTCAAGCACTTGTTTTAGACCATTCCAGTGAAGGGATTCGTGGTAAATAACGAGATCTCGGCACTTCTCAAGCGCCACCGTGTCGACCGACACGGATCTCCTGCTGTCAGCTTTACAGCTGTCAGTAGGAGACAGCGAACTTTAAACGCCCGTATCTCTTAAACCATAGCGGTTTGAGAGACACATTTTTTTGCATATAGCTCAGCTTTTTAAGCTCTTCTAAATGCCAAAAAGTGTTTTTTGGACATTACTAACACTTTAAATCAGGACGCTTATGACTGCACAGGTATCAGTGGAACCCTGCAGTCTGTGTTTTTATACACATTCCTGATTTAAAGGCATATTTGTTCATTTTACTCTGGAAAGCAGAACATTAAACACAGCACAGTTGTTTTGGTTAGTAAAACAGTTAACTCATTAAAGCACTTTGGAGAGTTAATAAGTGTTAAAGTCGTGATTCTCATCTTTTTTTATTGCTCCAGACACTATGAACTCACAGTCTGGAATGTTGAGGGCACACCTAACACCCTATATAATAATTTGCTTTTGTCAGAAGCTGTCACGTGCAGTAGAGACGGCTGCGAGCACTGCAGACATGCGCAGTAGAGACTGGCCGCGGTGATACGGAGCGGGGTGCTCCGAATTCAGACCGGAGCCCTCTCCGCGCACCTTCCTGGGACCAAACGGTTGGCTAGTCTCTACTGCAGCATGACCAGTCACAAGACACGATCCGGCCACCAGCCGAGGTTGCTGGGTGGCACTGTGGCCCGTGTACCCGGGCTTTTCAACTGGTATATTTATATACTAGCAATTTACTAGCAAATGGTGCATGGCGTTGCCCGTTCAATTGGGTCCGTCATGCGCTTCAGGGATCAGCTGGACTGCTTATTCGGTGAGTTTCGCTGTAGAGACTTTTACAAGAGTTAGTGTGAAAATTGCAGCCCTTGTGAATCTCACAGTAGAGGACAGTGAATCAGAAACAGTTCGAATTGTATATCTATGTATATATAGTGGGTGGTAGATACAATGTTAAACAAAAATCTGCACACACCAGTCAAGCCATAAGACTTGCTTTTCCCACAGAAATCTTACATTTGCAGTGTTGTTACTAGTGCAAGGGATTCTGGGTAGGCATATGCAAATTAGTTCAACAAGGAATCACCTTTTTGCCTCAGATTCCACTTTATACATGTATTCCTTAGAGGATATGTTTTCTGAGCAACAGCTTTAAAGAGATAGTAATGGTTAATTTTAAGTTGATTTAATATTGTAGACATTAAAAAAAGGTTAACATCGATGTAAGTCTTATCTCTCAAATCTTTATGGTTTGAGAGAGATAACTTGCTAAAGTTACCTTTTCCTGGCTGTTTTACTCAAGTCTGCCATCTAGCTGACAGCTGCAGATTCCAGTCATTTGACCAGACAGAGGCTCTTCAGCAGAGCTGAAATCACGCTATTTAGAAATAAATACTTCATTGGAACGGTCTACAAAAGTGTGTTGCAAACCAGGCACACTTTGTAGACAGTTCTAAATGAAGTATTTGTCTTTAGATATCGTTATAACGGCGCTGCTGAAGAGCCGCATCTGATCAAGCGACCAGAAATCTGCTTCTGACAGCTTTACAGGTCGTCAAGCAGAAAGGGGAGGGACCAGAGAACTTTATTTTCCTCTATCTCTCAAACCATAATGGTTTGAGAGATACGAATAAGTGCAAGTACTCTCTTTTAATTGTATCTACCATATAGTTAATACTTTTTTTTCTGACATTACTATCCCTTTAAGACACAACTCAGGAAGAGATGCAAAGCCAATGAACCACTCAGCTGTTTCGTATGTCTATACATATATATATATATATATATATATATATATATATATATATATCAGAATAACACAAATACTGTGCTTAATAATCTGTATAAATATATATTTTAAACTCAGCATTCACATTTTTTTCAAGGGCACCCTTGAAAGCATCCTGGATAAGAATCACTGTGTTAAAGGCATGAGATGACAGCATAGATAACTAGCACATAATGACGCCCTTATAGAATGTTGCTCACTCACACTGGATCAGTGATAAACGGGGAGGAGGGAAGTGACATCCTTAATTTAACTGGAGATATAGTCACGTTAAGTGTGCGATTGCTTGGGTGCACACCCTCGCACTCATTCTGCCATCTTTAAGACATAAATACCAGAAAAGTGTTTTGCAAGCACACTTTTTAGACCCTTCCAATGAAATAGTTATTTTTATATTTTGCAATCTCGGCTCTGCTGAAGAGCCACCGGTTGATCTGCGGACCGGATTCCAAATCTGACAGCTAGATGGCAAACTTGACCGTTTTGGTCAGTGAGGGGAAACTTTGCTTGTGAATATCTCTCAAACCATAAAGGTTTGAGAGATAAGACTTATATCGTTCTTTATTTTATTTTGTAGGCATTAAAAAAACATGAAGATAAAATTAAGTATTACTATCCTTTTAAAAATATTCCTAATTATGTACAGATATAGTAATTACAATGACTGAGCCATGGATTAACCAAAGGTTAATAGTGCACGGCAAAACAACTACTTCAAAATGTTGCCCTAAAAATTTAGTAAACTGAATAACCTAAGTGTAACCTATCCTAAGTACCCCTCAAACCACCATCCAGCCTAAACTAACTACCCTAACCACACAACTAACCTACACCACCCCTGAAACCTCACAGGGACTGACTGAAAGTAGTCTAACTTAACAGATACTAACCTAACAGATACTAACATAACATAACAGAGATACTAGCCTGGCTAGAGACTGACCCTAACCTAACAGATACTAACCTAACAGGAACTAACCTAACCTGAGAGATACTAACCTAACAGATACTAACATAACTTAATAGAGATACTAACCTGGCTAGAGACTGACCCTAACCTAACAGATACTAACCTAACAGGAACTAACCTAACCTGAGAGATACTAACCTAACAGATACTAACCTAACCTGACATATGCTAACCTAACAGATACTAACATAACACAACAGAGATACTAACCTGGCTACATTCTAGAGACTGACCCTAACCTAACAGATACTAACATAACCTAATAGAGATACTAGCCTGGCTAGAGACTGATCCTAACATAACAGATACTAACCTAACAGATACTATCATATCCTAATAGAGATACTAGCCTGGCTAGAGACTGATCCTAACATAACAGATACTAACCTAACAGATACTAACATAACCTAATAGAGATACTAGCCTGGCTAGAGACTGACCCTAACCTAACAGATACTAACATAACATAACAGAGATACTAGCCTGGCTAGAGACTGACCCTAACCTAACAGATACTAACCGAACAGATACTAACATAACCTAATAGAGATACTAACCTGGCTAGAGACTGACCCTAACCTAACAGATACTAACCTAACAGATACTAACCTAACAAATACTAACCTAACAGATACTAACATATCCTAATAGAGATACTAGCCTGGCTAGAGACTGACCCTAACCTAATAGATACTAATATAACCTAATAGAGATACTAGCCTGACTACAGACTAACCCTAACCTGACAGATACTAACCTAACCTGACATATGCTAACCTAACAGATACTAACCTAACAGATAATAATCTAACCTGACAGATACTCACCTAACCTGACAGATACTAACCTAACAGATACTAACATAACATAACAGAGATACTAACCTGGCTACATTCTAGAGACGGACCCTAACCTAACAGATACTAACCTAACAGATACTAACATAACCTAATAGAGATACTAGCCTGGCTAGAGACTGATCCTAACATAACATATACTAACCTAACAGATACTAACATATCCTAATAGAGATACTAGCCTGGCTAGAGACTGACCCTAACCTAACAGATACTAACATAACCTAATAGGGATACTAGCCCGGCTAGAGACTGACCCTAACCTAACAGATACTAACATAACCTAATAGAGATACTAGCCTGGCTAGAGACTGAACCTAACCTAACAGATACTAAACTAACAGATACTAACCTAACAAATACTAACCTAACAGATACTAATATATCCTAATAGAGATACTAGCCTGGCTAGAGACTGACCCTAACCTAATAGATACTAACATAACCTAATAGAGATACTAGCCTGACTAGAGACTAACCCTAACCTGACAGATACTAACCTAACCTGACATATGCTAACCTAACAGATACTAACCTAACAGATAATAATCTAACCTGACAGATACTCACCTAACCTGACAGATACTAACCTAACAGATACTAACATAACATAACAGAGATACTAACCTGGCTACATTCTAGAGACGGACCCTAACCTAACAGATACTAACCTAACAGATACTAACATAACCTAATAGAAATACTAGCCTGGCTAGAGACTGATCCTAACATAACATATACTAACCTAACAGATACTAACATATCCTAATAGAGATACTAGCCTGGCTAGAGACTGACCCTAACCTAACAGATACTAACATAACCTAATAGGGATACTAGCCTGGCTAGAGACTGACCCTAACCTAACAGATACTAACCTAACAAATACTAACCTAACAGATACTAACATATCCTAACAGAGATACTAGCCTGACTAGAGACTGACCCTAACCTGACAGATACTAACATAACCTAATAGAGATACTAGCCTGACTATAGACTGACCCTAACCTGACAGATACTCACCTAACAGATACTATCATATCCTAAAAGAGATACTAGCCTGGCTAGAGACTGACCCTAACCTGACAGATACTAACCTAACAGATACTAACCTAGCAGATACTAACCTAACATAACAGAGATATTAACCTGGCTACATTCTAGAGACTGACCCTAACCTAACATATACAGCACACACCTTGCAGATACTGCCCCTAACCTAACCCATAGTAACAAGCCCTCTGTCACGATCAGTGCCCTTTCCCTGATGGCCAGTGGTTCTCGCAGGCGGGCAATCAGGATCGCAGTCACTTCCGGGGTCTTCTGATGTCACGCATCATGATGACAGACACACTTGAGGCCTATAAGATGACCCGTTGGGCAGGCCTCGGTGCTGTAGTATTGGAGTTTCCTTGTGTTTTCGTCCCTTAGCATTTTTCTGTTTGGATTCCTGTATTTTGACCCTTGGACTTGCCATTCGTTTCTGATCCTTATCTGCCCGCCCTGACCTCTGTTTCGTCTCCTCATTGTGATCCTTCTCCACCAGCCCTGACCTCTGTTTTGTCTCCTCATTGTGATCCTTCTCAGCAAGCCCTGACCTCTGTTTTGTCTCCTCATTGTGATCCTCCTCAGCCAGCCCTGACCCCTGTTTTGTCTCCTCATTGTGATCCTTCTCAGCCAGCCCTGACCCCTGTTTTGTCTCCACATTGTGATCCTCCTCAGCCAGCCATGACCTCTGTTTTGTCTCCTCATTGTGATCCTTCTCAGCCAGCCCTGACCCCTGTTTTGTCTCCTCATTGTGATCCTCCTCAGCCAGCCCTGACCCCTGTTTTGTCTCCTCATTGTGATCCTCCTCCTCCGTCAGCCCTGACCTCTGTTTTGTCTCCTCATTGTGATCCTCCTCAGCCAGCCCTGACCTCTGTTTTGTCTCCTCATTGTGATTCTCCTCAGCCAGCCCTGACCTCTGTTTTGTCTCCTCATTGTGATCCTCCTCAGCCAGCCCTGACCTCTGTTTTGTCTCGTCCTTGTGATCCTCCTCAGCCAGCCCTGACCTCGGTTTTGTCTCCTCATTGTGATCCTCCTCAGCCAGCCCTGACCTCTGTTTTGTCTCCTCATTGAGATCCTCCTCAGCCAACCCTGACCTCTGTTTTATCTCCTCATTGTGATCCTCCTCAGCCAGCCCTGACCTCGGTTTTGTCTCCTCATTGTGATCCTCCTCAGCCAGCCATGACCTCTGTTTTGTCTCCTCATTGTGATTCTCCTCAGCCAGCCCTGACCCCTGTTTTGTCTCCTCATTGTGATCCTCCTCAGCCAGCCCTGACCCCTGTTTTGTCTCCTCATTGTGATCCTCCTCAGCCAGCCCTGACCTCGGTTTTGTCTCCTCATTGTGATCCTCCTCAGCCAGCCCTGACCTCTGTTTTGTCTCCTCATTGTGATTCTCCTCAGCCAGCCCTGACCCCTGTTTTGTCTCCTCATTGTGATCCTCCTCAGCCAGCCCTGACCTCGGTTTTGTCTCGTCATTGTGATCCTCCTCAGCCAGCCCTGACCCCTGTTTTGTCTCCTCATTGTGATCCTCCTCAGCCAGCCATGACCTCTGTTTTGTCTCCTCATTGTGATCCTCCTCAGCCGGCCCTGACCCCTGTTTTGTCTCCTCATTGTGATCCTCCTCAGCCAGCCCTGACCTCTGTGACAATATTAAATTGTGAATGCATCTTGTTTATGTAATTAAAACAATACAAAGATATATTGGATAATACACTATAAGCGCTCCTCCTGTTTTTTGTTTTTTTTCTTTTACATATATTATTTCAGCAAACTGCTATCATCTGTACTACCTATATTGTACAGATAAGTTTTCATGCTAATAACACCCTCAAACCTAATAGAGACTAACCTAACCTATATAAACTGAAAACATTCTAGAGATTGACCCTAACCTAAGCTTACACATAGTAACACCCCCTAAACAGATATTAACCTAACCTAACAGATACTAACCTGGAAACTTTCTACAGACTGACTCTATCCTAACAGCTACTGACCCTACCTAACAAATAGTAACACACAACCAACCTAGAAGACACTGACTGTAACCTAACCTAACAGATACTGCATCTACCCTAATAGATCATAACACCAACCAAACATAACAGACACTGACCATAACCTAACCTAACAGATATTAACCTAATAGATACTAACCTAACTGATACTAACCTTACACTAACCTATACTAACGTAACGAATACTAACCTAAAAGATATTAACCTAACAGATACTAACCTAAGAGATACTAACCTGGTGACATTCTAGAGACTGACCCTATCCTAACAGATACTAACCTAACAGATACTGAGTCTACCCTAACAGGTCATAACACCAACCAAACATAACAGACACTGACCATAAACTAACCTAACAGATACTAACCTAACCGATATTAACCTAACATACACTGACCCTAACCTAACAGATACTATCCAAACATACACTGACCTAACCTAACATATATTAACCTAGCAGATGCTAACCTAACAGATATTAACCTAACAGATACCAACCTAAATGATACTAACCTATACTAACGTAACGGATACTAACCTAACAGATATTAACCTAACAGATACTAACCTAACAGATACTAACCTAACAGACATTAACCTAACCGAAACTAATCTAACAGATACTATCCTTGAGATATTCTAGACACTGACCTTAACCTAACAGACACAGCCCCCGAACCTAACAGATACTAACTTAGCATATACTAGACTAACCTAACTGATACTGACCTATACTAACGTAACAGATATTAACCTAACAGATACTGACCCTATCCTAACCTAACACATAGTAACACCCCCCAAACCTAATAGAGACTAACCTAACCTAACATACCTAGCTGGCAACTTTATGAATGGAAACAAATCACCATTTTGAGGCCTACAAAGTTGTGAGCATGCCCTGTAGGTGGAGCCATTTCAGTAGGAATAAGAGCACTGAATTATTAATCAAACAAAAACACAGACAGTCTTAGCTCAAAGAAAGCAAGTGTTTAATGAGGGGCATAGATAATTTCATATATGATGGGTGTTATAACCATTATAACCATTATAAAACATTTCCTTCAAACATTTCCTTCTCTTTGCATAAATATCAAAGCACCCAACGTAATTCTTGTTTCGGCTGAATGATTCAAATGATTCATTTTAACCTCTTGAATCCTGGAGTCTTTTCCCACCATGGTGACGTCTTTAGCACGTGAAGGACAGAATACATTGGGGAAGATTCACTAAGTGGTGATAAAGCGGAGATGACTTCATAGGCTCCATAGAATAACATAGGAACTGGAGAAGTTATCTCCACTTTGTCTGTGTGTGTGTGTGTGTGTGTATATGACTGTATGTGTGTATGTCTGTGTGTGTGTGTGTGTGTGTATGTCTGTGTGTGTGTGTGTGTGTGTGCATGTCTTTATGTGTGTATATGTGTGTATGTCTGTATGTGTGTATGTCTGTGTGTGTGTATATCTGTATATGTGTGTATGTCTGTATGTGTGTGTGCGTGTGTGTGTGTATATGTCTGTATATATGTGTGTGTACGTCTGTATGTGTGTGTGTGTGTGTGTGTGTATGTATGTCTGTATGTGTGTGTATATGTGTGTATGTCTGTAGTGTATGTGTGTATGTCTGTAAATATGTGTGTGTGTGTGTGTGTACATCTGTATATGTGTGCATGTCTGTATGTGTGTGTGTGTGTGTGTGTATATGTGTATGTCTGTAGTGTATGTGTGTGTGTCTGTAAACGTGTGTGTGTGTGTACGTCTGTATGTGTGTATATGTCAGTATATGTGTGTGTGTGTATGTCTGTATATGTGTTTGTGTGTGTGTATATGTCTGTATATGTGTGTGTGTGTGTGTCTGTATATGTGTTTGTGTGTGTGTATGTGTCTGTATATGTGTGTGTGCATGTCTGTATATGTGTGTGTGTGTGTGTGTGCGCATGTCTGTATATGTGTGTGTGTGTGTGTGCGCATGTCTGTATATGTGTGTGTGTGTGTGTGTGTATGTCTGTATATATGTGTGTGTGTATGTCTGTAAGTGTGTGTGTGTGTGTGGTGGGGGGGGGATATGCGTACTATAGTGCCCATTGCCCCTACTACACTAATACACTGTATGAATTATAGGCCCTAGATGGGTGTAATGTGAATATTGGAATTAATAAGAAAACACTATTTATTTCAGTTACATGAAGAACTGCAGCAATTCTGGAGCAAACCAAGTGCAACAGCGGACACATTCCCCAACTTTCTATTAATTTAAAAGGGCCTTGACCCTTGGAAAGTAAAGGAGGTCTAGAACACGTTGCTGTGCAATGCCTTGGAGACATCAGTACCATGCAAGGGGTTAAATACCCTTTTATATCAATGAGGATGCTAATCTGCTCCCTGTGGTGCAGCTGATTTCTCCGGAATTGCTCCAGTTATATTTAGTACATCGGCCTCAGGTTCTGCACAAGAGAAGAGCAGAATATTCTGTTATATTTACTCCTTCCCCCTCTCTTCTCCTCTCTTTTATATTTCACTCTCCCCTTCTGTTACCCCCTTCTCTCTCCCACTTCTCTCTCTTTCACATCCTTGTCTCTCTCTCTCTGTTTCTTTCTGCCCCTCTCTTTTCCCTTTCCTCTTCTTTCTCTCACCTTCTCCCCTTCCCACTTCTTCCCATTCCTTCTTACTCTCCCACTTTCCATTTCTACCCCCTCACTCTCTTCTCCTTCCTCTTTACTCTCCCACTGTCCTTCTCTTTCTCCTTCTCTCTCTCTTCTCCTTCCTCCTTACTCTCCCACTGTCCTTCTCTTTCTCCTTCTCTCTCTCTTCTCCTTCCTCCTTACTCTCCCACTATCCTTCTCTTCCCCCCCTTCTCTCCCTCTCTTCTCCGTCCTCCTTACTCTCCCACTATCCTTCTCTTTCCCCCTTCTCTCCCTCTTCTCCTTCCTCTCCCCCTTTCCTGATCTCCCCACTCTCTCGCTCCCCTTTCTCCTTCTCTCTCTTCCCCCTCCCTCCTTACTCGACCCCTTTCCTTCTCTATCTCTCTCTCCTTCTCTATTTCTCTCTCACAATCATCTTCTCCTCACTCCTTTCTCTCCACCTCTCTCCCACTCTCCTCTGTCTCTCCCCCTTCCCCTTCTTTTTTCTCTCTTCTTTCCTTTCTCTCCCTCCCTTTCTTTCACTCTTCCCCTCTCTCCCTATCTCTCTCTCCCTCCTCTGATTCTTTCCCACCCTTTACACTCTCTTTTCACTCTCTCCCTCCCTCTCTCTTCTCTCTCAGACTCTCCCTATCTCCCCCCTCTCTCTCTTCTCCTTCCTCCTTACTCTCCCCCTATCCTTCTCTTTCCCCTTCTCTCTCTCTTCTCCTTCCTCCTTACTCTCCCACTATCCTTCTCTTTCCCCCTTCTCTCTCTCGTCTCCTTCCTCTCCCACTTTCCTGATCTCCCCACTCTCTCGCTCCCCTTTCTTTCTCTCCCCCTTTCTCCTTCTCTCTCTTCCCCCTTCCTTACTTGCCCCCTTCCTTCTCTCGCTCTCTCTACTTCTCTATTTCTCTCTCCCAATCATCTTCTCCTCACTCCTTTCTCTCCACCTCTCTCCCACTCTCCTCTATCTCTCCCCCTTCCCAGAGGCGTAACTAGAAGCCTCCGGGCCCTGGTACAAGAAGTACCATGGGCCCCCCTGACCACATTGACCGCTCCACAATGCCCCCATCTCCTACCTGGAGCTCCCACGTGGTCCTCTTAGTAATGCAAAGCGCTGGGAGATGATGTCATCTTCCAGCGCTCTGCATTACTAGATGATGTAATCTCCCAGCGCTCTGCATTACTAGATGATGTAATCTCCCAGCGCTCTGCATTACTAGATGATGTCATCTCCCAGCGCTCTGCATTACTAGATGATGTCATCTTCCAGCGCTCTGCATTACTAGATGATGTAATCTCCCAGCGCTCTGCATTACTGGCTGATGTAATCTTCCAGCGCTCTGCATTACTAGATAATGTCATCTCCCAGCGCTCTGCATTACTAGAGCGCTGGCGGGAGATTGCGGGTGCCAGGCGGAGGGGTCGCAGGGGGAGGCCGGGCACCTGGAGTGCAAGGGCCCGGTCACAGGTGCGACCCTTATAGTTACACCACTGCCCCTTCTTTTTTCTCTCCTATCTCCTTTCTTTCACTCTTCCCCTCTCTCCTTATCTCTCTCTCCCTCCTCTGATTCTCTCCCACCCTTCCACTCTCTTTTCACTCTCTCCCTCCCTCTCTCTTCTGTCTCTCAGACTCTCCCTATCCCCCCCCACTCTCTCTCTCTCTCATATCTATGAAGTAGTAAATCTACAGATCCGTAAGGCAGATAATCATGTTTTATGATGAGGATTATTATCAGGACAGTCGTTAGACAATGAGGGATTTACCTTACAGTACAGAGAATTATTAGTAAAGGCAAAATGCATCAATTGCATATAAGTTATCATTTCACTTTCAGTTCTTTACATTCCGGTTGCTGGCAGTTACCGTGCTGCTAAAATTACCCAGATCGAGAAATTGTAACAAAAGGCAGAAAAAGGTTTATCTACCGAAAAACTTAGAATTGTCAGTGGGAGACTTGCCATAAATAGGGACAGTGCAAAGGGTACATTTTGAAAATAAGGGTATCAATGGAATTTTTGATGTGGTGTAATGTGTAAATAAAAAAATGATATTAAACTAAATTAACCTGTTGAGTGCCAGAGGGGTATCCAATGCATTGAATACCCCTCTGACACTCAAAGGGTTAAAGGAGCAGGAAGCTTTTTTTTTTTTGGTTAAATAAAAAATACATGATATAAAGTTTTTCCTGCTGAACAAAACAAGGCACTGCCACTGCTGGCTTTTGTTTTCATTCCAAAGTTATTACATCTCAAACTCTTCTTTTTGTTTTAATCAAACTGTTAGCAACTGCACCAGCTGATGATAATTTTTATAAGGTACTCTTCAGAAGAGTCTGAGTCACAGACTGCGAGTGAATAATAGGAACAGCACCACCTGGTGACCAGAGTAGAAAAGTGCAGTTTAACTGAACCCCCCCCCCCACACACAAAAACCAGTATGTTATCTTGTAAATGAAGCTTCTCCCTGATTTAGGAGTACTCTTGTTTTACTCAGCAGCAATACTCATATTAAAGGGATAGTAAAGTCCCAAACAAAGTATCTTCTAAATGGTAGCTGCAATAAAAAAAATCATTTAATGCACTTAATCCTTTCTCTCAAACCGTTATGATTTGAGAGATGTAAGAAAATAAAGACCTCCGCTCCCTCCCCCTTCTCATGTGTCCGCTGTATAGTGGACGTCATGAGATCCTACTTCGGGACCAGACGGCGGCTCTTCAGGAGAGCTGACATCGGGATATCTAACTATAATTACTTCATCGGAATGGTCTACAACGTGTGCTTGCGAGTCAGGCACGCGTTGTAGACCATACCGATGAACTAATTACAGTTAGATATCCCGATGACAGCGCTACTGAAGAGCCGCCTACAGTCGGGCGACCGGATTCTGCTTCTGACAGCTTTACAGCTCGTCAGGCAGAAAGGGGAGGGAGCGGACGACTTTATTTTATTATATCTCTCAAACCATAACGGTTTGAGCGACAGGATTAAGCGAATTAAGTGTTTTTTTTATTGCAGCTACCATTTACAGGATACTTTTTTGGGGACTTTATGATCCCTTTAAAATAAATATATATATATATATATATAGTTAATTTTTTTCTTTAACCCTTTAATGGCCAATGCCATGCTAGGACCCTCATCTGTGAATTTCACTTAAGAATAGAAGACGGTCCTGGCCCGTCATGGTAGAGAGCTGTGAGCACTACCGGAGTCTGAAAAAGACCGCTCAAAGACCAGAGCGGTCAGTATCAGACCCTCGTTCGCCACATGATCAGTCATGTGTGCTGGCTCACCGAATGAGATCTCAGCGGTTATTAAGAGGAATCCACTCCCCGAGACCGCCATTGTTAAGGGGTTAAAAAAAAATGTAGTCTTAAAACAATACACAAACAAAACACCCCTACCCCAAAAAAACTGGCCCAGAATACTAGCGAACCCCCCACTGATCAATAAAAGAATTGTTATAAAAATTGCCCTACAGTAAATGCCAACCATTGTGATAAACAAATACAGCTTCTTATTTTCAGGACATTTTTCCCAGTGTGCAAAGTGCTGAAATTTTGATTTAACAGTTTTTATCGCCACTGTCTTTGGACCAAAGTTGCATAATAAATATAAATGAACATAATGAATTACATAATAATTCACCAGATCCTGTAGATAACCTAATATTACTTTAAAAATTATATTTCATCTATTACTACGTTACAGCCATAACAGAGCCACGAGGCAACAGGATGAGGCTATAACAAATACATACATCCAATTATGTATCAACAAAAAGAAAACCGTGCAATTAAACATGTAAGTCATAGCAAGCCAAATATTTCTTCAGTTAGTATTTCATCAATTACAATCCACTTTAAAGGAGATGTATCACCTTATTAAAAGTTTGCTATATTCTCTTAGTCTTCGTTATATCAATAATGCTGTGCCTTTTTTTTTTAATTCGCTATAGAAATCCAGTTTTCCAACGTACTTTTCCCCCTCTGACGTGTTCTCCTCACTCTGATCGGTAAAACGCGTGTCTAAGAGTATACAGGAGAGATCCTCCTCCACCCTGGTCTGTCTGTAAGCTGGAGCACTCTCATTGGCAGAGATCGATATCTAGCCAATGAGAATACAGGAGAGATCCTCCTCCACGCTGGTCTGTCTGTAAGCTGGAGCACTCTCATTGGCTGAGATCGATATCTAGCCATTGAGAGTGCTCCAGCTTACAGACAGACCAGCAGGGAGGAAGATCAGAGTGAGGAGAACACGTCAGAGGAGGAAAAGTAAGTTGGAAAACTGGATTTCTACAGCGAATTAAAAAAAAGAGAAAGGCACAGCATTATTGACAGGGGAGGACTGGCCTGGGGGGCAGAGGGGCAATTGCCCCCTAGGCCGGTCATAGGTCTGGGCTGGTGGGCCACTGCTTCACTCAATCTCCTGCTTGCTGCTGTAAATGGAGCTACACTAGTGATACCACAGAGCTTACAACTTGACATGGAGCTACATTAGTGATACCACAGAGCTTACAACTGAAATGGATATACACTAGTGATACCACAGAGCTTACAACTTAAATGGAGCTACATTAGTGATACCACAGAGCTTACAACTGAAATGGAGCTACACTAGTGATACCACAGAGCTTACAACTGAAATGGAACTACACTAGTGATACCACAGAGCTTACAACTGAAATGGAGCTGCACTAGTGATACCACAGAGCTTACAACTTAAACGGAGCTGCAACTAGTGATACCATGGAGCTAGTGGTACCTTTAGTAGCATAACCCATTGCCATTGTAAGCTCTTTGGTATCACTAGTGTAGCCTTAAAGGAGCAGTAAACTTTTTTGTGAAAAAAAATATATTGTAGGGATTTTCCTATTAAGTAGAATAAGGGTACTCCCACTGCAGAGAGATTTATATTTCCAGAGTTATTACAGTTTAAACCCATGTTTTTTACATTAGCAGGGCAATCTAGTGGTCAAATTCTAATTAGATTTCCTGTTAGATTCTAATGGAGAGGAAAGTCAGAAAAGTCAGAGACATACAGCTCTCCATAGAATGTGATAGAAACTGCTGATTCACTTCCTGTCAGTTAGAACTATCAGGAAGTAAACACAGTAAATTCACTTCCTGTCAGTTAGAACTATCAGGAAGTAAACACAGTAAATTCACTTCCTGGTTATTTAACTCCTTAGGGACCCTTGACGTACCAGGACCGTCAAGGGTAAATTTGCTCGAACGACCCTTGACGGTCCTGGTACGTCACGTACTTTTCACTTACAGCGTTCTACCGGGAGCGCTGTAAGTAAAAATAGGGCATGAAATAGACCGCTCCAAGATTGGAGCGATCTGTTTCAAGCCCCATAGTGACGCGCCGATACACGTGACAGGTCACGTGTACCGGCTCGTCAAAGTGCCCCTATGCGGACGTTATGGGACGGAAATGTCCCATAACCTCCGGTCCTTAAGGGGTTAAACTGCTTTAATTTTTGAATAAAAAATCTGACAGAGGTGAGTGTGTCCTTGTTTTATTCAGCAGGAAATGCTCTATAAAATATGTGTTTTCATAAAAAAAAGTTTACTGCTCCTTTAAATTTTTAAGCTCTGTGGAATCACTAGTCTAGCTTCCATTCAATTGTAAGCTCTAGGTTATCTCTAGTGTAACTCCATTTGAACTGTATGCTCTGTATTATCACTAGTGTAGCCCCATTCCAGTTGTAAGCTCTGTGGCATCATTTCTCTTACTTCACAGCATTAATTACACGTTTAAAAGGAACAAAAGGCGATGGGCTGGGACAGTGGGCTGGAACAATATTTGAAATGGACCACTTGATTGTATTTGCCCCCCAGGCCACAAGTTGCCAGCCCTCCCCTGATTATTGATATAACTAGGCCTCACCCTCAACCCCTCCCACAACTTCCTGGAACAGAAAATGTCCTTGGCTTCTAAAAAGCAAGACCAAAAGCAGAGAGATCTCCATTGTATTGCAGATCAAGGCGTTGGAGATTTCTCTAGCATCCATGGGGTTTAATAATAGCCTGTAAAGAGGTATAAAACCGGTGCAGAGACATTGAGATTGGTCTGCCACTACCACAATTCAGAATGTGGGTGTGGCAAGCACAGTTCAGGCCCCTCCCCTTAAAATTAGGGGATCCTTTTAAAAGGTTGCACTGAAAAGTGCGTGATACAAAAGGGCGCATTTAGCATGTCACATTGTTTAAAAGGGCGACATGAGAATCTCAATATGCATAAAAAGCATGTAATTCTCATGCCGCCTTCTTATATGTCAGTGTATGTATCAGGAGGCGGATATCACTGGCCACGATCCCTTCCTGCGTCGCTGGGATGTCTAATATTGCCCACAGCGTCATACTCTCTTTGTAATAAGTGACATTGATGTGACAGCAGCAGTGACTTGCGGAGCTTCACTCTGTCCGTGTCATTTTTTTAACCCTTTTGGCGCTAGAGAGGTATTGCTTTAGACTCTGCAACTGTTACTGGATTTGTCAGAGTTCAACGCAATACCTCACCGGCGCCAAAAGGGTTAAAAAAAATAATTACATGGACAGAGTGAAGCTGCACAAATCACTGCTGCTGTCACGTCAATGTCACTTATTACAGAGATAGACAGAGAGAGAGAGAGACGCTATGGGCAAAATTAGACATTCCAGCAGGAAAAGATTGTGGCCAGTGATATCCGCCTCCTGATACATACAGCGACATATAAGGAGGCAACATGAGAATCTCACGCTTTTTATGCATGGCAAGATTCTCATGTCGCCCTTTTAAATAATACAACATGATAAAGATGCCCTTTCGTATCACGCACTTTTCAGTGTGACCTTTTAAAAGTGAACCTACAATTAATCTCTTTAGGCAGTTACCCACTCTGCCTACAGGGGAATCCAGCCCCGATTTTCCTGCTTGAAAATGTGCAAAACATTTAAAGGTATATTCCTACCACCTGATTACTTTGGGAGATATTTTCAGAGTTTATCCTTGACCATTTGATGAATACAGACCATGGTGGACGGGCAACTTTTTGACTTGTCAGATGTTGCTGAACTACAAGTCACATCATTCTCAGCTGAAGATGATGGGAGGGAGATGTAGATCAGTAATATCTAGCGAGTGAATAGTTGCACATCCCTGTCTATGTTAGTGTTTTCAGACATTCAATCAAAGCAAGATTATTATAGTGGTATCTTTGGGTAAAACAAAGATTCACACCAGGAGAATAATTTCCAGGAAATCTCTTTTCTTAGGTTAGTTCCTTCACAGCGTAACAACTTAGGGGCCAAAAAAACTCTATAATGCAGACATTTATACAGAGCTACACACACATATAACGGCAGCTCTTTTTTAAGTATATTCACAATGGGAACCTTTAAAAAAAAAACAAAAAAAAAACAGAACAATATCACCCAATTGCAACTCTATAGGTCAGTGATATTTGGGATGGTTACATGAATATATTGTAAAATTATGGTTTGCAATCATGGAGAATTTGGGTATATATTCTTCTTGATGTACGTCAACTGATTTTCTAGCCTTCAGCCAACACATTGTCCATGGATGTTGAATAATGAGAGGAATTCTGGTTTGTAATGCTCACCTTAGCAAATGTATATACACACTGTTTTGTGCTACATTCTATAGGACAGGTATATACATGAATACTTTTGTTATAATCAAGAGTATTCCATTTTGGAACAATATGACAATACATAACCTGATGCCACCTCAGACATGGGAGATTGATTACTTGAGTAAAACCCATGCTAAACCTTGTGCCTTTTAACACCATGTCATCTCTTAAAGGGATAGTAATACTTCGTTTTATCTTTATTTTATTTTGTAGGCATTAAAAAAACATGAAGAACGATATAAGTCTTATCTCTCAAACCTTTATGGTTTGAGAGATATTCACAAGCAAAGTTTCCCCTCCCGCCCCTTTTACCTAGTGTAAGCCATCTCTTCTCAGATGTGGAATGCAGTCCATAGACCAGACAGATAACAGCAGGGGACAATCTTCTTCCTATGAGACCAATGAAAGCCCTGCCCCCCTTGACAAGCTTTTCAGGTTTTTCCCTTATCTTAATTGAAGATTGTCCCTCTCTGCAGTCTACCTGGGCACCTCCCTTCTGCTCTGGCTGAGAAGTGTTACATCAGTAAAAGGGGCGGGAGGGGGATGCTTTGCTTGTGAATATCTCTTAAACCATAAAGGTTTGAGAGATAAGACTTATATCATTCTTCATGTTTTTTTAATGCCTACAAAATAAAATAAAGTTAAAACGAAGTATTACTATCCCTTTAAAATAGCCTTCATGAACAGACCTCTACACAAGTACACAGCTTCAGTTTTAAAAGTCTTTCTAATCACACGTGGATTGTCTTCTATTGTAATTGGACGCGAGAAGAATGCTGCCAAGAGAGAATAATTTACTAAAAGTTCTTAAATGTAAAATATTGCCAGGCACCATATTTATTATTTAGTGGAAAACAAGCATTGGTTTATTAGTCTGAGTAGTTTCCTGCATCATGTTGCTTAAAAGGGACCATTGACCAATGCCTAATAATTTAAAAACATCTATGAAAGTCAAGATCCTTGAGAGCCATTGAATTGAACACTATGGTCCTTCATGAAGGTCTCTGATCTTCCTGTCCTCACTTACGTTCTGGAGAACAGATCCAGGATACAGGCAGCTGAAATGAGATTCCTGCAGTGAGTTACCAGTTAAATGTCCTAAATGAATTATATCATCATTGATAATCTCCTTTCATGGCTTCTGCTTCATAGTCCTTGAAAAAGTCCAAATTCTTGTATAAAACCATCCAGTAAGTTATGAATGGTTACAAATTCAGAGTGGCTCACACTGAGAAATGTCATCTGGATGCTGGGGAAATTAAGAAACAATAGCGGTATAAAGGGGCAGTCGCACATAGTACCAAATTTCATTTTACTGCTTATAAATTAATTCAATCTCTCTTATGCATAAAAATAAAGTTTCTGTCTTATATTTTTTTATCTCTCGTCTCTTCGTGTCTTAGTTTAAAAAGGTAAAATATAAAACATTTAATCTAATTATTTGGCTCTATATAAAAGTACAGATAAATTTGTATACAAATTTGATATAAATCAGAATAAATTCTGGTTGTTAAGAAAACATCAAAGGCCATATGATCGAAAGGAAAGTAAAACAATTATGGGAAAAAACAAATTCATCAAAGGAAGCAACAGCAACAAAAAAAAAAATCTAAAACAAATGCATTTATTTAAATCAGGCATTTAACTCCTTGATAGAATGATAGATCGTTCTCTGGAGATTTCTCTATCACTCAAGAGAGTTAAAAGCACCAAATAAAGTAATGAAATGCGCAAATAATGATCCCAAACCTGAAGAGTGCTTGTAGTTTTTTTTTAAACGTTTGAAAAAGTGCCCTGGTAATGCCTTTAAAGAAAGATTTGGCAATAACTGTGACTGCCCCTTTAACGTGTAGCACAAACGCTCATCAGAAATGAAATGGCCTTAATAAGCCAAAGTCATTTTGGATTCTACTACAAGAGTACTTTTACATATACTGACACAATGAAGCAAAAGACAGTGAATATTCAAACAAAATACCATTTTTTGTTACTTGTCACAAGTTATCCAAACAAGAAAACAAATGATTTTCAGTATTATCTGGTGAGCCACAAAGTCTACTTTTTTGTTGATACATTATAGTTACATTTGTTGGATACAGACTGTACTTTGATACAATAAAATCTACAGTATATAGTTCAAGGGTTCCCATATTCCGTTATCGCAACCTCAACAGTGCAGATTTTCAGATTCTCCTCACATGAGCAGTCAGTGCAGCAGTCATTTTGATACAACCGTGTGTGTTAATAAAGAATGATTCCCATGTTCACCCGAGGAGATCCTGAAGCATCCATGTAATGTTCTCTGGATTATAGCTTAGACTTTTAGACTTATAATTATTAATATTAATTATATGCTGTGTGACAGCCACTCACATTTTCTGCCACTTCATTGTTCCACCTTACGTGTTTTAGCCTAAATTAAGCTGACCAGATCTCACCTTTAACCGGGGACACATAGGAAACAGCCATTTTGCAGTACTTCACTGAAATCAAAGCAGTCCTGCAGTATGTATTTTTCCTATGCGTTCCCGGTTAAAGGTGAGGTCTGGTCAGCCTAGCCTAAATAGTCACATTGTCTAAGGGTGCTGTCCTGGCTGCACTTGTAGTCAGTAGTAACTCCTGGCAGACTATGTATGCAACACATATACCCGGGACTAAGACAAGATATTGTTTAATCTAAACTGAGTCATTTCTTCTAAAATTCAACTGTTTTTAACCGGTGTGTGAATAAATCAGTAAAAACAAGAACATCTGCATTTAGAAATAGTCTGTGTAACACTGAGTGACCTTCTGATTTACATGTTATTATAAATTATAAACTATGTCGGCGGTTTCTACATTCAATCCTCAAGGGTCACCAACAGGCCAGGATTTAACCCCTTAATGTTTATGGTCCTGGGAACTAACATTCCCTTAAAGGGATAGTAATACTTAAAATATAAAAAAATATATGTTGTAGTGTTTATGTCTCAGAATAAAACAAGGGTACTCACACTGCTGAGAGATATTTTATTAAAAAATTATAACAGCTCAAACCTGAATTATTTAGGTGCAATATCACAGTGACCTGAAAATTTACAGTGGCGCTGTAAGTAAAATGTATGTGACATGCTATGACCGTCACTGGTCCTTAACGCAAAAACCACGTGACGGTCACAGCACGGCATGCGGGCATTAAGGGGTTAAGCCTCTGAGTGCCAGAGGCGTGTTTAATTGCAAAGCAATGCGCTGGGCACCCCTCTGGCACTCAAAGGGTTAAGGATTTCCCTGATTAAGCACGGATGACTTAATCAGTGATTCATTCATTTTGATTGGCCCACTTGTTCTCAGACAGGGAAACCCTTACATCCTGATCTGTTGACAGCTATTGAGGACCGACTTGGACATCCAGGATCTAAGTCCTTGCTCCTACATGTAGAAAGAATCCAGAATAGTCCTCTTGAGGAAGAGAGTTAGACCCAGTTTTAATTTATATATTTATTTAGTCACAGACGCACAGTTATAATGTATAGATCAGGGATAAAGATCCTTTTGCATAGCAGCTTTTGGGGATTACAGCTCCCATCATCTCCTGGGCTGACCTGTGGGGCATTATATCTGGGCCAGTGGGCCACTGCCTCCCTCAATTTCCTGCCACCAGGATAGGGGAGGGAAATGACGCGATCAGCGTCATAAAAGGGGCAGGGCTTAGTCGTGAGGGGGGACGGGACAAAAAAAAAAAGGACAAATTAGATGTTGAATGAGGGTATGAGGGTGGGACTGGGAGGAAATGGAGAGGGATTGAGAACAACCCAGAGATTGAGAGACTGCCCTGGAGACCCGGTATTTCACTGTGAAATCTGAAGACTCAGGGGCAAAACCGGAGAGTTCCCAGGTATGGTATAAACCCATGTTTTTTTTTACATTAGCAGGGCCCACTAGTGGTCAAATTCTAATTACTTTTTCTGTTAGATTCTAATGGAGAGGGAAGTCAGAGACATACAGTTTTCCATAGAATGTGATAGAAACTGCTGAGTCACTTCCTGCCAGTTAGAACTATCAGGAAGTGAACACAGTAAATTCACTTCCTGTCAGAACTATCAGGAAGTAAACATGGTAAATTCACTTCCTGATTATTTGAATGGTTATACATTTTGAATAGAACATCTGACAGCAGTGGGAGTGACCTTGTTTCATTCAGCAGGAAATGTTCTATAAAATATGTGTTTTCATAAAATAAAAAGTTTACTGCTCCTATAATACAAGTGAAGTTTTATATCCAGCCCACAGAGTGCTCAGCTATTTGGAGTGGAGTCTCATCTGGGCACTGACACTGGTAGATATACCTGATGAAAGGAAAATAAAAATGTATATTATACCTTAAGGCAAGGGTGGACAGTCTGTGACTCTCCAGCTGTAGTGAGGCTTTAATAATTCCTACTGGGTCAAGGATTTAGATCTGAGGCCCAATTAAACAAGGCTCCCATAGCCACAACCAACATTCTGTATGGCATCCAGGCTGATCTCTGTCTGGATAGGTATGTACACATAACAAAAAATACACAGTATTTCTTTTATAAGTGCTGAGAGCATATATAACAAATATAGACTGAAGAATAACAAATTGTTGTATACCCCGATGGCACTCAAAGGGTTAAACATTATGTAAAACACTAAGCACAACATCTTTGCTTGATGACAGCCAAGATGGCCTATATTAACATGACACGTCATACTACATGGTAAACTAGTTTAATCAGACGTTCTATCATTTCCGATCTCTCATATGGCCGGCACTTAATGTTTCACAAAAACAGCAGCTCCAATTAATCTTCATAGTATTTGAGCCATAGAGAGTGTTATTTCATTACTGTGAACGTTGTAGTTCAAGAGTAATTGAATGATAAAGTTTCCCCCTCCAGCCCCTTTTACCTAGTGTAAGCTCCCACTACTCAGATGTGGAATTCAGTCCATAGACCAGACAGCTCACAGCAAGGTTCAAAATTCTTACTGTGAGAACAATGAAATCCCTGCCCCCTTGACAGGTTTTTCAGGTTTTTCCTTATGATCACTGAAGATTGTCCCTCTCTGTGATCCATCCGGACAGTCTTGCTGCTCAGAGGTGAACAGTATTACATCACTAAAAGGGGAGGGAGGGGGATACTTTATCATTCAATTACTCTTGAACTACAACTCTGACAGAATTGAAATAACACTCTCCAAAGCCCAAATGCTATGAAGATTAATTAGAGCTGCTTTTATTATGAAACATTACTATCCCTTTAAGGACCATTTCTTTTTTATTGCCACATCCAGTTCAGGGCTCCCCGAACGGCTTGTAGCCGTGACGGTCCTGGCACATCATGGGTCCTTATGGCTCGCCGACCTATGAAGTGCCAGGACCAAGGATGTACATGTAAGTCAAGGGGAGAACGGACCTAAAGGACCCATGATGTACATGTACGTCATGGAATTCAGGAGTCCCCGCTTTGCTGCACGCTATTTGGGGTAATCCCAATAAGACAAAAAAAAAAATGCTCCGTGGTCCTTAAAGGGATAGTAATACTTCATTTTAACTTTATTTTATTTTGTAGGCATTAAAAAACATGAAGAACGATATAAGTCTTATCTCTGAAACCTTTATGGTTTAAGAGATATTCACAAACAAAGTATACCCCCCCTGTTCAACCAGATCAGAAGGGAGGTGCCAGGTACATTGCAGAGAGGGACAATCTTCAATTAAGATAAGGGAAAAACCTGAAAAACTTGTCAAGGGGGGCAGAGCTTTCATTGTTTTCATACAAAGAAGATTGTCCTCTTCTGTTATCTGTCTGGTCTATGGACTGCATTCCACATCTGAGAAGAGATGGCTTACACTAGGTAAAAGGGGCGGGAGGGGAAACTTTGCTTGCGAATATCTCATAAACCATAAAGGATTGAGAGATAAGACTTATATCATTCTTCATGTTTTTTTAATGCCTACAAAATAAAATAAAGTTAAAACGAAGTATTACTATCCCTTTAAGTGCCAGTTGAGAGCTCGTGTGGTTGGTCCTTAAGGGGGTTAAGGGGCAAAAAAAAAATTAAAGCCAATAAATCAAGCAAGTTTGAGCTGTTACAACATTTGAATGAAAGACCTCCCAAAAATGGGAGTATCCTTCTTTTACTCAGCAATAAAACCCTACAGTATATATTGTTCTCATAATAAAACATTACTATACCTTGAAATTCAGGTGAATTAACTCTAGCTAGGAAAAGGAGAATAGAGAAATCAGCTCGTGGAAGCTTCTACACCTAAACTGGACTTTTCCTACTTCACAGACCAGCAAATTAAGATTGATCGGGATCTCTAAGACGAGACATGTGAGGACAATAAGTAGAGAGCCGACTACAACTACTCCTGTAGTGGTATTTTGTTCCCAGACTAGGATCAGGAACTTAAAGGGATAGTAATGTTTCATAATAAAAGCAGCTCTAATTAATCATCATAGTATTTGGACTTTGGAGAGTTTTATTTCAATACTGTCACAACTGTAGTTCAAGAGTAATTCAATGACAAAGTATCCCCCTCCCGCCCCTTTTACTGATGTAACACTGCTCAGCCAGATCAGAAGTGAGGTGCCCAGGTAGACTGCAGAGAGGGACAATCTTCAATTAAGATAAGGGAAAAACCTGAAAAACTTGTCAAGGGGGGCAGGGCTTTCATTGTTCTCATAGGAAGAAGATTGCCCCCTGCTGTTATCTGTCTGGTCTATGGACTGGATTCCATATCTGAGAAGAGATGGCTTACACTAGGTAAAAGGGGCGGGAGGGGAAACTTTGCTTGTGACTATCTCTCAAACCATAAAGGTTTGAGAGATAAGACTTATATCGTTCTTCATGTTTTTTTAATGCCTACAAAATAAAATAAAGATAAAACGAAGTATTACTATCCCTTTAAGGCAGACATGGTTGTTCAAAAACATCCATTCACGTTAACCCTTTCCTATCCAATGTACTGCACGCCCCTCTGTCATTCAAAGCGTTAAAAATGACCAGGCTGACTAGTGCAGTTGTTCTCAACCAGGGTGCCGTGGTGTGCCACGGACATCATCTTTCTTTGATGACTCACAAAAATGTGAATTTTAAGTTTTATATGGTTATTTGTAGAAACTGTTCTGCACAAAATCTTTATTTTTGTTAGTGTGATTTTGAGACCTAATAATAACTGTATATTTATGTATCGTACCCTTCATTACAACCTTGATAAATTACATTACATGTGCTGGGGTGCCCTGAAAGTTCCAGATTGCATGTTAGGGGTGTCTTGAGCAAAAAAGGATTGAGAACCACTGGGCTACTGTACAGGCCAGCTCGATCTAATTAGACCGACCAAAGCAGTTGGCTGACCTGACTGGGCAGGTTAAATTGGATCACTATGTGCATGGCCTCAACAGAACAAATCACTGCAATCTGTCTACAGGGCTGTGAGATCAGATTGGTTCATCCCAATGTGCCACCAGTGGTGTAACAACAGGGGTCGCAGGGATGGCAACTGCAACCAGGCCATCACTCCAGGGCCCCGGCCGCCCCCTGTGAGCGGGGTCCACGCAGGTCCAGTGCAGCAACAAGCTGAGGTCTGTGTCTTTTTTGGCACAGACCTCTATTAGAAGTTGAGCTCTCTGTCTCTGGCACTCTAGTAGTGCAGAGCGCTTGGAGATGACCTCGTCTCCCAGCAATCTGCATTACTGGAAAGAGGACTGAGTGGGCGCTCCGAGCTGCAAACAGAGGTCTGTGCAGAAGGAGGCACAGACCTCTCCTGCCATGACACTGGACCTCCAGGGAGGTAAGAGATGGACATTGGAGGTTAATGGGGGCATTGTGGAGGTGGACATTGGGGGCAATGTGGAGGTGGACATTAGAGGCAATGTGGAGATGGCCAATAGGGGTAATATGGGGATTGACAATGAGAGCATTGTGGAGGTGGCCAATGGGGTCAATGTGGAGGTGGCCAAAGAGGGCAATGTGGAGGTGGCCAATGGGGGCAATGTGGAGGTGGCCAAAGAGGGCAATGTGGAGGTGGCCAATGGGGGCAATGTGGAGGTGGCTAATGGGGGCAATTTGGAGGTGGCCAATGGGGGCAATGTGGAGGTGGCCAAAGAGGGCAATGTGGAGGTGGCCAATGGGGGCAATGTGGAGGTGGCCAAAGAGGACAATGTGGAGGTGGCCAATGTGGGGCAATGTGGTCGGTGGGGGCCATGGCAGTTTTTACACCAGGGCCCAGTGGCTTCTAGTTACACCTCTGACCACACACACACTAGATGATAAATGATCAATCTGACGTCTGAATGATCAGATTGGATACATTTTAGACTGCGTTTGTTAGGAAAGGAATATCCGGCGATCTGATCTCTCACTGACTGCTGGTCCATTCAGATCAGAATCACCCCGTTTATAATCACCTCTACTCTAAGCACCTACAGAAATAACTCAAGCAGAAGTCTAGGGATATAGGAGTAGCTTTTAGCGGTATTTGTACTGTGATAAAATTACAAATCAATCAAAAATCCTGCAATAAAGAGATATGAAAATACTCCTGTTTTAACAGTCTTATTTGAGAGAGATTCAGATGCGATTTGGAATAGAGCTGGGCAGCCTACTGGCTTTAGTTTTGGGTGGCAGTTCCCATCATCCTCAGACAGGAAACAGCTAGATGAGGATTATGGGAGTTGTGGTCCAACAAGCAGGAGACATGCAGGTTGCCCATCTCTGACTTGAAAGCAAGTACCTTCTGCCTTAAAGGGGCAGTAATGTCCCCCAAAATTTTTTTCTAGCTTTGTGGAGCTGAAAATAACAAACGAATTGTCACAAACCCTATCTCTCACACCGCTATGGTTTGAGAGATACAGGCATTGAAAGTTTCCCCCTCTCTCCACTTCTCTTGATGTCAGCTGTAAAGCTGACAGCAGGAGATTCGATTCGTACAACTCGAGGAGGCTCTGCAGCAGAGCCGAAATCTCATTATTGTAAAATAATTACTTCATTGGAAAGGTCTACAAAGTATACCTGGTTTTCAAGCACACTTTGTAGACCTTTCCAATGAATGAATTCTTTTTAAGTACCGCGATTTCGGCTCTGCTGGAGAGCCTCCTGCTGGTCCCCAAACTGGGATCTCCTTCAGCTAGACGCTGACGTCAGGAGAAGGGGAGGGAGGGACTTTGATTCCCTATATCTCTCAAACCATAGCGGTCTGAGAGATCGGGTTTGTTGCACTTAGTTTATTATTTTCAGCTCTACAAAATTAGAAATAATTTTTTTGGGACATCAGTGTCCCTTTAATTTAAGACAAAACACCCACTTCACGTAACTCTTTGAGGCACTCAGTGGGTTAAAGGAGAAGACAACTTTTATAATGGAAAAAAAAACAAATTTTACAGGGTTTATTTCCACTGTTGGGGTTTTACCAATCCGAACATTAACCCTCTGAGTGCCAGAGAGGTACGCAAGGCATTCTTCCGCCACTCAAAGGGTTAATACCATTCAAAGTTATTTGTTTTAATTAACAAAACCAACTAGTGTCCAAATGGCATTTTTTGTTTTTATATTGCGCTCAATGGAAGAGCTTGAGTCACTGACTACAGCTCTCCAGTGCACGTGATAAGTACATTACCACTTGATAATACATTTCTGTTTAACCCTTAAAGTACCAGAGGGGTGTGAAACACATTGCTTTGCAATGCCCTGCGCACTCCACTGGTCCTTTAAGTGTTAATTATAACAAAAAAAGTTTAAGCTATAATAACTTTTGAATGACAGATCTCCCAACAGTGAAGTACCCTTGTTTTACAATGGGAAAAGTAATACTGTTTGACAATGACTGAGATTCTCTCTCTCTCCGACATCTCCATTCAGGCCATATCTACGGCATTTAGACCTAAATATGTAAAGTGAAGATTAATGTTTGTAAAATCTGCAATTTTCTGAGGATTTTGTTTTTTACAATAATTAATGTTTTATTCTGAGAAAAAAATAGTACAACAATTACACTTCCACTGCTGGAAGATGAGTTATTCAAACATTATCAAACCTTAAATGTTTTTCTTTTAGCAACACTGCCACCTAGTGTCCAGACAGATACTTTTTCTATTGCAGATCTGCATCTTAGGCTAAAATCTCTACATAGAAGCGACAGTAAGACCTTCACCTAGCCATGGCAGTGTAATAGAGCAGAACACTTTTTTATGCAAATATGTCATAGACTTTTGTGCTGAGTAAACAAGGATATTTCCTCTGCTGCGGGATTTTTTTTATGCAAAACTTATTACAGCACAAACTTACGATTTTACATTGAATTGCAATTTTCTCTTGTGGTCAACAGATGGCACCATTCCTATCATTTACTATGTCGAGCCATTGTCGATAACTTTAGCTCTCTCACAAAGCACATCAGAAAGAAAGCTGCATTTTGGACACTGATTTTATGGAAAAAAGAAAGAAAAAAAAAGATTTAAATGAGCAGTAAACTTTTTTATGAAAACACAGATTTTACAGAACATTTCCTGCTGAATAAAACAAGGTCACTCCCATCGCTGTCAGATGTTTTATTAAAAATTTATAGCAGATTAAATAATCAGGAAGTGAATTTACTGTGTTTACTTCCTGGAAGTTCTAACTGACAGGAATTGAATTTACTGTGTTTACTTCCTGATAGTTCTAACTGACAGGAAGTGAATTTACTGTGTTTACTTCCTGATAGTTCTAACTGACAGGAATTGAATTTACTGTGTTTACTTCCTGATAGTTCTAAGTGACAGGAAGTGAATTTACTGTGTTTACTTCCTGGAAGTTCTAACTGACAGGAATTGAATTTACTGTGTTTACTTCCTGATAGTTCTAACTGACAGGAAGTGAATTTACTGTGTTTACTTCCTGATAGTTCTAACTGACAGGAATTGAATTTACTGTGTTTACTTCCTGATAGTTCTAACTGACAGGAAGTGACTCAGCAGTTTCTATCACATTCTATGGAGAACTGTATGTCTCTGACTTTTCTGACTTTCCTCTCCATTAGAATCTAACAGGAAATCTAATTAGAATTTGACCACTAGAGGGCACTGCTAATGTAAAAAAAAACATGGGTTTAAACTGTAATAACTCTGGAAATATAAATCTCTCTATTTTACTCAATAGGAAAATCCTTACAATATATATTTTTTCATAAAAAAAGTTTACTGCTCCTTTAATAAAATTTGTTCGAGCTATCATAGTGAGAATTAAACATCTCCCAATTGTGGTAATACCCTTGATTTATTCAGTAGGAAAATCTCTATAATATTTTGTTTACAAAAAGTTTACTGCTCTTTTAAGAAAATAGTTGAACCCATATGACTCCCCTTTCAATACCTACTGCTCGAAACCAAAGATAATATGATTTCCCCTCCTGCACTTTACCATTTTTCCTTACATAACAATATAACCCATCCCTTCTTGTCTTCTTACTCTTGTTTGCCTAGATCCCAATAATCAGGGGAGGGCTGCCCTGGGCTGGTCATGTATATAGGCCAGTGGGCCACTGACTCACTCAATCTTCCACTTGCTGCTGTAAATGGAGATACACTAGTGATACCACAGAGCTATAATCCAAATGGAGATACAGTAGCATGACTTATTTCCCTTGTAAGCTCTATGATATCACTAGTGTAGTTTTACTTAAAGGGATAGTAATACTTCATTTTAACTTTATTTTATTTTATAGGCATTAAAAAAACATGAAGAATGATATAAGTCTTATCTCTGAAACCTTTATGGTTTAAGAGATATTCACAAACAAAGTATCCCCCCCCCTGTTCAACCAGATCAGAAGGGAGATGCCCAGGTAGACTGCAGAGAGGGACAATCTTCAATTAAGATAATGGAAAAAGCTGAAAAACTTGTCAAGGGGGGCAGGGCTTTCATTGTTTTCATACAAAGAAAATTGTCCCCTTCTGTTATCTGTACTGTCATACAACCAGACTCACATCTGAGAAGAGATTTTTTACACTAGGTAAAAGGGGCGGGGAGGGGAACTTTGCTTGTGAATATCTCATAAACCATAAAGGTTTGAGAGATAAGACTTATATCATTCTTCATGTTTTTTTAATGCCTACAAAATAAAATAAAGTTAAAACGAAGTATTACTATCCCTTTAAATTGTGAGATCTGTGGTATCATTAATGTAACTCCCTTTCAATTATAAGCTCTGTGGTATCAATAGTATAGCTTCATTTGAACTGTAAGCTCTGTGGTATAACAAGTGTAGCCCCATTTCAGTCGTAAGCTATGTGGTATAACGTACTTACACAACATTTATGCAAATTTAAAATTTACAAAATGGGGTGCTGGGACCGTGGACTAGAATGATAATAGAAGTTGGCCATTTGATTATATTTCCCTCCTGGGCCACAAGTTGCCAGCCCTCCCCTGCCAATCATCAGCTAAGATTCCATGCTCAGTGCCTGGTGGTTGCTTAAAATCTTTTATAATTTCAAGTCTTGGTCACTCATAAATCTAAACACCAGGTAGCACCAGATTTTGAGAGGTATAGATTACAGGCACATCCAAAAATCCCAGATGTTGTCTTACATGGGTATAAGACTTTGTAACTGTGATTGTCTCATGGGGAGATCCCTGTATACAAGTTACTGTAAAACAATGATATTTCTACTGATTAAATTATGGACTAAAAATGGTTTCAGTGAAATCGTTGCTGTCTGTGTAAGTGGGACTTGTTAGTGGCCGTGAGTAGAGAACCCTGGTCGTCTGGTATTGGGACAGTGGATCTTTGTCACTAAAACTGTAGTTAGTCTGACGCTGCATGTACCTGGGAGAAGTTGCAGCAGGTAAGTAGTTGTTACCTTTTTGTCTGGAACAGAGAGCTGTGGCACTTAGGGAGTGTGCATCACTGACACTGGGAGATGATGTTGTAAAACTGAAGAAGTTGTTCTGTCGCCTGGAACTGGGAGATTCTGAAGTATATATAAAACTTTGGCTGGGGGCCTGTAGTGGAGACAGAGTGCTACATTGTGAACTGTGCTGTCCTTGGCTTCTCCACGCCGGCATATGATGAAACAGAAGAGATGATGGTTTCTCTGGACTGGAGTTGGCTGATGATGATGACGATGCTGTTGAAGACCTGAGAGGTGTCCTTTCCTGCCCTGCTTGGAACGGGAGCCTGGTGCAATACGAGTGTAGTGGGCTTCTTGCAGCTGCGTCTAGGAACTGCTGCAAAGACAGCAAAGGTGTTACCTGGTGAAGGTAGATGGGCGTTGCTGCATTCAGAGCTTAGCTGCTACCTGATGTCTGCACATGTAGTTGCCCGAAGCATGTTTTTCCTTGCCCCTTGGTCCTGTGGTTGCTGCACTGTGAGTGTAGATATGTCTTGCTCCTTAACTCTGGAGAACCCAATGGTTTGACCAGGTACCAAATAGATTCCTGGGTGTTCCCATATAACAAGAGGAAGTGGTGCTCACCAACTTTTCTCTTATCAACCCTGATGACTAGGATACGGTGTTATAGATATTGTAATTCTTATATACAAACCCAGAAAAATAACTAATTGTGCCCTGGTCAAGACCCAAGATGTACCTAACTGGAATTTGAAGACCGAACCATGCTAGTGACATCTTTTTTATTTTAATAACAAAAAAAGACCTCAGGGAACATTTTTATCTATATATTAAATAGTTACATGTCCTAAATTAGCAGCTGGATAGATGTGAAAATCTACATACTCAGCACCAGTTTGAGCTTCAGCACCCATCTGCGCCCCTATAGGGAGGGGCGGGAAGCCTATGACCCTCTGTTTGTGGGCAACAATGACATCTACATTGCAGTCCAACAACAGCTAAAGGGTTGCAAACTACCCAATCCCATTACCAATATCGAATCTAGACAAACATACAATTTAATTCATTTTAATTAAATGGGAAACAGTGTCCCCTTATTTTGACTCTGAAGACACTGTATTCAGTCTCCATTTGGATGCAGGAAGTTCCCAAGGGGGTGGAAAGATGTCAGGCAAACTGGGAGGGCACAAAATGACATCAGCAAGACGTGATTGGCTGAGGTCCACTGTGGCCCACAGAGACTGGTTGTTGCATTTAATTAATCTCTCATGTAAAGGTCTGTATGGCGGCACCTGAGACAGGACCATATTTCCTATTAGGCAGAGTAGGCAACTGGCAAGAGCACCAAGTTTTGAGGGGTGCCTCAGGTGTTCGGACCACAACTCCATTCTGAGTTGTGGGTATGGACCAGGCCAATGCATATACTCACATTCCTGCTTTTTGCAGGGAATTTGATATACTCTCTTCGTGTCCATTATTTTACCCCTTGGATGCTAGGAAGGTCACCAATGCATTCTGAGACAATGTGCTTTCTTGTGCTTGCATATTAGAGGATAAGGGTATATTCTCTGTTAAGGAATGGACTAGGGGTGAGGGTAAGGGTGTGGTGATGGGTGCAGCTAGCACATTGGCTGTCTTTCCTGATGGCTTCTGAAATGTAAATACAACCCTGCTCAGAGGCAGTAGAACATACATGTCATGCTGAAACTTCCCTGGTTCATTCTAGAACCATGAGGAAGTTGAAGCTTGCTGCAACAAGGAATGGCTGTTCTTGATGACAAGCTTTATGTGACCAGGAGCACAGGCAACTATTTTGGGCAACTAGTTTATACAACATCACAGACAAGACAGTCAGATGCCTCGGATATACAATGTATAGACTCCTGATCCCAAATCAAGTGTTTACTGTAATATCCCTTGGTATGTTACCTTAACTGCATAAATATTCCTATAAATGTTACATTTTCAATGTTGATATTTAGCCGATATAAAGGAGAAATTCATACATTGACTGGATTTTCCCATACATTTATATGAATCCCTTTTTCTTTGCCCATCACTAAATAACCTTTTTAAATAAAAATCCATTCTAGTGGGAATAGAGGTTTGCTAAAATTTGCTGTTACATAATATTGTCAACATCAGACATAGTGCTAAAAGCACCAGGTCTCATGTTTTAACCACCAGATCTTGTTACCAGCCTGGGGGCATATCATGGTGCTAACCAATCTCCCTACTAGTATTGATGCACTGATAATTCATTAGACTGTCTTACGCCCAAGGTCTTTTGGGTACAACGCTACTTCCCTGGCCAATATTATATAGATGTAACCATTCTAATTAAAAACACTTTTCCAGTTGTAACGTATCCCTTTAAGTACAAGAGGAGTGTGTAACATATTGTGAACAGTTAAAACACTAGTGCAGTGTGAAACAATATGTGCCTTCCACAGTTGGCCAAGGTACCATCTGGATATAATGCATAAGAAGCAAGGTAGGAGGAAAGCTCAGTGTCCCCTTGGATCAGTAATGCATCTGTGCTCAAACAATGATCTTAAAGGGAAACTATAACTTCAATAATAAGCGTTTATTATTTAGCAGAATGATTCACCCAGGTATGTGTCCTTTAAATAGCAGTCAGATATATCTAGTTACATTTTTTTCACATTTTATCTGTAGTATCCTGTATTTATTGATTATGCTTGTCTGCATTCAGTTCACAAATACACATGTATAAAAAATCCCATAAGAAATTTCCAATTCTATTGAAAGTGACAGGCTATACTCAGTTATATAGATACACCTGACTGATGTATGATGGACTCCTACCTAGGTAAGTGCTTCTGTTGCACACAGTAATTATATAGATACACCTGACTGATGTATGATGGACTCCTACCTAGGTAAGTGTTTCTGTTACACACAGTAATTATATAGATACACCTGACTGCTGTATGATGGACTCCTACCTAGGTAAGTGCTTCTGTTACACACAGTAATTATATAGATACACCTGACTGCTGTGTGATGGACTCCTACCTAGGTAAGTGCTTCTGTTGCACACAGTAATTATATAGATACACCTGACTGATGTATGATGGACTCCTACCTAGGTAAGTCCTTCTGTTACACACGGTAATTATATAGATACATCTGACTGCTGTATGATGGACTCCTACCTAGGTAAGTGCTTCTGTTACACACAGTAATTATATAGATACACCTGACTGCTGTATGATGGACTCCTACCTAGGTAAGTGCTTCTATTACACACAGTATTTATATAGATACACCTGACTGCTGTGTGACAAACTCCTACCTAGGTAAGTGCTTCTGTTACACACAGTAATTATATTATATAGATACACCTGACTGCTGTGTGACAAACTCCTACCTAGGTAAGTGCTTCTGTTACACACAGTAATTATATAGATACACCTGACTGCTGTATGATGGACTCCTACCTAGGTAAGTGCTTCTATTACACACAGTATTTATATAGATACATCTGACTGCTGTGTGACAAACTCCTACCTAGGTAAGTGCTTCTGTTACACACAGTAATTATATTATATAGATGCACCTGACTGCTACATGATGGACTCCTACCTAGGTAAGTGCTTCTGTTACACAGAGTAATTATATTATATAGATACACCTGACTGCTGTATGATAGATTCCTATCTAGGTAAGTGCTTCTGTCACACACAGTAATTATACAGATACACCTGACTGCTGTATGATGGACTCCTACCTAGGTAAGTACTTCTGTTACACACAGTAATTATATAGATACGCCTGACTGCTGTGTGATGGACTCCTACCTAGGTAAGTACTTCTGTTACACACAGTAATTATATAGATACACCTGACTGCTGTGTGATGGACTCCTACCTAGGTAAGTGCTTCTGTTACACACAGTAATTATATAGATACACCTGACTGCTGTATGATGGACTCCTACCTAGGTAAGTCCTTCTGTTACACACAGTAATTATATAGATACACCTGACTGCTGTGTGATGGACTCCTACCTAGGTAAGTGCTTCTGTTACACACAGTAATTATACAGATACACCTGACTGCTGTGTGATGGACTCCTACCTAGGTAAGTGCTTCTGTTACACACAGTAATTATACAGATACACCTGACTGCTGTGTGATGGACTCCTACCTAGGTAAGCGCTTCTGTTACACACAGTAATTATATAGATACACCTGACTGCTGTACGATGGACTCCTACCTAGGTAAGTGCTTCTGTTACACACAGTAATTATATAGATACACCTGACTGCTGTATGATGGACTCCTACCTAGGTAAGCGCTTCTGTTACACACAGTAATTATACAGATACGCCTGACTGCTGTATGATGGACTCCTACCTAGGTAAGTGCTTCTGTTACACACAGTAATTATATAGATACACCTGACTGCTGTACAATGGACTCTTACCTAGGTAAGTGCTTCTGTTACACACAGTAATTATACAGATACACCTGACGGCTGTATGATGGACTCCTACCTAGGTAAGTGCTTCTGGTACACACAGTAATTATATAGATACACCTGACTGCTGTATGATGAACTCCTACCTAGGTAAGTGCTTCTGTTACACACAGTAATTATATAGATATACACCTGACTGCTGTATGATGGACTCCTACCTAGGTAAGTGCTTCTGTTACACACAGTAATTATATAGATACACCTGACTGCTGTATGATGGACTCCTACCTAGGTAAGTGTTTCCGTTACACACAGTAATTATATAGATACACCTGACTGCTGTACGATGGACTCCTACCTAGGTAAGTGCTTCTGTTACACACAGTAATTATATAGATACACCTGACTGCTGTACGATGGATTCCTACCTAGGTAAGTGCTTCTGTTACACACAGTAATTATATAGATACACCTGACTGCTGTACGATGGACTCCTACCTAGGTAAGTGCTTCTGTTACACACAGTAATTATATAGATACACCTGACTGCTGTACGATGGACTCCTACCTAGGTAAGCCCTTCTCCTACAAACAGTAATTTTATGGCAAGCATGGGGGCTTCATATTATGTATTTACTCTCCTCACTGCCACCTGATAATATTCACCTTTGTGTCTTTAATAAAATTCTGACTTTCCTTCACACATTAGGAAAATCCATAAATTTTATGACAGAACGAAGGCTTCATATTATGCTTTACTCTCTCTTCTGCCACCCTCAGCAGCAAAGGAGAAAATTTATTTGCACCAGAAATACAAAGTAAAAACTGCATAGTAACCATAACCCCACCCCTCAACCAATCAACAGTTCATCTTCCCAATAACTGGGCTGCAGCAATAGGAAACTCCCTCTTTCTTTGCTGCTGGCCCTCAGATAAGTATCTTATACCTTATCTCTAGTTTGTCTGACTGGATTCTTTTATTCATATTTTTATGTTCTACGGCTGTATGTATATTTACAGGTTTAGAATTTTGATTTTGCTTTCTTATATGTTTGTTGTGTGTTCTCTCATTTCCATCCAGCTTTTATAGCTGTTAATACCTGTATGCAGGTTTTCAACCCTACAGAGTCCTTCCCGCGCTGGTTTCCTGCCTCTGTTGTCTGACCCGGTCGGCGCTCTACAGGGTGCCGTTCCGTTGGGTTTTGTTCTGTTTTCTGTTCCAAGATGCTCTGTTCCGGTCGGCGCTTCTTGGCGCCGCTACATTGGACCTTTTCCTTTTTCTGTCCCCAGTTGGTCTAACCCGGTCGGCTCTCTCTTGGGCGCCGCTCCGTGGGTAGTACTATCTTTTTCTTTCCCCTAATTGTCCGGTCGGCGGCCCTATTCAGAGCGCCGCTTTTGGATCTCGGCTTCCTTTTGCTTCAGCCGCGGCTGTTCTTCTTTGAACAGGCGGCGGCGCGCATGCGCGGCGCGTCCTTTTTTCCTTCTCCTCGTTTGGCTAGGCGCCATTTTACAAGTGTACTGGCGCTGTTGCGGTTGTCCTCCTGAACGCTGGTATATTTTCTTTGGCTAGTTTTCTAGCGTTTCGTTAGTTTCTGTCTTTACCTTCTATTTACTTTCTACTAGCCCTAAGAGTGCATCTTTTATTTGGCAAGTGCTTGATTTGTTTTTCTGCATTTTATTTTACGACTGTATCTTATTATATATTTTTCCTTATATCATTTTATTACCATGTCTCATCTTTCTGATGCCAGTGACTGCCCTGATTTATCAGGGGATGAGATGTCTATGCATGACCAGGGGGCTCCTGCTCCTTCTGTGGATCTTGCATCACAGAACTTGGTTAATGCTTCTTTTAACCCTTTCACTGCTGTTCAATCCACACAGTTTACCCAACTCATGGCTTTGTCTATGCAATCGGCCATGCAATCCTTTTCTAATTCTTTTGCACCCCAGAGTTGGACGCCAAGATGGTGCAATTCATTAGCAAGGCTGGTAAAGACCCCAGGAAGGGTATAGATCGTTCCTTAAAGTCCTGTGAGGACAAATTACTAGATTCTCTAGGCCCCATAACAAAAATTTTCGAATTGACTGAGCAGGAGCTGCGTTCAGGATCCCCAGTAGATACCCAAGTGCTACGCGGGTGGGTGCAGCGTACAATTTGTATGATCGGCAACGCCAATACCGCCATTGATGCGGAACGGCGTAGAGCCATACTGTTGAAGATCGATCCTAAACTTACAGATATGGCCAATAATGAGCCAGGGCCTTCAGCTAAGGGGCAATTGTTTGGAGACTCCTTCATTAAGGAGATTAGCCAATTTGTTACTTCGTTTACTGCACTTGATAAAGCTCAATCCTCGTTGAAACGAGTTTTCCATCCTAAGGTTTTCGGACGGGCTGGGAGAGGTAGGGGTCGCTCTCCCGGCAGGGCTCGTCCGTCTCAACAGAGATACCAAGGCCCTAATACTGCCTCGTTCAGGGGACAACCGCAAACAGACCAGAGAGACGGTCCTTTCTTTCCCCAGAGGGGCAGATCGTGGAGATCCAGACCAGGCAGAGGGCAATTCAAATCTCGATCCTATGCAGGTATGTTTCAGCCAGCCCTTTCTTTCCAGGGAAAAGTGGGGGGCAGACTCTCCCATTTTTTCCATCAGTGGTGGAATCTAACATCCGATCCGTGGGTATTGCAGACGGTCCGGGGCTATCAAATAGAGTTTTACGCCCCTCCCATTCAAAGACGCAGACCTTGTCCTCTGTTTTTCTCAGACAGCGATTTCAAAATGGTGGATTCCGAAATCGGAGAGTTGCTTAAGAAAGGTGCAATTGCGATCCGGGTTTCATAAGCAATATTTTTCTGGTAAAAAAGAAAGATTCCGGGCTCAGACCGGTTATCAATCTTCGCGATCTAAATCATTTTGTTTTATACCGTCATTTCAAGATGGAAGGTATACATCTTTTAAGGGATCTTCTCCTTCCGTCGGACTGGATGGTCAAAATTGACTTGAAGGATGCTTACCTGACGGTACCTATGGCTCCGGCCTCCAGGGTTTTCCTTCGTTTCCTATGGCGGAATCAGGTTTGGCAGTTCACTTGTCTGCCATTTGGTTTGTCCTCAGCTCCCTGGTGTTTCACCAAGTTGCTCAAACCAGTGGTTGCATTTTTGAGAAGCCGCTGGGTGTGACTGATTATTTACCTGGACGACATACTAATTATGTCTCAAGATCGTCAACGTCTTTACGATCATGCGGAATGGACCCTACAGCTGCTGACAGACCTGGGTTTCCTCATCAATTGGAAGAAGTCTCACCTGACACCAACGCAGCAGATGGAGTTTCTCGGATTTGTGGTGGACTCTGTCCAGGCATCTCTTTGTCTCCCAGGCCACAAGGTTCGGACTATCCGAAAGGAGATTCGCTCCATCCTTCGGAAAGATCTGTTTTCTCTACGGATGTTGGCACGTGTAGTGGGCCTGCTGTCGGCCTCAATTCAGGCGATTTTTCCGGGTCCACTCCATTACAGGGCCCTGCAACGCCTGAAAGCCATTCACCTACGCAGAGGTCTAGGATATTCCGACCTCATCAGCCTATCCCCCGACGCAAGGGAAGAGCTCGTATGGTGATTAAAACATTTAGACGCCTGGAATGGCAAAGCCATTTTTGGTATGGTGCCGGATCTGGTGATAGAATCAGACGCAAGTCGGCTAGGTTGGGGCGCACGTCTCGGCGACGTTTCTACAGGCGGGAAGTGGTCGATTCAGGAAGCGGATCTGCACATAAATTGCCTGGAGCTTCTTGCGGGATCTTTTGCTCTCAAGAGTTTAGCAAAAGACAAGGTCCAGTGTTGCATTTTACTGAAGATGGACAACGTCTCAGCGGTACAGTATATCAACCGCCTCGGCGGCACAAAGTCCAAGATGTTGTCAGAGTTGGCCAAAGATTTTTGGCATTTTTGTCTCGATCACAATGTTACAGTCCTGGCGGAGTACTTACCTGGCCTTTCCAACGCGGTAGCAGACTGGAATTCCAGGTACCTCTCCGACCGCAGCGACTGGATGCTGAACAAGGAGGTGTTCTCTCAAATACTTCGCCTTTGGGGTCCTTTTCGAATGAACCTTTTTGCATCTCGCCTGAATCGCCAGCTCCCCATTTTCTTCAGCTGGAGGCCAGATCCGGAGGCGGCAGCCACGGACGCTTTCCTGCAAGACTGGATTCCGGGAAGGAATTATGCGTTCCCTCCGTTTTCCATGATTCCTCGCGCGATTTTGTCAATCAGACGTCAGAAAGCAACAGTGGTCTTGGTGACCCCCTTTTGGCCCACACAGCTGTGGTTTCCTCCTCTTCTGGAACTATCGGCAGACGTTCCTCGAGAACTTCCGTCCTTCCCTTATCTCTTGACGGATCCACTGGGCTCTCCTCACAACCTTCTGGTTTCCGGGGAACTTCGTCTAATGGCGTGGTTACTTTCAGGGGTTCCGCAGGTTCCAATACGTTTTCGGGCTCAGCTCAGTTCCTCTTATCGGAATCTTGGGCTCTGGGTACCAGAGCGATGTACTCTTCTGCATGGTCATTCTGGAGTATTTGGTGCATGGAACGGGGTTTGGATCCCGTCTCAGCCCCTACTGTAGATGTGGTGAATTTTCTATCTCACCTTTTTGATCTGGGGAAGTCTTACAGAACGATTAACACTTATCGTTCTGCTATTTCGGCAGGTCATGCTCTTGTTGAGGGTTCTCCCATCGGCCAACATTCTTTGGTGTGTCGCCTTTTAAGGGGCATTCGTTTTTCCAGACCACCTCAACCGAGGTATTTGTCACTATGGAATGTGAATGATGTTTTAATTTTTTAGAGGCTTGGCCCTCAAATACATCTCTTTCTTTAAAGCAATTATCGGCGAAGCTGACTTTGCTCCTTTGTCTTATTTCATTTAAACGTGTCTCTGATGTGAGGGCGTTGGATCTTAACGGCAGATCTTTTACACCTTCAGGCATTCAATTTCGGATTTTCAGGCGTACTAAGACTTCTGTACGTACGATTTTTTACCCTGCTTTCGCATCACAACCACAATTGTGTGTGGTGAGATGCTTGCAGGAGTATGAGGAAAGGACGGCTCAGTTGCGGAATTTTGCTTTCCCGCAACTCTTGATTTTGTTTCGTAGCCCATATTTGCCGGTTTCAGCGGCTACTTTGGCCAGATGGGTTCATTGGATTTTACATCTGGCTGGCATTGATTTGTCTTTGTTTGGGGCACATTCCTCCAGGGGTGCCATGGCTTCCATGGCATTGCGTCTTGTTGGTCGATTGGAAGACATCATGCGGGCCGCAGACTGGTCCCGGGAGTCTACCTTTAGGTATTTTTACTGCAAACCCATTGATCATGTGGCTTCCCAGGTGATTAATCAACTTTAGTTTGCATTTTTATCTGCATGATGTATTGACAATGTTTAGCTTTAAAATTGCATAATATGAAGCCTCTGTTCTGTCATAAAATTTGTGGATTTTCCTAACTTATGTGATGGAAAGTCAGAATTTTATTAAGACATGGAGGCGAATATTATCCCTCCCTGTCCCCCCCCCCCCCCCATGACCTAGTTTTGTGTTTTTCCTTCAGGTTGACTTCGTGTGGTGGATTACAGATACGGCTGCGATATTTTGTTCTGTTATGCGGTTTTCAAGTATTGAAGAGTTCCAGTTGGAGTCATTAATGGATTTCATAATCAATCAGTGATACGGATGAAGTGTATTGGTTCCTGTTTCTTCGGTTGCAGAGAGAAAGAGGGAGTTTCCTATTGCTGCAGCCCAGTTATTGGGAAGATGAACTGTTGATTGGTTGAGGGGTGGGGTTATGGTTACTATGCAGTTTTTACTTTGTATTTCTGGTGCAAATAAATTTTCTCCTTTGCTGCTGAGGGTGGCAGAAGAGAGAGTAAAGCATAATATTCGCCTCCGTGTCTTAATAAAATTCTGACTTTCCATCACATAAGTTAGGAAAATCCACGAATTATATAGATACACCTGACAACAATATGATGGTTGCCTACCTAGGTACAAAAGTAATTTTATGACAAGCAGGGAGACTTCATATTATGCTATAGCCTTCCCTACTGCCACCCTTAGCAGCAAAGAACTTTATTGTAATAACAAAACAAAATAATAAAAAACACAAGAAAATTTGATAGCATTATACTCCTGCCCCCCAACCAATCATAAGTCCTCCTTCCCCTTAAAACTGGGATGCAGCCTTGGTAACTTCCTCTTTATTTGCTGCCCCCTCAGATAAGTACATGGGCTCTTGTAGGGAATTTTGTGCTGCTTTGTATATTCAGTGTTAATGTATCCTATGATTTTTATCTTCATGTTTTATCAATGTATCTGTGCAGGTATATATTTTAGGATATTTTCTGTATGAATGTCCCCCCTTTTTGCTTGCTTGTTGTGTCTGTGCTTAGCAGTGCGGGTCTCGGCCCTTGTGCTGATGGCATCTTATTTTCGGTAGCCTTGCCCCTTTACGATTTGGTTTTCCCTGCTGAGTAGGAGCCAGACCCTTTTACGTATCCTCGCATGTGCAGTGTTTCTTTTAAGGTGGTAGTGCACTCTATTCTGTTGGTGTTTGCCTTCATCTCATCGGGGACAGTGTGCGCTTTGTGCTCTGGCTTTTGTTTGTTATGTCACATGGGGTCCTATTCTCTATCCTGCTTTCCTGTGGTTCTCTCATATTCATAAACTTTATTTTTTCTTCTGTATTCATGTGGTCCACTTTCTTGTATGGCCTATACATGCACTAACATGGTTATATTCCCTTCCTGGTATTTATCTTGATCTCTACGGTAGTTATTGCTTCAGAGGATGAACGTGCCAGTCTTAAGGGTTAATAATATAAATAATGAAACTGGTATCCCACAATTCTTGCCTTATTTTCAATAAATATTTGCTTTGATGACAAGTCCCATGGGTGCTGCCCTATTCTTTTGATTTTATATCCACACTAACTTCAAGGGATTGTGCACCTGGGCAATAGCAGCTTTACAGAGTGAGTGCTTTCAAACTCCTGTTCCTGATTTTATATATATATTAGTTGAAGAGCCCGTTACACGGCCCACAGTGCCACTGCCAACTGGTCGGGGGACAGTCATGCGCAGTAGAGACTGCCCGCGCCGCGGCTGATACAAAGCTGGACGCTCCTTCGGAGGGTCCAGCTCTGTATCAGCCTCGTCACGGGCAGTGTCTACTGCACATGACTGTGTCATTACAAACTTTCTAGCAAATTATTATATAGGATATAGATATATATTATATATATATATATATTATTATATATACACACAGATATATATATATATATGTATGTATATATTTATCTATATATATAAAAGAAGACTTTGTGCCTGCCAAAACACACCCAGGGGCGGCATAAAGCAGGAGTTACTACTCCTATTGGGTGATTCAGTCATGCAGGGAGTTGACCCGCCCCCACTATGCAGCCCGCCCACCACTATCAAAGTCAGAAAAAAACAATATGGCCGCCACTTGCTCCTACACCACAGACAAACACACATGCCCCACTCACACAGCACCACACAAACACCACCACACACACACATGCCCCACTCACACAGCACCAAACACACATGCCCCCACTCACACACACAGCACCACATACACACACAAAGCCAGAAATAAATATGGCTGACACACACACACAGTCACTCACCCTGACTCCCAGTGGCCTCAGCAGGACCTGTAGTGCAGCACCAGGGGAACAAAATGGCACTCAAAGGGTTAAGGTAGGTCCTCTTTACTGAATTATTTCTTCACTGTCATCATTTCCCAATTCCCATGCAAGACACAGGACAGACAGCCATCAGGTACACACTTAACCCACTGACTGCCACAGGGTTCTGTATCAACTTTTACCCCTCAGGGAGTGTGTTCAAACCCCTCACACTGTAAACTTGCATTTCCCTCCCACTTCTCCTCCTTCCCCAGCCTATTACTAACACTTTTCCATATTTATTTTAAGCCCCGCCCCCACTCACGATTAAGCCCCGCCCCCTTTAACCCAAATTGCCCCATTGCTCTCTCCACATCAACACCACATGAGGGACTCCACAAGTAAAAGTTCCTGGGTGTTACACACACATGCCTCACTCACACAACGCCAGAAAGAAATATGGCTGACACACAGTCACTCACCCTGACTCCCAGTGGCCTCAGCAGGGCCTGTACTACAGCCACTGAGGAACAAAATGGCACTCAAAGGGTTAAGGTAGGCCCTCATTGCTGAATTATTTCTTCACTGTCATCATTTGCCATGCAAGACACAGGACAGACAGCCATCACGTTCACACTTAACCCACTGACTGCCACAGGGTTGTGTATCAAGTTTTACCCCTCAGGGAGTGTGTTCAAAACCCTCACACTGTAAACTTGCATTTCCCTCCCACTTCTCCTCCTTCCCCAGCCTATTACTAACACTTTTCCACATTTATGTTAAGCCCCGCCCCTACTCGCGATTAAGCCCCGCCCACTTTTAACCCAGATTGCCCCATTTGTCTCTCCACATCAGCACCACATCAGTCCCCTCTAGGGACTCCACAAATCAGTTCCCAGGTATGAATACACTTCCCACTGCTATTTATCTCTGACATGCCTCTCTATATCGTAACCATTTGAGTGCCAGAGGGGTGCACAACTCACGAGCGCATGTGTTTCTGCTCATATATGTTGCGTGTGTGTTTGTGTACATCTCTGTTACATATGTGTGTCCATGTGTGCATCTCCGGTTTGTCTGTGTGTGTGTATGTGTTTTGCATGTTTCTGAAACTCACTATGTGTGTGTGCATACCTCCCAACATTTCACATGGCCAAAGAGGGACACTGTAGTTTTAGGTGATATTGTTGGGGGCGTGGCTGGTGGGCGGGGCATTAGTAAGAATTTTTAGGTTATTTCATGACCTATTACTGGCTATTTATGTAACTGAATAAATGATTTAGTGCAAGACCAAAGTATTTTATTTGCACAGACTAATGTATAAACACATATACTGAAGTTTATTGCTTTATTGCTGTAGAGCAAAGTAATACACACCACACATTCAGGGCTGGTTCAAGGATTTTTTCCACCCTAGGCAAAACCTAATTTTGCCGCCCATTTCGCTTCGCCCCTTGTGTCCCACCCCTTTATACCCTGCCTACTTATACCAACCTCTTTTCATGATTATCCTCTCTCTGCCCCCTGAGACACTCTGCCCCTGGTCTGGAGATGCCTGTAAGAGATGCCCCCCACCAGCTCCAACTTGCCCCTTATCAGCTTCACTTTGGCCCACCAGCTCCACTTTGCCCCTATCGGCTCCAACTTGCCCCCATCAGCTCCACTATGCCCTCTCAGCTCCACTATGCCCCCATCAGCTCCAACTTGCCCCCATCAGCTCCAACTTGCCAACATCAGCTCCACCTTGCCCCCCATCCGCTCCAACTTGCCCCCATCAGCTCCACTTTGCCCCCATCTGCTCTAACGTGCCCCCACCAGCTTCACTTTGCCCCCTCTTCAGCTTCACTTTGCCCCCTCAGCTCCAACTTGCCCCCTCAGCTCCAACTTGCCCCCATCAGCTCCACTTTGACCCCCATCCTCTCCAACTTACCCCCATCAGCTCCACCTTGCCCCCCATCCGCTCCAACTTGTCCCCACCAGCTCCACTATGCCCTCTCAGCTCCAACTTTCCCCTATCAGCTCCACTATGCCCCCCAGCAGCTCCAACTTGCCACCATCCGCTCCAACTTGCCCCACCAGCTCCACTTTGCCCCCCTCGGCTCCACTTTGCCCCCCCTCAGCTCCAACTTGCCCCCCCTCAGCTCCACTTTGACCCTCATCCGCTCCAACTTGCCCCCACCAGCTCCAACTTGCCCCCATCATCTCCACTTTGCCCCACATCCGCTCCAACTTGCCCCCTCAGCTCCACTATGCCCTCTCAGCTCCAACTTGCCCCCCATCACATACCTGTAGCTCCCGTGCAGTCTTCTCTTCAGTAATGCAGAGCGAGGCGGGAGATCATGAATCCCAGCGCGCTCTGCATTACTAAAGATCCGACCCAATAAGGGAGCGCTGTAGCAACACAGACCTGACTGTGTTGTGGTTCCCGGAGTGGTGAGTGCGGGCGCAGCTCTTCTCCGCTGCATGCCCGCGCCCCCAATACGTGTGCGCCCTAGGCCGGCGCCTACCTCGCCTATAGGTGGAGCCAGCCCTGTACACAGTCTGGCCTCCTAAAAAGAGGGACAACAGGGTGGGAAAGAGGGACAGAGGGATTTGGCCCTCAAAGAGGGACTGTCCCTCCTAAAGAGGGACACTTGGGATGTATGGTATGTGTCTGCCTGTATGTTGTATATGTCTGTGTTTATCAGTGTGTCTGCATTTCACACACGTGTGCCCAACGGTCATAACATGACGGGCAACGCCGTCACACGTTGCTAGTATATATATATATATACATATATATATACATATATGTGTGTGTTTGTGTGTATGCGTCTATATACTACAGTGAAAGCAACAGCTTTAACACTAAGAATATCTATATCATTACCCATCAGGTATGTGTAATACAGCCCATTCACCCATTCAGCACTGTTGTGGGGTGGGTGACGTCAGTCACATAAATGGGTTAAACTTACCCTTTAATGCCATTACTTAAAAAGATTAGTTGTTACTTATTTGCCACTTGGCTTGTGGGGCGTGATGTTGCTGTAGGCCCTTACAGTATGGTGCTCTTGTTCCCTTCTCAGGCTGCCCACCTCATTGCATTTCTGGAAATCTGTCTCCAAACCTATGAGCATGGCTGTCTCTGCAGACTTTACCTGAATACTCGATGCAGTCATTTGCTCTGGCAGTGCCAAAAGACTCCTGGTATGGGGAGGGACGCATACATTAAGACCCCTGGCATGGGAAGTGATATGATCCCTGACATGCACATGATTATGGGAGTGACAATTGACACATACCTTTAGACCCCTGGCATGGGAAGAGATAAGACCCCTGTCATGGGAAGTGAGATGGGGAGTGATGCATACATTTAGACCCCTAGCATGGGACATGATATCTTAGTCCTTTCTGGTCAAGCGGCCAGGGTCTAGTCAGCTGAGGTTTTCTCTGTTGGCCAGAGTGGATATCATGGCCAGTGGGGGAATGTGATCTTGTACGGAAATCCCTGTTCAGGGTTTTTTAATAAGTGTAGACAAGCCATACGGCCTGCAATAAGAACTGGTGTTCTAACACCTCTCTTGACTCTGCCAGCTATGGGCAGCCCTGATCTGTGTGACTTAGTTCCACATATGACCATCTCCTCAAGAGAAAGATGCGTTGATGGAAAGAGATCAACTGACTCTTCCAGCTATGGGCGGCCCTGATTTGTCTGACATAGTTCCATACACAACCCTCTCCTCAAAGGATGATGTGAGAGAGATCAAGTCGAATGAATCTGAATCTTTCTTGTCCCCCCCTTTCTGTGGGGACAGTAACGACAGGAATTGGATACAGACCTCATGCGATCATGGTTATACTCTGGTAGGGTTTCAGAAACAAAGTCATTTACATATTTGAAACAGACCCCCACGATCCACATCAGATTGTGGGGACTCAGAGCCCTGGTTGAACCAGCAATTATCTCCATGTTTATCTGACTGGTTGCCAATTGACTGTGTGGCCAGGTATATTGCCACTTGGGTTTTCGGTAAAAATTGTGGATGGAATGCCCTAGACCTATGTTTTTCTAACGCGGCTTGTGCAGCTCCTGTATCGGAGTCCACTTTGATATCATGTCTTAGTATGTAGTGATGGTCCTAGTTCAGGCATGTCGGATTTTTACACTCTTACCAGGACAATTGCTGGACCTAGTTCCATTCTTGAATTGGCTGATGAGGCCTTACTATGCTTCCTAATTTGATGTCCATGTTTTTAAGGATGGACTCAGACACTTTCTAATTAGTTGTGGATGCTTGTGCTGCCTTACCATCCAACAGATGCAGAGTTCTCTAATTATACTAGATCTGTGCAGGATGTCGGTTGGCTTAGGTTACGTTATTAGGCAGGCAAGTCCGTTTCAGAAAACCCTTTTTTTTTCCAGAAAAGTGGGGGGCAAACGCTTCCATTTTTTCCACTGCTTGTCAAATGCTCCTTTGGATCTCTGGATCTTCCTACTGTTCAGGGATATTTGAGGGGATTCCATGCCTCTCCGCCTCTTCCGCTATTCTGGCCCATTTTCACTTCTTTAGGGCTGGTGAACAGTTGGTGGATCTAGACGTCATTAACTGTTTCGGGGGCCTTGGGACAAAGCCCTGTCAGCTCCCCTAGGTTTGTCATTAATATTCTCCTGTTTTTGAAACTGAGGTCCAGTCTTGGTATGGTGCTAACCTCCGGAACCTGACCAAATGCAGATGTTTCCACTTAGTGGGAATCCTTTCTCTCAAGACCTGTTATTTCCATTTGCTTGGATACTTGAGATCGATCTTTGGAGGCTTGTCTGATTATTCCCCTGTCACCTCTGTCTCTGGGTTTTTTCTTTAGTTCCTTTGGTGGGGTGCGTCAGTTTTTCCTTTGCACCTTGGGGTTTTCACTTAGCTTTTGTAACCCATGTTAACTTTGTAAGCTGCAGGGGTGTCTGTGTGATTTCTCTGGATGATCTTACTGATAAGGATGCCAGCATGGGTATTATCTAGCTCCATGCAGTTTGGGCTCTTTTATCTTTTGATGTATCTTATTTTCTTCATGTTTTGGGTCCCTCAGTGCCAGGCGCCATGTGGAGTTTCTCTGGTGGTTCGTACTCTTCGTTTCTTGCTGTGGCGACGACTCTTGGAATGTATCCAACTCTTCCTACAGTATCAGAAGCCAGTTTTTTGTGCTGGGGTGCGGAAGGTGGTGATACTTCAGTTGGAGGGCTATGGACACCTCGGGTGGTGGATTTCCATTGCTGTGGTCTGGAAACGTTTTTGCCTGGGTCTTTGCTTTCCACTACTTGACGACTGTTAGTGTGCTCTGTGACATCTGGTTTATACTGGCAGATATCTCTGTGGTCCCATATATCTTCACCTGGGTGTCCATGTCGATGTGGTTGGTGGCATTGGCTATGGAGGTTTGGTTTTCTACCACTTTGGACAAGTATGATTCATGCGCATTTTAGACCAGGTTTGTCCATAGCGGTAGCCAATTGGAATTCCAGTTTCCTTTTGGACCACTGCGATTGGAAGTTTCACAGGACCATCTTGTTCCATCTTCTTGGTGCTTTTGGGTCCGTGAGGCATCGACCTTTCCCTTTTCTGTTTCACTCCACGATCTCAGCGGTTCATTTTTCTTTGATCATCCCATGGGTTATCATTCATTGGTTGGTAGGCATATGTTTCTTGCTCTCCTCAGTCTTTTGTTCATGTTGGAGTGTGGTAAAGTTCTCCTTCTCTTTTGACAACTTGGATTTGTTATGGCGTTTCTTCTTGATAACTTTTTCCATCATCTTGGCTATGTGGTTGTGTCTTTTCTTTCCAAGGGTTTTGGATGTTAGGGAAACGAACCTTAACGTGGGTTCCCTTCTGCCTTCCGGAGTTCGGTTTTGTTATATGGCGGAACCACTTTAAGTACTCTCATTTTCATGTTTTTTTCCTAGCGAGTCGCGGTTATGTGTTCTTTGTTTGCTGGTTTCTGGATCTAGTAAGTTGCCTTTGAGGTCTGGCTAGCTTCGGTTTTAGTCTTTTTTTCATGCCTTCACCTCCTGGTTTTCTGCAGCGACTTTGGTTCGATGGGTTAGGAATTTCTCCTTTACACCTATTCATGTTTTCTGGTCAGGTTGTGAGTAAGCTTTTAACTAGCATAATATGAAGCCTCCGTGCTTGCTATAAAATTTGTGGATTTTCCTAACAGTTGTGACGGAAAGTCAGAATTTTATTAAAGACATGGAGGCAAATATTATCCCTCCCTATTCCTTCCCCTTTCACTTGTCTCTTTTCTTTCTCCAGGTTCAGGTGTCATGAGTCCCCATGTGGATGTTACCCTGTTTGGGAACACCGTTATCAAGTAGTAGAGTTCTCATTGTTGTTGTGAGACTACTGGATGGAGGTGCTTCTTGGAGTGCTGTTATCGTTTTTCTACGTTTGAAGGAGACATGCAGTTCTTCAGTCGCTATGGCAAGAAAGAGAAAGTTATCAAGGCTGCATCCCAGTTTTAAGGGGAAGGAGGACTTATTATTGGCTGGGGGGAGGAGTATAATGTTATCAAGTTTTCTTATGTTTTTTCTGTTATTACAATAAAGTTCTTTGTTGCTGAGGGTGGCAGTAGGGAAGGACATAGAATAATATTTGCCTTTGTGTCTTTAATAAAATTCTGACTTTTGAATTAGGATGGGCTTCTACCTAGGTAAGTGCTTCTGTTACACACAGTAATTATATAGATACACCTGACTGCTGTATGATGGACTCCTACCTAGGTAAGTGCTTCTGTTACACACAGTAATTATATAGATACACCTGACTGCTGTATGATGGACTCCTACCTAGGTAAGTGCTTCTGTTACACACAGTAATTATATAGATATACCTGACTGCTGTATGATGGATTCCTGCCTAGGTAAGTGCTTCTGTTACACACAGTAATTATACAGATACACCTGACTGCTGTATGATGGACTCCTACCTAGGTAAGTGCTTCTGTTACACACACAGTAATTATACAGATATACCTGACTGCTGTATGATGGACTCCTACCTAGGTAAGTGCGTCTGTTACACACAGTAATTATATAGATACGCCTGACTGCTGTGTGATGGACTCCTACCTAGGTAAGTGCTTCAGTTACACACAGGAATTATATAGATATACCCGACTGCTGTATGATGGACTCCTACCTAGGTAAGTACTTCTGTTACACACAGTAATTATATAGATACACCTGACTGCTGTATGATGGACTCCTACCTAGGTAAGTGCGTCTGTTACACACAGTAATTATACAGATACACCTGACTGCTGTACGATGGACTCCTACCTAGGTAAGTGCTTCTGTTACACACAGTAATTATATAGATATACACCTGACTGCTGTATGATGGACTCCTACCTAGGTAAGTGCTTCTGTTACACACAGTAATTATATAGATACACCTGACTGCTGTATGATGGACTCCTACCTAGGTAAGTGCGTCTGTTACACACAGTAATTATACAGATACACCTGACTGCTGTATGATGGACTCCTACCTAGGTAAGTGATTCTGTTACACACAGTAATTATATAGATACACCTGACTGCTGTACGATGGACTCCTACCTAGGTAAGTGCTTCTGTTACACACAGTAATTATATAGATACACCTGACTGCTGTACGATGGACTCCTACCTAGGTAAGTGCGTCTGTTACACACAGTAATTATATATATACACCTGACTGCTGTATGATGGACTCCTACCTAGGTAAGTCCTTCTGTTACACACAGTAATTATATATATATATATATATATATATATATATATATAATGTATGAATGACACCCTCCCAAGTAATTCTGTTAATCAAGTGAAGAGTTGCCTGTTTTTACCCTTGTCTGTACATGATATTATCTTGCCTAACTCTTGATTAATAGGTGATTATTAGCTGCATCTAAGTGAAACTAAAATGGTTATTCCCACTGTGGTGCTATTAAAGGGAGAGTCTAGGGTTAAACACCTGGCCATGCCCTCACAGTGTGCCCATAGCTCATGTCACCTGTTCTCTCCTGGTTTCCTTTGCAGATCATGGAGATCTGCACAGCTGGGCAATGTCAGCACCTTACTCATTGCTCACGGCAACATCTTCCCTCCCCATAAAAGCCCACTGATGATGGATTTGCTGACACGGGGCTTTTATGGTGGGGGGGAGAAAGCCCCCATGTGTGTGGAGTAAGGTGCTGACGTTGCCCAGCTGGGCAGATCTCTACACAGCAAACAGGAAGGAATTAGTGAACTTTCAGCTATGGGAGCTCTTTTATTGACATGTACTGCCTCTTTAACCCTTTGAGCAATGCGTTAATGGGTTTTTTTTTTAATTAATCTGCAGTTTTAGGTTCTGTTTGCAGGGTTTTGCTGTATCCTGTCACTTTCTAAAGAGTATCTTATTTAAAAAAATTTACTTTTGGACATCAATTGTGCAGCTGATAATGGTTTGAAGAAAATAAAAGTTTGGGAGGAAATAACTTTTGAATAAAAACCTTCCAGCAGTGGGAGAACCTGTACCTTATCTTTTCCTAAAACAGTTAAAAAAGTGCATGTTGATACATACTTTTATAGATAGTTGCAAAAACAGCACGGCTTTGTCTGTGCTGGAAGATGAGGGGAAAAGACAGATAGTCCACTGGTATCCACAGACCCACACATACACTGTCTGACACCCCAGCCTTGTTCCATTGTCCACTGATATCCACAGACCCACACATCCACTGTCTGACACCTCAGCTTTGTTCCACTGTCCACTGATAGTTACAGAGCCACACATCCACTGTCTGACACCCCATCCTTTTTCCACTGTCCACTGGTAGTCACAGACCCACACATCCACTGTCTGACACCCCAGCCTTGTTCCACTGTCCACTGGGAGCCACAGAACTACTCATATGCTTTCAGACATCCCATCCTTGTTCCATTGTCCACTGGTAGTCACATACCCACATATACACTATTTGACACCCCAGCTTTGTTCCACTGTCCACTGGTATCCACAGAACCATTCATACACTGTCTGACACCCCAGCCTTGTTCCACTGTCCACTGGTATCCACAGAACCACACATACACTGTCTGACACCCCAGCTTTGTTCCACTGCCAACTGGTATCCACAGAACCACACATACACTGTTTGACACCCCAGCCTTGTTCCACTGTCCACTGGTATCCACAGAACCACACATACACTGTCTGACACCCCAGCTTTGTTCCACTGCCAACTGGTATCCACAGAACCACACATACACTGTTTGACACCCCAGTCTTGTTCCATTGTCCACTGGTATCACTGACCCACACATACACTGTTTGACACCCCAGCCTTGTTCCACTATCCACTGGTATCCCCAGAACCACACATACACTGTTTGAAACCCCAGCCTGGTTCCACCATTCACTGGAAGCTATAGAACCACTCGTACACTGTCTGACACCCCAGCATTGTTCAATTGTCCACTGGTATCACTGACCCACACATACACTGTTTGACACCCCAGCCTTGTTCGATTGTCCACTGGTAATCACATACCCACACATACACTGTCTGACACCCCAGCCTTGTTCTACTGTCCACTGGTATCCACAGAACTAATCATACGCTGTCAAACATCCCATCCTTGTTCCACTGTCCACTGGTATCAAACAGAACCACACACACACTCTCAGACACCCCAACCTTGTACAACTGTCCACTAGTAGGCACAGAACCACACAAAGTGTCTGACACCCCAGCTTTTTTCCACTGTCCACTGGTAGTTAAAGACCCACACATACACTAACACCCCAGCCTCATCTCACTGTCCATTGGTAGCCACAGACCATACAGAACCAAATGCCTTTACTGCTGGAGGTGCAGCCAGCTCTGCTTTAGTGAATTATTTTTATTATTCTTTATTTATATAGTGCCAGCAAATTCCGCATCGATGTACAATAGGGAATAGACATACAGAGGTATTAAATAGTACAATCAGATGTGGAGAACAGAAGGATCAGAGGGCCCCCTGCTGGTGAGAGCTTACAGTCTAGAGGAAAGAAGGTTGGACACAGAATGTGTAAGTGCTATTGGGTGTAAGTGCCTCCTGCCACATGAACTGCCAGTCAGTGGGTGGGACTGTTGAGTGCAAGGGCAGCAGTGAAGAGGTATGAATGGCACTAAAATGCTAAAACGTGATACTTCTGATGACCATAACCCTGTTCCTCTGCCCTTGGATGAGGCAAGAGTAAATGGAAAGGCAAGTTCCCTCCCAGGACCCTGTATGACCATCTAGTGACCCCCTCCCCTAAACACCATTCCTGTACATTTAGATTCTCTGAGTTAACCTCTCCATTGCTGCAGGTGGCTTGTACACATTGCACAGCAATGCATTCTAATCATTCCAGCAACAGAGGGGTCAAGGAAAGCTAAAAACAATAATATCCCCCCATAAACACCCTAACCTGACCACAGATTAACACCCCGTATACTGGATCATCTTGTAAAACCAACCCCAACCATTAATTTTGTTAAGGCTGGACTACCTGAGCAGTATGATCAATCCAGATTTCCATACTAACTATAACCTCCACTACTAACAACTCACTGACTATTCCACACTACCTGAGCAGTATGATCACTCCAGATCTCTATACTATCTATAACCTCCACTACTAACAACTCACTGACTATTCCACACTACCTGAGCAGTATGATCACTCCAGATCTCCATACTAACTATAACCTCCACTACTAACATCTCACTGACTATTCCACACTACCTGATCAGTATGATCACTCAAGATCTCCATACTAACTATAACCTCCACTGCTAACAACTCACTGACTATACCACACTACCTGAGCAGTATGATCACTCCAGATCTCCATACTAACTATAACCTCCACTACTAACAACTCACTGACTATTCCACACTACCTGAGCAGTATGATCACTCCAGATCTCCATACTAACTATAACCTCCACTCCACTACTAACAACTCACTGACTATTCCACACTACCTGAGCAGTATGATCACTCCAGATCTCCATACTAACTATAACCTCCACTACTAACAACTCACTGACTATTCCACACTACCTGAGCAGTATGATCACTCCAGATCTCAATACTAACTATAACTTCCGCTCCACTACTAACAACTCACTGACTATTCCACACTACCTGAGCAGTATGATCACTCCAGATCTCCATAGTAACTATAACCTCCACTGCTAACAACTCACTGACTATTCCACACTACCTGATCAGTATGATAACTTCAGATCTCCATACTAACTATAACCTCCACTGCTAACAACTCACTGACTATTCCACACTACCTGAGCAGTATGATAACTTCAGATCTCCATACTAACTATAACCTCCACTGCTAACAACTCACTGACTATTCCACACTACCTGAGCAGTATGATAACTTCAGATCTCCATACTAACTATAACCTCCTCTCCACTGCTAACAACTCACTGACTATTCCACACTACCCGAGCAATATGATCACTCCAGATCTCCATACTAACTATAACCTCCACTGCTAACAAGTCACTGACTATTCCACACTACTTGAGCAGTATGATCACTCCAGATCTCCATACTAACTATAACTTCCACTACTAACAACTCACTGACTATTCCACATTACCTGAGCAGTATGATCACTCCAGATCTCCATACTAACTATAACCTCCACTTCACTACTAACAACTCACTGACTATTCCACACTACCTGATCAGTATGATCACTCCAGATCTCCATACTAACTATAACCTCCACTACTAACAACTCACTGACTATTCCACACTACCTGATCAGTATGATCACTCCAGATCTCCATACTAACTATAACCTCCACTGCTACCAACTCACTTACTATTCCACACTACCTGAGCAGTATGATCACTCCAGATCTCCTTACTAACTATAACCTCCACTGCTACCAACTCACTTACTATTCCACACTACCTGAGCAGTATGATCACTCCAGATCTCCATACTAACTATAACCTCCACTACTAACAACTCACTGACTATTCCACACTACCTGAGCAGTATGATCACTCCAGATCTCCATACTAACTATAACCTCCACTACTAACAACTCACTGACTATTCCACACTACCTGAGTAGTATGATCACTCCAGATCTCCATACTAACTATAACCTCCACTACTAACAACTCACTGACTATTCCACACTACCTGAGCAGTATGATCACTCCAGATCTCCATACTAACTATAACCTCCACTGCTAACAACTCACTGACTATTCCACACTACCTGAGCAGTATGATAACTTCAGATCTCCATACTAACTATAACCTCCACTGCTAACAACTCACTGACTATTCCACACTACCTGAGCAGTATGATAACTTCAGATCTCCATACTAACTATAACCTCCTCTCCACTGCTAACAACTCACTGACTATTCCACACTACCCGAGCAATATGATCACTCCAGATCTCCATACTAACTATAACCTCCACTGCTAACAAGTCACTGACTATTCCACACTACTTGAGCAGTATGATCACTCCAGATCTCCATACTAACTATAACTTCCACTACTAACAACTCACTGACTATTCCACATTACCTGAGCAGTATGATCACTCCAGATCTCCATACTAACTATAACCTCCACTTCACTACTAACAACTCACTGACTATTCCACACTACCTGATCAGTATGATCACTCCAGATCTCCATACTAACTATAACCTCCACTACTAACAACTCACTGACTATTCCACACTACCTGATCAGTATGATCACTCCAGATCTCCATACTAACTATAACCTCCACTGCTACCAACTCACTTACTATTCCACACTACCTGAGCAGTATGATCACTCCAGATCTCCTTACTAACTATAACCTCCACTGCTACCAACTCACTGACTATTCCACACTACCTGAGCAGTATGATCACTCCAGATCTCCATACTAACTATAACCTCCACTACTAACAACTCACTGACTATTCCACACTACCTGAGCAGTATGATCACTCCAGATCTCCATACTAACTATAACCTCCACTACTAACAACTCACTGACTATTCCACACTACCTGAGCAGTATGATCACTCCAGATCTCCATACTAACTATAACTTCCACTGCTAACAACTCACTGACTATTCCACACTACCTGAGCAGTATGATCACTCCAGATCTCCATACTAACTATAACCTCCACTACTAACAACTCACTGACTTTTCCACACTACAAGAAAAAAGCCTGTCTATCTGCCTTCTTCAGCAGTGCCCTGAAACCATGGAATAACCCACCTGAAAAAAATCAGATCTTCTCCCAGTCTAAAATTCCTAAAAATATTTGCTACTTTGTATTTACAAACAACATGTAACTGTATATAAAAATGTTATTTTTATTTATTTATTATTTAGATTTGTGTTTATATATTTTTGCTCTCTATTTGTGTAACTATGTAACGGTATACTGTAAAATCTCTCCAGGACATACACTAAGATTTCTCTTGTTTAAAGTATTTCATCCTCGTAAAATACTTTCTAAATGAATCAATCCTTCATGAGCTGGTTACTTAGTACTAGATATCATATCCATGGAGGGAGCCATGATTCCTTTTCTGGGATTCAAAATCCCCAAACCCTCCCACAGAAGAGTTCCGTTGAAGACTTTAGTGGGAGGAGTTTGGGAATTGGGAAAGTCCTGTAAAACAAATCATGTCTACCTCCATGGACAGGATTTTCAGTACTATTTAAAGGTCAATACTATAGAGCTAATACATGCAGAATTAAAGGAACAGTAATACTTAAAATGAAAAAAAGTATGTTGTAGTGTTTATCAGTAAAACAAGGGTGCTCCCACTGCTGAAAGGTGTTTAATTCAAAAGTTATTATAGCTCAAACTTTAATTTTTAGGTACAGTGTCACCCATGGTGCTGTTGCTATACCATCCTATAGAAGGCTCTGGTCGGTTGACCATAAATCTCCATAGGATGGTGTAGCAACAGCGCCATTGTACCATTTCAGGCCACTCTGATATTGCACCTAAAAATTCAAGTTTAAGCTTTAATAACTTTTGAATAAAACAGTTTTCAGCATTGAGTGTACCCTTGTTTTACTCAAGGGGATAAACCTTTCAATGTATTTCTTTTTACATTTTAAGTATTACTATCTCTTTAACACATAGTGACCATTAGAATTTTCTTTCCAGATTAAAGTAAATGGGGGGGTAATTATTAGGAAGTGTTAACCCTTTGCATGCTAGAGAGGTACTCAGTGAGTACCACTCTTGCACTCAAAGGGTTGATGTTCCTTTCAGTGTGTGATAACTGAGAAAATATATGATGTTTTAGAGACTTTACAGAAGATACTCACTGTGCCAGCTTGGGAACCTTCTTGCCCCAAGTCCCTGGAGGAACACTGTAGAGTTGAGTATGGGAGTGTCCAAATGATGAGTTTGTGGGTGGAGCTTAATTGTATGGTTGTGCGGTTGAAAGCAGGAGTTTATCATGAAATGGGTGGGAAACTGGCTGAATTGGGGTGCGAGTGGGCTGAACAGACAGGAAAGTGGGTGGGGTTGTGGCCATACCTGGGAACTTTGTCTTCTAGAGTCCACTGAGGAGGCTCATGTGGTGCCGCAGGGGGGACATAAATTATGTTATTCATGTCACAAAGCGGTGGGGCAGGGCTTATTGGACTGTGTCATAAAGTAGGTGGGAAGTGGGAGGGACAGGCTGAGAAGGAGGAGAAGTTGGTGGGAAGTGGGAGAACAGGGTGGGAAGGCAGAGGCGTAGGCAGGAAGTGGTAGAAACAGGGTAGGAAGGAGGAGACATAGGCAGGAAGCGGGAGGAACAGGGTGGGAAGGAGGAGAAGTGGGTGGGAAGTGGGAGGAACAGGGTGGTAAAGAGGAGAAGTGGGCAGTAAGTGGGAGGAACAGGATGAGAAGGAGGAGAAGTGAGTGGGAAGGGGGAGGAACAGGGTGAGAAGGAGGAGAAGTGGGCAGTAAATAGGAGGAACAGGGTGAGAAGGAGGAGAAGTGGGCAGTAAATGGGAGGAACAGGATGAGAAGGAGGAGAACTGAGTGGGAAGTGGGAGGAACAGGGTGAGAAGGAGGAGACGTAGGCAGGAAGAAGGAAGGAACAAGGTGGGAAGGAGGAGAAGGGGTGGGAAGTGGGAGGAACAGGGTGGTAAAGAGGAGAAGTGGGCAGGAAGTGGGAGGAACAGGGTGAGAAGGAGGAGAAGTTGGCGGGAAGTGGGAAGAACAGGCTGAGAAGGAGGAGAAGTGGGTGGGAAGTGGGAGGAATAGGGTGGGAAGGAGGAGAAGTGGGCGGGAAGTGAGAGGAACAGGGTGGTAAAGAGGAGGAGTGGGCAGGAAGTGGGAGGAAAAGAGTGAGAAGGAGGAGAAGTGAGTGGGAAGTGGGAAGAACAGTGTGAGAAGGAGGAGACATAGGTAGGAAGTGGGAGGAACAGGGTGGGAAGGAGGAGACATAGGCAGGAGGAGGGAGGAACAGGGTGGGAAGGAGGAGAAATGGGTGGGAAACGGGAGGAACAGAGTGGTAAAGAGGAGAAGTGGCAGGAAGTGGGAGGAACAGGGTGAGAAAGAGGAGAAGTGGGTGGGAAGTGGGAAGAACAGGGTGATAAAGAGGAGAAGTGGGCAGGAAGTGGGAGGAACAGAGTGAGAAGAAGGAGAAGTGGGTGGGAAGTGGGAGGAACAGGGTGGGAAGGAGGAGAAGTAGGCAGGAAGTGGGAGGAACAGGGTGAGAAGATGGAGACATAGGCAGGAAGTGGGTGGAACAGTGTGGGAAGGAGGAGAAGTGGGTGGGAAGGAGGAGAAACAGGGTGGGAAGCAGGAGAAGTGGCAGGAAGTAGGAGGAACAGGGTGGGAAGGAGGAGAAGTGAAAGGAACAGGGTGGGAAGGAGGAGAAGTGAAAGGAACAGGGTAGGAAGGAGGAGAAGTGGGAGGAACAGGGTGGGAAGGAGGAGAAGTAGGCAGGAAGTGGGAGGAACAGGGTGATAAAGCGGAGAAGTGGGCAGGAAGTGTGAGGAACGGGGTGAGAAGATGGAGACATAGGCAGGAAGTGGGTGGAACAGTGTGGGAAGGAGGAAACAGGGTGGGAAGGAGGAAACAGGGTGGGAAGGAGGAGAAACAGGGTGGGAAGCAGGAGAAGTGAAAGGAACAGGGTAGGAAGGAGGAGAAGTGGAAGGAATAGGGTGGGACGGAAAAGAAGTGGGTGGGAAGTAGGAGAAAAAGAGTGGGAAGGAGGAAAAGTGGGCAGGAAGTGGGAGGGACAGGGTGGGAAGGAGGAGAAGTGGGTGGGAAGTGGGAGGAACAGGGTGGGAAGGAGGAGAAGTGGGAGGGAAGTGGGAGGAACAGGGTGGGAAGGAGGAGAAGTGGGTGGGAAGTGGGAGGAACAGGGTGGGAAGGAGAAGAAGCTCACCCCGGAGATCTGGTAATTAACTCTAAAAACCAGAGTCTCCAAGGCAGATCCAGGGAGTTCCCAGGTATGATTATGGCTGAACAGACAGGAAAGTGGGCGGGTTATAGCTGAACAGACAGGATAGTGGGCGGGTTATGGCTGAACAGACAGGAAGGTGGGAGGTGCTATGGCCGAACAGACAGGAAATGGGTGGGGCTATAGCTGAACTCACCAAGTCAGAGAATCAGCCTCTTTCCCCGGAGATCTGATAATTCAAAGAGATCCCAGATAAGTTAATGGGATTTCATCTTAATCAAAAACAAAAAATAAAAACAAACAGGCGTCCTAAATCACTCATGTATGTAAAACAAAGATTAGTTAAAGCTGTATGGGCTGTAACGAAGTAGATAAAGAGGAACAAACCAACTGCATCACTGGAGACAAATGAAAATGGGGCTTTTAACCCCTTCAGTGGTGGAGAGGTCTCCAACACGTAACAAGTCCTCCCTAGCATGCAAGAAGTTAAACAACAGTGCAGCTTAGTAGACAAATTACAGCAGAGTATTCAGTGACCTTTATATACCACAATACGGACCACAGTATATTGTCCATCTCCATACCTGGGACCTTTCTTATCCCCAAGTCCCCTGAGGTGCACTAAGGTCTGAGGGTGGGAGTGTTCACGTTACATAGCATAATGTGGATGGGGCTTGACTGGGGGTGGACGGGATCTGGAGGAGGGGAGGTTGGGTTTGCCCTTAAAATGGGCAGAGAATGGGAGGAAAGGGTGGAAAGTGACCCGAACTGGCAGTGGAGTGGGCAGAGTTACAAGGGAAGTCACTAAGCCCTGAGAATCAGTCTCTGTCCATGAAGCGCTGATAATTAAAGGGAGAGTAATACTTAATTTTCATAACATTTAATTTTATTCATATTAAAAAAAGAAATTAAACGATGCAAGTCCCATTGCTTAAAGTTGTCTGGTTTTATAGATATAAGCTTATAAATTTCCCCCTCCCGCCCCTTTTACTTCCGTCAGCGATCCAGCTGACAGATCGAGATTCTGGTCATTTGCCCGGCGGCTCTTCAGCAGAGCCGAAATAGTGTTGTCTACAAAGAAATACTTCATTAGAACGGTCTACAAAGTATTTTGGCTCTGCTGAAGGCAGACGCACTATGTAGACCGTTCTAATGAAGTACTTCTTTGTAGACAATGCTATTTAGGCTCTGCTGAAGGCAGACACGCTACGTAGTCTGTTCTAATGAAGTATTTCTTTGCAGACAATGCTATTTCGGCCCTGCTGAAGGCAGACGCGCTACGTAGACCGTTCTAATGAAGTATTTCTTTGCAGACAATGCTATTTCGGCCCTGCTGAAGGCAGACGCGCTACGTAGACCGTTCTAATGAAGTATTTCTTTGCAGACAATGCTATTTCGGCTCTGCTGAAGGCAGACGCGCTACGTAGACCGTTCTAATGAAGTATTTCTTTGCGGACAATGCTATTTCGGCTCTGCTGAAGGCAGACGCGCTACGTAGTCCGTTCTAATGAAGTATTTCTTTGCGGACAATGCTATTTCGGCTCTGCTGAAGGCAGACGCGCTACGTAGACCGTTCTAATGAAGTATTTCTTTGCAGACAATGCTATTTCGGCTCTGCTGAAGGCAGACGCGCTACGTAGACCGTTCTAATGAAGTATTTCTTTGCAGACAATGCTATTTCGGCTCTGCTGAAGGTAGACGCGCTACGTAGACCGTTCTAATGAAGTATTTCTTTGCAGACAATGCTAATTCGGCCCTGCTGAAGGCAGACACACTACGTAGACCGTTCTAATGAAGTATTTCTTTGCAGACAATGCTATTTCGGCTCTGCTGAAGGCAGACGCGCTACGTAGACCGTTCTAATGAAGTATTTCTTTGCAGACAATGCTATTTCGGCTCTGCTGAAGGCAGACGCGCTACGTAGACCGTTCTAATGAAGTATTTCTTTGCAGACAATGCTAATTCGGCCCTGCTGAAGGCAGACACACTACGTACACCGTTCTAATGAAGTATTTCTTTGCAGACAATGCTAATTCGGCTCTGCTGAAGTCAGACACACTACGTAGACCGTTCTAATGAAGTATTTCTTTGCAGACAATGCTATTTCGGCTCTGCTGAAGGCAGACACACTACGTAGACCGTTCTAATTAAGTATTTATTTGCAGACAATGCTAATTTGGCTCTGCTGAAGGCAGACACGCTACGTAGACCGTTCTAATGAAGTACTTCTTTGCAGACAATGCTATTTCGGCTCTGCTGAAGGCAGACACGCTACGTAGACCGTTCTAATGAAGTACTTCTTTGCAGACCATGCTATTTCGGCTCTGCTGAAGGCAGACACGCTACGTAGACCGTTCTAATGAAGTATTTCTTTGCAGACAATGCTATTTCGGCTCTGCTGAAGGCAGACGCGCTACGTAGACCGTTCTAATGAAGTATTTCTTTGCAGACAATGCTATTTCGGCTCTGCTGAAGGCAGACACGCTACATAGACCGTTCTAATGAAGTATTTATTTGCAGACAATGCTAATTCGGCCCTGCTGAAGGCAGACACGCTACGTAGTCCATTCTAATGAAGTATTTCTTTGCAGACAATGCTATTTCGGCTCTGCTGAAGGCAGACACGCTACGTAGACCGTTCTAATGAAGTATTTCTTTGCAGACAATGCTATTTCGGCTCTGCTGAAGGCAGACACGCTACGTAGACCGTTCTAATGAAGTATTTCTTTGCAGACAATGCTATTTCGGCCCTGCTGTAGGCAGACGCGCTACGTAGACCGTTCTAATGAAGTATGTCTTTGCAGACAATGCTATTTCGGCCCTGCTGAAGGCAGACGCGCTACGTAGTCCGTTCTAATGAAGTATTTCTTTGCAGACAATGCTATTTCGGCTCTGCTGAAGGCAGACGCGCTACGTAGACCGTTCTAATGAAGTATTTCTTTGCAGACAATGCTATTTCGGCTCTGCTGAAGGCAGACGCGCTACGTAGACCGTTCTAATGAAGTATTTCTTTGCAGACAATGCTATTTCGGCTCTGCTGAAGGCAGACGCGCTACGTAGACCGTTCTAATGAAGTATTTCTTTGCAGACAATGCTATTTCGGCTCTGCTGAAGGCAGACGCGCTACGTAGACCGTTCTAATGAAGTATTTCTTTGAAGACAATGCTATTTCGGCTCTGCTGAAGGCAGACGCGCTACGTAGACCGTTCTAATGAAGTATTTCTTTGCAGACAGTGCTAATTCGGCTCTGCCGAAGGCAGACACGCTACGTAGACCGTTCTAATGAAGTATTTCTTTGCAGACAGTGCTATTTCGGCTCCGCCGAAGGCAGACACGCTACGTAGACCGTTCTAATGAAGTATTTCTTTGCAGACAGTGCTATTTCGGCTCTGCCGAAGGCAGACACACTACGTAGTCCGTTCTAATGAAGTATTTCTTTGTAGACAATGCTATTTCGGCTCTGCTGAAGGGCCATCCAGTTGCATGACCAGAATCTCGATCTGTCAGCTACAGCGCTGATGCCTGGGGAGGGGGGACTTTATAAGCTTATTTCTATAAAACTAGACAACTTTAAGCAACGGGGATTACATCGTTTAATTTACTTTTTTAATATGAACAAAATTAAACTTCATGAAAATTAAGTATTACTAACCCTTTAAGTCTAAAAACAGAGTCTCTGAGTCAGATGCAGAGACTTCCCAGGTATGGTCATCTGCCCAATATGAAACACTCACACTCAATCCCATTATGGGAATAAAGCTTCTTTTCACCCATTCACCATCCTGAAAAGTCAGGCTATGTTCCTAAATGAGTTCCATGTAATGCATTTTTTTAAAAGGAGCAGTAAACTTTTTTTTATGAAAACACATATTTTATACAGCATTTCCTGCTGAATAAAACAAGGTCACTCCCATCGCTGTCAGATGTTTTATTCAAAATTTATAGCAGTTTAAATAGTCATTAAGTGAATTTACTGTGTTTACTTCCTGATAGTTCTATCTGACAGGAAGTGAATTTACTGTGTTTACTTCCTGATAGTTCTAACTGACAGGAAGTGACTCAGCAGCTTCTATCACATTCTGTGGAGAACTGTATCATACCTCCCAAGTGTCCCTCTTTAGGAGGGACAGTCCCTCTTTTAGACCCAAATCCATTTGTCCCTCTTTCCCACCCTGATGTCCCTCTTTTTAGGAGATCAGACTGAGTGGTGTGTATATAAGTGTATCAAATTGTTCTACAGCAATATAACTTGCATTATTGATTGTTTAAATATCAGTTTATGTGTTTATAAATTGGTCTGTGTAAATAAAATACTTTGGTCTTGTTATAAGTTATTTGTTAGGTTACACAAAGAGGTATGAATAGGTCATGAAATAGCCTAGAAATCCCCAGTAATGCCCCGCCCACCAGCCACACCCCCAGCAACACCCCCTAAAACACAAGTGTCCCTCTTTGACAATTTGAAATGTTGGGAGGTATGCTGTATGTCTCTGACTTTTCTGACTTTCCTCTCCATTAGAATCTAACAGGAAATCTAATTAGAATTTTTTTACCATTAGAGGGCACTGCTGATGTAAAAAGACATGGGTTTAAACTGTAATAACTCTGGAAATATAAATCTCTCGGCAGTGGGAGTACCCTTATTTTACTCAATAGGAAAATCCCTACAATATATATTTTTTCATAAAAAAAAGTTTACTGCTCCTTTAAATAAATCCACCCTGTGCTTGTTAACCTCTTATCTATTTTGGAAATCATTTAGCATTATAATTTGCTGTCTAGGTCTGATCTTTACTAGGCATTGAGTAATGATGAGAAAATATTCCAGAGATTGGATAGCGGCCTGTACTTGTGATGGTATTTAATTCCATATCTAACACAATCTTCTAGGAAAACGTTCTCTTCTTGTGAATTCAACTAGAAAAGGAAAACTCCTCTTCAGGTTTCGGCAGGTGAGTTGACGTCCATGATGCAAGTGGCTGCTCCAGAGACATTCAGTGAGAGATGGTGCATTGCTTGTCTTAAACGGCTTCTTGCAGAATGTCCAGACTCTTGGGTTGGTTGGCGTTAAAATCTCCTTGGGGTTATGGAGCCCATAGATGTGGATATCTAGACCAGTGGTTCTCAACCCCTGCCCTCAGGACCCACTAACAGGCCAGATCTTAGGGATTTCTCTGCTAGAACACAGGTGTGGTGATCAGAGGCTCATTCACATTGATTAACTCACCTGTGTTCTAACAAGGAAATCATGTGATCAGAGGCTCATTCACGTTGATTAACTCACCTGTGCTCTAACAAGGAAATCATGTGATCAGAGGATCATTCACATTGATTAACTCACCTGTGCTCTAACAAGGAAATCATGTGATCAGAGGCTCATTCACATTGATTAACTCACCTGTGCTCTAACAAGGAAATCATCAAATCCTGGCCTGTTAGTGGGTCCCGAGGACAGGAATTGAGAACCACTGATCTAGACGATCAGAAACATTGCTAGATACAGGCTGATATGGTTAAGCAGTGCGTTGCGCACCCCTCTGGCACTCAACAGTTTAAAGCCCAAGGTCTCATGCTTGAAACCCAGTGTCTTCTTGTCAATTTGGAACACTGACACAAAGGCAATACACAGAATAGGGCATTTCTGGAGCATACCAATTGCACCCAGTGGAAGGGGAAATATATTCTTAAATTGTCCATTGATTTAAATGTGGATTTTAACCCCTGAATGCTAGGGAAGTCTCTAACATATTACTCTGCAATGAGTTGGAGACCATTCAAGGGGTTAAAAGCCTCATCTCAATCAGCTGGGATTTTTTTTATTTCCACCTTTCTGTGAAGTTGATTTACTCTAGAATCTCCCATGTTTAACTTGCTACATATGACTCATAATGCATTAGGTGATACTAATTTTCAAGCTAGATATTGACCCATTAAATACCAGAAGGTCTTTACAGGGTTAAAACCTAGTTTGCCAATAAGTATCCGCAGCAGGATTGCAAAAATACCCCAAGTCCTTAAAATCTTAAAGGGATAGTAATGTTTCATAATAAAAGCAGCTCTAATTAATCATCATAGTATTTGGGCCATGGAGAGTGTTATTTCAATTCTGTCAGAGTTGTAGTACAAGAGTAACTGAATGATAAAGTATCCCCCTCCCGCCCCTTTTACTGATGTAACACTGCTCTCCTCAGAGACTGTCCCATACCTCCCAATATTTGAAATTGCCAAGGAGGGACACTTTTTTCCCCAATGGCAACCCCCCCCCCCCCGCCCCATTTCCAAGAAGACTCCATTATGTTAAGCAATGGGTATCACTGGCACTCAAAGGATTAACTCTTCACAAGAAGTGTCTTATCAATTGTGCATATTGGAGATGTACATTACCATCCTAGGAGTAACTTTATCAGTTAGCAAAAGGGCAAACAAAATATGGGTTAAGACGGTAATTCATTAAATTAACTTTTTAATCCATTGTCAACGGGAAGAAGGTAATTGGGTATAGTTTGTTTGCCCTTTTGCTGACTGATGATGAAGTTACTCCTATGATGCTAATGCAGATCTCCAATATGCACAATTGGTCATTAGGGTGACCACACGTCCCGGAATGCCCGGGACTGTCCCTTATTGGGGGTCTGTGTCCCGCGTCCTGGGTCACCCCCCACCGGGACAACAAAGAGTTCCGGAATGGAGCAACACGCACCAGTCCAGCCAGCCAATGAAATGTATTTGCTATATGGTCCTCATTGGCTGGCTGAGCCAGCCAATGAGGACCATATAGCAAATACATTTCATTGGCTGGCTGGACTGGTGCATGTGAGACAGCTGGGATGGAGCAGGTATGCTGGTGCTGCAAGTGAGACCCGCGGCTGAGGCTCCCGCCGGAGCTGACCATCTTTCTGAGGCTGTTCCCACTGGGAACTCTTACTATGTGTCAGCCTCAGAAAGATGGTCAGCGCCGGCGGGAGCCTCAGCCACTGAACTAGGGTGACCACATGTCCCGGAATGGCAGAATGGAAATGTGGTCACCCTATTGGTCATTTCCTTTGAAGAGCTAACCCCTTATTTACCCGTGGTCAAGTCATTAATGTTGCAATTGGGCATGACACTGGGTAGAGACAGCACCCATAACCCCTATTGGTATGTAGGGCAAAGCACAGAGGAACCATACGGCAAGCTACTAGTGCACATTTTTTTTTAATTAAGATGTAATGAAACATCCTTAACTCTTTAAGTGCCAGAGAGGTACCCAACTCACTCCATTTGATTCCTCTCTGGCACTCAAAGGGTTAACCCTTTGAGAGCCTGCAGTGCCAGAGGGTATACTATGTATTGCTCACCCTGGCACTCTCTCAGATGGTTAGGAGGCGACATTTAATATCTCGAGAACTAGATATACTGCAAAGTGTTAGATTGACAATGAAGAAGACTCGGCGATCTACCTTATTGCAGACATTACGATCCCTTTAATGAGACTAAAAGCTGTGTAGGGACAGATCCACTTTAAAGCCCAAAGTCTTGTTTCTAATGGTACAATACTCTGCTAATCTTCATAAGGGCAATGTTGTAATACTCTACTGATCTCCATAATGGTAATGTTGTAATACTCTTCTGATCTCCATAACGGTAATGTTGTAATACTCTTCTGATCTCCATAACGGTAATGTTGTAATACTCTTCTGATCTCCATAACGGTAATGTTGTAATACTCTTCTGATCTCCATAATGGTAATGTTGTAATACTCTTCTGATCTCCATAACGGTAATGTTGTAATACTCTTCTGATCTCCATAATGGTAATGTTGTAATACTCTGCTAATCTTCATAATGGTAATGTTGTAATACTCTTCTGATCTCCATAACGGTAATGTTGTAATACTCTTCTGATCTCCATAACGGTAATGTTGTAATACTCTTCTGATCTCCATAACGGTAATGTTGTAATACTCTTCTGATCTCCATAATGGTAATGTTGTAATACTCTTCTGATCTCCATAACGGTAATGTTGTAATACTCTTCTGATCTCCATAATGGTAATGTTGTAATACTCTTCTGATCTCCATAACGGTAATGTTGTAATACTCTTCTGATCTCCATAACGGTAATGTTGTAATACTCTTCTGATCTCCATAACGGTAATGTTGTAATACTCTTCTGATCTCCATAACGGTAATGTTGTAATACTCTTTTGATCTCCATAACGGTAATGTTGTAATACTCTTCTGATCTCCATAACGGTAATGTTGTAATACTCTTCTGATCTCCATAATGGTAATGTTGTAATACTCTGCTAATCTTCATAATGGTAATGTTGTAATACTCTTCTGATCTCCATAACGGTAATGTTGTAATACTCTTCTGATCTCCATAACGGTAATGTTGTAATACTCTTCTGATCTCCATAACGGTAATGTTGTAATACTCTTCTGATCTCCATAATGGTAATGTTGTAATACTCTTCTGATCTCCATAACGGTAATGTTGTAATACTCTTCTGATCTCCATAACGGTAATGTTGTAATACTCTTCTGATCTCCATAACGGTAATGTTGTAATACTCTGCTAATCTTCATAATGGTAATGTTGTAATACTCTTCTGATCTCCATAACGGTAATGTTGTAATACTCTTCTGATCTCCATAACGGTAATGTTGTAATACTCTTCTGATCTCCATAATGGTAATGTTGTAATACTCTGCTAATCTTCATAATGGTAATGTTGTAATACTCTTCTGATCTCCATAATGGCAATGTTGTAATACTCTTCTGATCTCCATAACGGTAATGTTGTAATACTCTTGTGATCTCCATAACGGTAATGTTGTAATACTCTTCTGATCTCCATAATGGTAATGTTGTAATACTCTGCTAATCTTCATAATGGTAATGTTGTAATACTCTTCTGATCTCCATAACGGTAATGTTGTAATACTCTTCTGATCTCCATAATGGTAATGTTGTAATACTCTGCTAATCTCCATAATGGCAATGTTGTAATACTCTTCTGATCTCCATAATGGCAATGTTGTAATACTCTTCTGATCTCCATAACGGTAATGTTGTAATACTCTTCTGATCTCCATAATGGTAATGTTGTAATACTCTTCTGATCTCCATAATGGTAATGTTGTAATACTCTTCTGATCTCCATAACGGTAATGTTGTAATACTCTTCTGATCTCCATAACGGTAATGTTGTAATACTCTTCTGATCTCCATAACGGCAATGTTGTAATACTCTTCTGATCTCCATAACGGTAATGTTGTAATACTCTTCTGATCTCCATAACGGTAATGTTGTAATACTCTTCTGATCTCCATAACGGTAATGTTGTAATACTCTTCTGATCTCCATAACGGTAATGTTGTAATACTCTTCTGATCTCCATAACGGTAATGTTGTAATACTCTTCTGATCTCCATAACGGTAATGTTGTAATACTCTTCTGATCTCCATAACGGTAATGTTGTAATACTCTTCTGATCTCCATAATGGTAATGTTGTAATACTCTTCTGATCTCCATAACGGTAATGTTGTAATACTCTTCTGATCTCCATAATGGTAATGTTGTAATACTCTTCTGATCTCCATAATGGTAATGTTGTAATACTCTGCTAATCTTCATAATGGTAATGTTGTAATACTCTTCTGATCTCCATAATGGCAATGTTGTAATACTCTTCTGATCTCCATAACGGTAATGTTGTAATACTCTTCTGATCTCCATAACGGTAATGTTGTAATACTCTTCTGATCTCCATAATGGTAATGTTGTAATACTCTGCTAATCTTCATAATGGTAATGTTGTAATACTCTTCTGATCTCCATAACGGTAATGTTGTAATACTCTTCTGATCTCCATAATGGTAATGTTGTAATACTCTGCTAATCTCCATAATGGCAATGTTGTAATACTCTTCTGATCTCCATAACGGTAATGTTGTAATACTCTTCTGATCTCCATAACGGTAATGTTGTAATACTCTTCTGATCTCCATAATGGTAATGTTGTAATACTCTTCTGATCTCCATAACGGTAATGTTGTAATACTCTTCTGATCTCCATAATGGTAATGTTGTAATACTCTTCTGATCTCCATAACGGTAATGTTGTAATACTCTTCTGATCTCCATAACGGTAATGTTGTAATACTCTTCTGATCTCCATAACGGTAATGTTGTAATACTCTTCTGATCTTCATAATGGTAATGTTGTAATACTCTTCTGATCTCCATAACGGTAATGTTGTAATACTCTTCTGATCTCCATAACGGTAATGTTGTAATACTCTTCTGATCTCCATAATGGTAATGTTGTAATACTCTTCTGATCTCCATAACAGTAATGTTGACTATGGGCAGCACGTCACGTTAATAATACATTAGTTGGAGCCAAGCTCCACATCTCCTGGAAACCTAGAGATGCCTCTCTCAGTTAGACTAATGGACCAAAGTGCAGGATCTAAAATTTAGTACCTCCAAGTGCAAATGAATCCATATAGGACACAAAAACCTGTATGTGCAATAAAGGCTAAATGGTGTTTTGCTGAAAACAGCAGCAGAAGAAATGGATTTGGGAGTCATTATGTTAGATGTCTTAATCCCTTGGATTTTAGAGTCTTCTCCAGTGCATTAATTTAACCTTTTGAGGACCAGAGAAGTGTTCGACACATTGCGTAGCACACCTGCACACCCTGCTGCTCAAATATTTAAAGTGATAGTAATGTTTCACAAAAACAGCAGCTCCAATTAATCTTCATAGTATTTTGGCCATGGAGAGTGTTATTTCATTACTGTGAGCATTGTAGTTCAAGAGTAATTGAATGATAAAGTTTCCCCTTCACTCCCCTTTTACCTAGTGTAAACCCCCACTCCTCAGATGTGGAATCCAGTCCATAGACCAGACAGCTCACATCAAGGGTCAATATTCTTACTGTGAGAACAATGAAAGCCCTGCCCCCCTTTACAGGTTTTTAAGCTTTTTCCTTTCCTTTAATTGAAGATTGTCCCTCTCTGCAATCTACCTGGATACTCCCTGCTGCTCTAAGCTGAGCAGTGTTATATCAGTAGAAGGGGTGGGACAGGGATAGTTTATCATTCAATTACACTTGTACTACAACTCTGACAGTATGGAAATAACACTCTCTATGGCCCAAATACTATAAAGATTAATTAGAGCTGCTTTTATTATGAAACATTACTATCTCTTTAACATATAATAGTGTTTTTTAGTGTGTAATATACATTTTGGTCACTAGATGTCACTCTCTACCATACTGAGTAATTCTTAGTCTTATCTGACAACAGGTAGAGCCTTATACAAAGAAATAAGCAATTCCAGAGTATGAATGGAAAGGTCTGCAATATCCACAGAATAAGAGAGATATTTTCTCATTCTGGAAAGGCAAAGAAATGGCACTTACACTATCATTATTATTATTATTTTTATTTATAAAGCACCAACATAATCCTTGGCATTGTGCAAAAAGAGGGATTATATCAATGTGTTTATGCTAGATGCTGATTGATTTCATTGGTCATGCCATTGTAAACATGTACAAACACACACTCAATCATCCATGCAGGCACGGTTCACTTAGGGTGACCACATTTCAATTCTGCCATTCAGGGACATTGAAGAGAGTAGAGCGCACCACACAGCTCTAAACACTAGAGGGAGTACTGTCCATCGACTGCTGTGACAGAAAGTGATGCCTGTGGTGGGCTGAAAGATAATGTACATCACACCCAAAGCCTTAGACTAGAATTACACTACAACACAAAATTACAAGGCAGCTCCTGTTTGATGTCAGTATCAAGACTCAGCTATCTCTCTGGTGTTTAAAGCTCAGTCTGGAAGCCATTTTCTTGTAGTCCAGTAGAGTCATCACTTTCTGTAACAGCAGACAATGGACAGCTCTCCTTCTAGTGTTCAGAATTCTGCACTCCGCGGTCTTCATTTGGGGACTTTGTACTGTCCCAGAAGAGGAATACCCAGGACATGGGAAACACATTTAAAATCAAGTACTGTCCTGTGCAATCCGGGACACGTGATCACCCTACATTCACTGCAGGAATTTCTTCCTGTTCCCAGGGTCATATTTACATCTCAGGAGCCTGTAGGCACAGAAATCTGAAGCTTCCCCCCTTCCCATCCCACTGGCTATCTCCACTGGACACCACCACAATACTCCTAATCTCCACATTGCCCCCCATCAGCTCCATATTGCCCTCACATTGCCCCCATCATCTCCACATTGCCCCCATCAACTCCAACTTGCCCCCATCAGCTCCATATTGCCCTCACATTGCCCCCATCATCTCCACATTGCCCCCATCATCTCCAACTTGCCCCCATCAGCTCCATATTGCCCTCACATTGCCCCCATCATCTCCAACTTCCCCATCAGCTCTAACTTGCCCCCCCATTATCGCCACATTGGCCCCCCCCCCCCCAGTATCTGTTTTCTACCTCCCTGGTGGTCCAGCGACAGGAGAGGTCTGTGCCTCCTTCTGCACAGACCTGTAACTGCTGGATCTCCCGTGACGTCTTCTCTTTAGTAATGCAGATGATGTCATCTCCCAGTGCTCTGCATTACTAAAGAGCCAACGAGGGAGCTCAGCAGCTACAGGTCTGTGCCCTCACCGGGCGGCGGGTTACTGTTCCTGTATCCAGGGAAGATATAAAAAAAAAAAATTATTCCAATGACAGGCGCCCCTCTGTGGGGTGCGCCTGTAGGCAGATGCCTACTCTGCCTTATGACAAATCCAGCCCTGCCAGGAGCCCCTAAGCAAGGCACTGTAGATGCCCTTAGTTCCTCCCATGGTCACTGAACATTGAAACTACAACAGTACCCTGTAAAGGTCCTCTCTAGCATTCAAGGGGTTAAGTTCCCCATTTAAATCAATTGGAAATAATTGTTCTATGTCTCATAATGTGCAAACAGTTTGCCCCAGAATTCCTTCAGTTTGTGTTTATACACAAGGCATATTGTATTTTATTTGATTAGTGGCATGTTATAAAAGTTTTCCAAAACATCCAAAGGTCTGTGCATCACTTTCACCTGCTCTCTGTGATCTGTCATACCTATCACAGGCACAATTGATTGTACTATATCTTGATAAATTATGGAAGGCAATTATAGTCAAGTTGATACCTTTATTAGCTAACTAATCAGATTTAGGATGCAAGCTTTCAAGACAGTAAGGGATGGTTTTTGGTGATCTTCTCCCTGTTAGTTGGGGGTTAATGCTCTGCAGTCATGTAGCTAGCAACAACAGAGAGGCAGGCAATGCCATCTTCAGTTACGTAGTGTTTACGAGAGGCAGGTAGTGCCATCTCCAATTGTGCAACATTCAGTGTTATATAACCAAGCAAATACGCATGCGTAGTGTTAGACATACCTTGCATACCTTTAAGGGTGTAGTCTGTATTTACCCTATAATCAACACGGTTTTTGCTTAGAGCCATTTGGGACTAGAGAGAGAGTGTAACTGGATCTCAAGTCTGTTTGTTCACTTGTTTAACAATACTACGGAGCTTCGTGTGGAGGGCTCTCCCACACTGAGGTACAGCTCGGTAGCTAAGTATCTTGATTTATTTTATATCTTTGCATGTTCAATAATCTGTAGTTGTAGTTTTCACACTGTGTTTATGTCTGTTCTTTATCTTTATTCTGAAATTCCAGACCTCTAATAAAACAAAGACTTCTTAGGTCTCTTCCTCAGGCATACACAGATAAATATGAAAACATTTCTCTTAAAGGGATAGTATTACTTCAAAATTACTATCCCTTATATTGTAGCCCTTAATAAACTGAGTTAAATGACACCAGCGGCATCTCTCAAACCTTTATGGTTTAAGAGATAGCTGCTTTCAAAGTTTCCTCTCCCCTGCTGTCAGCGTTCTGCTGCCAGCAGGAGAATCCGGTTTCTGAATCAAGAGGAGGCTCTTCAGCAGAGCTGATATCTCGTTATGGAAGGAAAAATGATTCATTGAAACAGTCTTCTACGTGTGTTTGGTAACCAAGCACATGTAGAAGACTGTTCCAATGAATCACTTCTTCCTTCCATAACGAGATATCGGCTCTGTTTAAGAGCCTCCGCCTGTCCCGGGACCGGATTCCCCTGCTGGCAGCAGAACGCTGACAGCAGGGGAGAGGAAACTTTGAAAGCGGCTATCTCTTAAACCATAAAGGTGTGAGAGATGACGCTGGTGTCATTTAACTCAGTTTATTAAGGGCTACAATATGAGGGATAGTAATTTTGAAGTAATACTATCCCTTTAAATACTAGTACACATTACATTGTTTAGAATAGAAATCAGATAAGATCAGCTCAGTCCAGACTCAGGTTCTTTGATCAGTCAATGATAAAGAAGTGTGGTGTAAATTGCAGTCAGGAAGTGTCAAAGGTATTTACATGCCCAATGGGACAGTTGTAAAGTCTAATCCACAGTGTCATAATGGGACAGAAATTCTCTGTCCCTGTTAAGGCCATTATTTAAAGTATTAAACTGGAGCACTGATTAAACGTCCCATTGCCTACCGTTCCAGCATTCAGAGGGTTAAAAGCCTCATTTAAATCAATGGGAGTTTTGCAAAATATCATCTCTCGCCTATGAGGAATTTGGTATGCATTGCATTGCGTACCCCTCTGGCACTCAAAGGGTTAAACCAGAATTGCCCTGTATTCTTTGTGCTGTACTTAAAGGGGATCTATCACCCCTATACATGTTAGGGCAAATAGTTTTGCTGAATTTCATTGTGTAAATATTACCCTGCGCCCTACTTCCGGACAGACTGAGGTCACCTGCTCTGTACCACAGACTGTCACTCTTCCTATTCTCCCCTCCCTCTATCCAGCCTCCTCCAATGACGGAGGTTTTCTGCATGTAAGCTGGAGCGGTCTCTGGCCAATCAGAGCGTTCCAGCTTACATGAAGAAAGCCTCTGTCATTGGAGGAGGCTGGATAGAGGGAGGGGAGCAGAGGAAGATTGACAGACTGCGATACAGAGCTGGTAACCGCAGTCTGTCCAGAAGTAGGGCGCAGGGTAATATTTACTCAATGAAATTCAGCAAAATAGCTATTTTATTTAAGAAAACTATTATAACATCTAGTCACTACATTAACCCTTTGAGTGCCAGAGGGGTACTCAATGCATTGCTTTGCAATGCGTTGTGTACCCCTCTGGCACTCAAAGGGTTAACTATTTGCACCAACATGAATAGGGGTGATAGATTCCCTTTAAGGTAACTTAAATGCCATATTTCTATTCATTCAATTCTGCAAGATATTGGTTTGTTTTTTTAGTAGTTTAGCCGATTTTGCATCCATACTACCTTAACCCTTTGATTGACAAGGCACTCAAAGGGTTAACCATTTGAGTGCCAGAGAGAAATCCAATTCATTGCATTGCAATTTGTTAGTACTTCTCTGGCACTCAAATACTTTAATAAATACGATACATCAAATCTTCTATACAAAAGGAGTAAAATGTACATTTATTCTGGTGAAACAATATGACCATTATACAGAGAGGAGATGAGTCATCCCAAGGTCAGATCATATCATGTCATCGTGTGACTTATCATACGATAAAGGGGAAGTGTCTCCTAGGAGATGACTGATAAGTATGGCGCATCTCTTCCCACGTCTCTTATTCATATAAAAATATATATATATATATATATATGAAAAATAGTTTAACAAGCTCAGGTGTCGCTATGGGAATCAGGAGAGTCTGCGCTCAATTTATTTTATTCTGCAGCTGGTCTAGTCCCTCCCGACGCTCTCAGACCATGCTGCCTCTTAATGTTTTGAGTGCCAGAAGCTTCACAATGCGTTGCATACTTCTATGGCACTCAAAAGGTGAGGGTTGGACTTTAAAGGGATAGTAATACTTAAAATGTAAAAAAAAATATGTTGTAGGGTTTATCCCCATGAGTAAAACAAGAGTACTCCCACCGCTGAAAGGTGTTTCATTCAAAAGTTATTAATTTTCAAAGTTGAATTTTTTAGGTGCAATATCACAGTGGCCTGAAATTTACAGTGGCGCTGTTGCTGCACGATCCTATGGACAACTCTGGTCAGTTGACCATAAATCTCCATAGGATGGTGTAGCAACAGCGCCACTGTACAATTTCAGGCCACTGTGATATTGCACCTAAAAAATTCAACTTTGAAAATTAATAACTTTTGAATGAAACACCTCTCAGCAGTGGGAGTACCCTTGTTTTACTCAGGGGGATAAACCCTACAACATATATTTTTTTACATTTTAAGTATTACTATCCCTTTAATTATCAGTGTGTGTGTGTTGGGGGGGTTGGGGAGGAAGAAAGGGACAGGAGGACAGCCGTCCAGCACTGCCTCTCCGCGGCTGATACCCCTGCCGGCCCCCAGGATCAGGCCTACTCCCTCAGAATCAACAGCGGCTTCTTCCTCCTGCACTGGATCCAGACATTGCACGGCACATTGTGGGGAGAAGAGTGTCTCCGATGTGCCAGGGACAGTAACATGGGGAGCTGAATCTACATTGTTTATGTCATCGGGACTTCTTTATACATTAAAGGGATAGTAATACTTCAGTATAACAAATCCCTATATTAAAGCCCTTGTAAAAAAAAAACGTATTGCCCCCAGTGTCATCTCTCAAACCTTTATGGTTTGAGAGATGATCGCTTCTAAAGTTGCCCTCTCCCTCCCCCTTCCCCGTAGTCAGCATTTTAGCTGACTCAGGGAAATCCGGTCAGAGATCATCAGGTGGCTCTGCAGCAGAGCCGTGATCTCGTTAACTATAAAAAAAAACTTTCACTAAAACGGTCTTCTACGTGTGCTTGCAAGCCAAACACACGTAGAAGACCATTTCAGTGACAGTTCCTTTTTTAGTTAACGTGATCGCGGCTGTGCTGGAGAGCCGCCTGAAAGTCATACGACTCTCTTCCCTGCAGTCAGCTACAATGCTGACTACGGGGAAGGGGGAGGGAGAGGGCAACTTTAGAAGCGATCATCTCTCAAACCATAAACGTTTGAGAGATAACACTGGGGGCAATACTTTTTTTTTTTTTTTTACAAGGGCTTTAATATAGGGATTTGTAATACTGAAGTAACAGCACTCTATTTAACCATGTGAGTCCCAGAGACGTAACTAACGCATTGCACCACAACGAATTGGACACCTTTCCAGCACTCAAAGGGTTAACTCTGACACACCGCTATATACTGCACGGCACTCTATGGCTTAACATGCTGGTATAAGTCTCTCTCACACAATCTCCTTTTATTTTCTGCTTTCCACTTCTACACGCCAAAATCACAGAGCCAGAATACTGCAGTTCTGCCCGAAAGTAAAGGAAATAACAAATACCATTGGTCCATAGAGGGCTACATATGGCTTCTAACGATCTGAATACTACAGATATTCACTTCAATACAAGATTGTTACCTACAGCACTGTAAGGCTCCTACACTAATCCCTGGGTGGCCACAGCCCACACTTCTACACTCAGAACCTACAGATCTGGGGGACCAGCAAGACCCAGAACCAGTCACACTTTTTAAACTGTTCCCATGAAGTAATTCTTTTTAAAGATCGCTATATTGGCTCTGCTGAAGAGCCGCTGGCTGGTGCCAGGACCGGGATCTCCTGCTGTCACCACAGAGCTGACATCAGGAGAAGGGGGGGGACTTTCACTGCGATTATCTCTCAAACCGTAAAGGTTGGAGAGATGGGATTTTGCAATATATATATATATATATATATATATATATACATATATGACAAAAGGAAGGCAGTGGCACTTAAAACTAGATAATCGAAAAATCTGGTGCACGTCCCATTAAGAATCAACAAATAAAAAATATATATATGCAATCAGTCTGGGCTTACCAGGACGAGACAGCACACAGTAGGATCAATTCAGTGATTTAATGTGTTGATTTGTTGCTTCACAAAACCAAACATTTTTGGTCCTCTATCGGATCTTCATCAGGCCGCCCTGATGAAGGTCCGATAGAGGACCGAAAACGTTTGGTTTTGTGAAGCAACAAATCAACACATTAAATCACTGAATTGATCCTACTGTGTGCTGTCTCGTCCTGGTAAGCCCAGACTGAGTGCATATATATATTTATTTTTTTTCAATCTACAAAACAAGAAAAAAATGTTTGGTGGACATTAGTGTCCCTTCAAACCCCCAAAACAGTACATCCTGGCAAATCCAGATATATGGTAACCCCAAGGTTTGCCTGAGGATTAAAGGGATAGTAACCCCCCCCGAACAACGTGACACTAAAAGACAGCAATCGTACAAACATACTGAACTCCCTTATTCCCATCTCTCAAACCTTTATGGTTTGAGAGATGTAAGGCAAGACAGTCCTCCGGTCCCTCCCCCTTCTGCCTGACGAGCTGTAAAGCTGTCAGAGGCAGAATCCGGACGGCCGACTTTCGGCGGTTCTGCAGGAGCGCTGGCATCTAGATATCTCCTTATAATTACTTCATCGGAATGGTCTACAACATGTGCTTGCAAGCCAGGCACACGTTTTAGACCATACCCATGAAGTAATAATACAGAGATATCTAGATGACAGCACTCCTGCAGAGCCGCCGTCTGGTGCTGGAAGCAGGATCTCATGACGTCCGCTACACAGCGGATGTATGAGAAGGGGGAGGGAGTGGAGGTCTGTCTTGCCTTACATCTCTCAAACCATAAAGGTCTGAGAGATGGGACTAAGGGAGTTCAGTATGTTTGCACGATTGCTGTCTTTTGTCGTCACGTTGTTCGGGGGGGTTACTATCCCTTTAAAAACGGCCACTTCTCTCTAGGATAGAATAACAAACAGATAATCATTGCATCCCACAGTCCTTTACTACTAAAATCAACTTGTTTTGTTAGTGATATCTAGATCTGATGGCTCTTCCAGTGCACACTGTGAAAGGACAGTGTTTTTGTCAAGGCAATCCTAGAATATAGTATTGAGTGTTTAGGCCACCATTCCATGGTCTGCAGTCCTTACAAAGTATTTAGTAAGAGAACAGTAGGCTTCTTTCATGTTTAATGTTTAACCACCTGTCATAGTGTAATTCCTGAAGGACACAATACTGCTTTATTTCGAACATTTTTTAACTAGCGTAATGTAATGCTTGAAAGTTTAACCATCTTTTGGAATGTAGCTCCTCATGGTCATATTAAACTGCTAATCCTGTAAATTAATCATGTGACCAGGTGACGGAGCCCAGCACATTGAAAACAAGAGTGACTGGCGAACTGAGATTTAAATTTGCCAACATGCAGTGATCTATTTACTTAATATTTTTAGCGCACCTGGAACTGTGCAAGGAGTTTCCCGTGTATATGGGTGGACACTTGATTTTTCTGTATTGAACTACTGCACAGTGACTTCCCAAAATGAGCAACCCTCAAATACTCATTAGCAGAACAAATACCTTACTTCAGACTGTTTGGTTCTGGGTGCTTTTCTCATACCTTTAATTCTATTGTTCAGTTGTATAAAAGCCCATCACTGTGAAGTTGTGGAACCCCAAAAAGAGCTGTTACAAGATCTAGCATTTCCCAAGTTTGTTGTCACCAGGGGAGGGCCGGCCTGGGGGGCAGAGGGGCAATTGCCCCCTGGGCCGGTCATAGGTCTGGGCTGGTGGGCCACTGCCTCACTCAGTCTCCTTCTTGCTCTGTAAATGGAGTAAACTAGTGATACCACAGAGCTTACAATTGAAATGGAGTACACTAGTGATACCACAGAGCTTACAATTGAAATGGAGCTACACTAGTGATACAACAGAGCTTACAACTGAAATGGATCTGCACTGACTTCACTGAAGTCAGCGTTGTACTGACTGCAGGGATATCTGGTCTTACGTGCATCAGGCGGCTCTGCAGCAGAGCCGAGAACTCATAAGTAAAAAAGAATTATTTCACTGAAAGGGTCTTCTACCATTTCAGTGAAATAATTCTTTTTTACTAATGTGATCTCGGCTCTGCTGCAGAGCCGCCCGATGCACGTAAGACCAGATATCCCTGCAGTCAGTACAACGCTGACTTCAGTGAAGGGGGAGGGAGGGGGGAACTTTGCGGGCGGTTATCCCTCAAATCATAAAGGTTTGAGGGATGACACTGGGGACAATTAAATACTTTTTATCATGCCTACAATATGGGGATTAGTAATATTTAAGTATTACTATCCCTTTAAGAACCTATGATGGTCCTGGCATGTCATGGAATTCAGAGGTCCCCACTTGGGTTCACGCTGCTTGGAGATCCCTGAATCGGTTGCACAAATGAAAAAAGAAAAAAAAGGTTTGTGGTCCTTAAGTGCCGCCGCATCGCCGGTCCTTAAGGGGTTAATAAATTACTTGAGAAAACACTTAGGAAATAAAAGCAACATATACAATTTAAGACTAAAAAATTAGCAAGCGAAACCTGTCAGTGAAACCAACATCTTGATTCATCACTAGTTTATGGACGACCAGTAGGATGCATCAAAAAATATTACTATTGGGTGAATAAGCCACATGCGTTTCTGGCACATCAAACAAAAGAAAACAAAGAAATTACCGATATTAACAGAATAAACTGAGGAACAGGAGGGAAAACCAAACAAGGAAGAAGCAATTAGGATGTATAACCAATGGGCATACCTCCCACAGGGGTGTTACTGGGGTCACGGCTGGTGGGCAGGGCATTACCGACAATTTTTACATAATTTCATGACCTAATGGTACCTCTGTGTGTAAAAGAATACATGATTTAGAGCAAGACCAAAGCATTTTCTTCACACAGACTAATTAATAAACACATATACTGAAGTTTAAAGAAACATTAATGTGAGTTTAAAACAAATGTTTCAATATGATACACTTATATACACACCACACAGGTTGCTCTCCTAAACACAGGGACACCAAGGTGATACACTTATATACACATCACACAGTCTGATCTCCTAAACACAGGGACACCAGGGTGATACACTTATATACACAGCACACAGTCTGATCTCCTAAACACAGGGACACCAGGGTGATACACTTATATACACACCACACAGTCTGATCTCCTAAACACAGTGACACCAGGGTGATACACTTATATACACAGCACACAGTCTGATCTCCTAAACACAGGGACACCAGGGTGATACACTTCTATACACACCACACAGTCTGATCTCCTAAACACAGGGACATCAGGGTGATACACTTATATACACAACACACAGTCTAATCTCCTAAACACAGGGACACCAGGGTGATACACTTATATACACACCACACAGTCTGATCTCCTAAACACAGTGACACCAGGGGGATACACTTATATACACACCACACAGTCTGATCTCCTACACACAGGGACACCAGAGTGATACACTTATATACACACCACACAGTCTGATCTCCTAAACACAGGGACACCAGGGTAATACACTTCTATACACACCACAGTCTGATCTCCTAAACACAGGTACACCAGGGTGATACACTTATATACACAACACACAGTCTGATCTCCTAAACACAGGGACACCAGGGTGATACACTTGTATACACACCACACAGTCTGATCTCCTAAACACAGGGCCACCAGGGCGATACACGTATATACACACCACACAGTCTGATCTCCTAAACACAGGGACACCAGGGTGATACACTTCTATACACATCACACAGTCTGATCTCCTAAACACAGGGACACCAGGGTGATACACTTCTATACACACCGCACAGTCTGATCTCCTAAACACAGAGACACCAGGGTGATACATTTACATACATACCACACAGTCTGATCTCCTAAACACAGGGACACCAGGGTGATACACTTATATATACATCACACAGTCTGATCTCCTAAACACAGGGACACCAGGGTGATACACTTCTATACACACCGCACAGTCTGATCTCCTAAACACAGAGACACCAGGGTGATACATTTACATACATACCACACAGTCTGATCTCCTAAACACAGGGACACCAGGGTGATACACTTATATATACATCACACAGTCTGATCTCCTAAACACAGGGACACCAGGGTGGGAAAGAGGGACAGAGGGATTTGGGTCTCAAAGAGGGACTGTCCCTCCTAAAGAGGGATACTTGGGAGGTATGAAAGAGAAAAAAGACTTGAGTGCAAACCACCCTGTTAACCCTTTGCGCACCCCCTCTGGCCCTCAAAGGGTTAAAGCAGGTCATTGTGCAAGCCGAAGGCTCCCCATGCCCTAGTTACCAAGTCCAAACAGAAAAACAAAGGCTGTACTATTGGTCAAACAATATATATTTAGACCATGAAGATCAGTGGGTCTGGGTTTTTTGAGTCCTATTTGATTGATTCCTCAATTATGTGACATTGTTTTGATCCCTTGTGAATAAGAGTACTGTTTTCTCTTATAGCACTTGTGATTTATTGCTTCACCGATAACACAGCCTTTATTGTCTGTTTGGATGCAGAAGGGAAAAGCTCAGTGATATCTAAAATATTCAAGGCATTCGAGAATCATCATAGAAAGTTCTGTGAGTCGTATAGGAAGGTAGACAATAGGTTGTTAAAGGAATGTTTTTCAACTATACCAATGCCAAATGTAACAGAGAAAGAGGAACACTGACTAAAGCCGGCATTGATTGAAGAAGAAGTACATTTTGGTGATACAAACACTGAAAAATGTCAAAAGTTCATCGGGACTGAGTGGTCTGTAGTGTAAAATATTTGAACATGAGTTGAGAAGGCCATTATTAGAATATACCAAATGGATTTTTGAGAATAAAAATAGATTCAAATTTAATGGTTGTCAGAGACTTTGTCCTTGTGGTCATAGAGGGTTAAAATTTAAAACACAAAATTAACTGAACTTCTGTTTTAGGATGTGTGCAAATGATCTCATGTTTGAACAATGGCCCATTGGTCCAAGGTAGGGGGAAAAATAACTAAGTGTCAGTAATGGCAGATTGATATTAAGTTGGAGACGAGAAGTCTGAAATAGAGACATCCTCCCCTATGGGAAAGCCTAGCAAAATGACTAGTTTATGGGGTCTCTGATACCCTTATGACCTCTCTCTGTTTTGACGAAAGCCATGCCATATGCCACATGTAAAATTCTAATGTAGCGTAATGGTGCCATCTGTAGCATTTATATCGTCAGTACTCATATTTTGTATTTTTCTTATATAATTAGCATAATATATAAGTATCCAATCAGGTCCGACTGATGATGTCACAGTATAATGATATGGATTTCTGTCCAATCATTGGGAATGGGTGGAGAGTACTGATAAGGTAAAATTTGCCTAATATAATGCCAAGAGAAGGTAATTTCAGTCTCTTAGCTTGCTGGTTGAAAATCCTAATAACATCTGGTTCCATCTCTGATAATATACAAAGAACCCACACTGATGATTTGGTAACTATATATTTTTTTTTATTTTAATTCTGCAGAATTTCAAAATCAATATATTTCCTTGATTTTTGAGGAAATTTATTTATTTATTTGCTAATAGAAGCCTGGCCAGTTTTAGTAGCAAATATTATGATCAGCTATATTTAGTATAGTAATTCTGAAATTACGCAGAATTAAAAAGTTGTTTAACCTTTTGAGTGCCAGAGGGGAACGCAACGCATTTCAGAGCAATGTTTGAACTCCCCTCTGGCACTCAAAGGGTTAACATAGTACCATAGTAAATTAGGTTGAATAAAGACACAAGTCCATCAAGTTCAACCTTTGCCTCATACCCCAATGACATGAAAATGTTATAGCTTTCCTGCTACCAGATAAGTTCGTCTTTATCAGACCTTCCTGATCTTCCTACTGATAAACAGTATAACTTTGTATGTTCCCTTTTGAAAGAAATGTATCTAATCTTCTTTTAAATGTATCCATTGTATCTGCTATAACCACCTCCTTGGGCAAGGAATTCCACAATTTAACAGACCTTACTGTAAAAAAACCCTTCCTCTGCTGAAGTCTAAACCTCCTTTCCTCTAATCTCAAGGGGTGTCCCCTGGTCACCTGATCAGGCCTTGGAATAAATAGCTCACCACAGAGATCCTTGTATTGACCTCTCATATATTTGTACAATGTGATAAGGTCTCCTCTTAGTCGTCTTTTCTCTAGAGTAAATAAACCAAGTTTGTCTAGTTGTTCCTCATACGTCAAGTCCTCCATTCCCTTAAAGGGATAGAAATATTTCATAATAAAAGCAGCTCTAATTTATCATCATAGTATTTGGGCCTTGGAGAGTGTTATTTCAATACTGTCAGAGCTGAAGTGCAAGAGTAATTGAATGATAAAGTATCCCCCTCCCATCCCTTTTACTTATATAACACTACTCAGCTTAGAGCAGCAGGGAATGTCCAGGTAGATTGCAGAGAGGGACAATCTTCAATTAAGATAAGGGGAAAACCTGAAAAACCTGTCAAGGGGGGCAGGGCTTTCATTGTTCTCACAGTAAGAATATTGACCCTTGATGTGAGCTGTCTGGTCTGTGGACTGGTTTCCACATCTGAGGAGTGGGGGCTTACACTAGGTAAAAGGGGCGGGAGGGGAAACTTTATCATTCAATTACTCTTGAACTACAACGCTCACAGTAATGAAATAACACTCTCTATGGCTCAAATACTATGAAGATTAATTAGAGCTGCTGTTTTTGTGAAACATTACTATCACTTTAATTAATTTTGTTGCTCTTCGCTGTACCCTCTCTAGTTCTAGTATATCCTTTTTCAGAACTGGTGCCCAAAACTGCACGGCATACTCAAGGTGAGGTCTTACCAACAATTTGTACAATAGCAAAATAGTATTATCCACTCTTGCTTCGATACCTCTTTTTATGCAAGACAGGATTTTGTTTGCCTTTGCTACTGCTGTTTGACACTGGTCACTGTTTCACAACATCTATATATAATCGTAGAGAAAGGTTCAGCAGCTACCAGGACACCCAGTCGGCACTCATCCACGTTCCCAGGCTCCAAAGCTCTCCAACGTACATCGCTACTGTGCAAAGCCAAGGCCCCCTCTTGCCGGCGTAATACAATATGATAGAAATGAGCGCTGCACTAGAAAACAGCACACAGTTCTGAGAGTTTAGAGTATAGATGGAAACAGATTATTTATTTATAATCTTGATAAAATCAAAATAGGACATCAGACTTCAACTCAAATAGCTCAGGTATATACAGTACCAGTGAGCAAGTGTGGTTCACGCGAAACGCGTTGATGTATTCGGTCTGTCCTTGCATCTAGGAGGTCGTGAGTGAATAAGAGATTTGTACTTGATTTGATTTTAAATGTTTAAATAAATATATCTTATATTGGATTGAAGAAATCCCATCGCGCAGTCTATTTTTTTATTTTTATTTCATATGTTACAGACCTGGGGAGATTTTTCAATGGGCTGAGCACGGGGGTCAATCTTTTCCATATTTTTGCCTCACTATGTTATATATAAACTTATCTTTCTGGTGCCGCTAAAATCTTTCCATTATTGAAGTTATATACAGTAGCAGGCCACGCGTTTCACTTTATGCAAGCTTAATGTGGAACTTTCACCTTAATTCAAGTTTACATATTTGAAAACGTCATTAAAAACTGCCTATTTATCATGTTAAAGGGATACTAATGTTTCACAATAAAAGCAGCTCCAAATAGTCTTCATAGTATTTGGGCCATGGAGAATGTTATTTCAATACTGTCAGAGTTGTAGTTCAGGAGTAATTGAATGATAAAGTATCCCCCTCCCGCCCGTTTTACTGATGTAACACTGCTCACCTCAGAACAGAAAGTATAGTATATTCCCTGATGGGGGCTTTGAAACGTGTTGGAGTGAGAGGAATCCATGCAAGATTGTATTGATCTAAAGAAATAAGAAAAATATACCAAAGACGAGAATATGTTGCAACATAGTAACAATGGGTGAAACAAGCGGATCAGAGGAAGTGACTTTAAGACCTCCGACACGCAAACCACGATAAGAAATACAACTGGATATAACATCTATATCAGCGGTAAGCCAACAGCCTGCTAAGCTGTCAGGTGTGGGTAGGAAAAGACCACAGGTCCAGAATATCAGAAGGAGTCCAGGTAATTCATATAACTAATGGGAGTGGAAAGCTGACTACTGGTCAGGGCTGGTGCAAGGATTTTTGCCACCCTAGGCAAAACCTAATTTTGCCACCCCTTGGCTCCACCCCTTGTGCCCTACCCATTTATGCCCCGCCTCTGCATGTGTTTAAGTGTCAGTGTGTTCCCTATATGTGTCAGTTTGTGTGTGTGTGTTCTCTATATGTATATGTGTATCAGTGTGTGTTCCCTGTATGTATATAAGAGTGTCAGTGTTTGAGTCTCTGTAAGGATATCAGTGTGTAAGTATGTGTGTGTGCTTCTCTTTATGTGACTCCCCCCCTTTGACTCTCTTCCCCTCCTGACTGCTGATCCCCTCTTTGACACTCTCTCTCCCCGTCTGACTCTTGATCCCCCTCTTGACTGCTGACCCCCCTTTGACTTTCTCTCTCCCCGTCTATTTATCCCCTCTTGACCCCCTTTCCACTTACTCTTCCCGGTGCACGTCTCTCTCTCCCCCAGTGAGTACGTTACGGTGCTCTCCCTTGGCTGGCTATTTTATTAACCTTTTCAGTGCCAGAGGGGTATACAACGCATTGCAAAGCTATGCGTTGTGTACCCCTCTGGCACTGAAAGGGTTAATGTAGCACAGCGGTGCCCGTTTCTCTCTCCCCCTGGTCCAGGATTGAAGGAGCGGAGGGGGAGAGAGAAACAGGTATCGCTGTGCTACGTTAAAAAAATAGCCAGACGAGGGAGGGCACTGAAACGTACGTTATTGTTTTAGTTCGGCAGTATGTGGTGAGCGGCAGCAGCGGCCGATGCGCCCTCAGAGAATGTGCGCCGTAGGCCGGCGCCTACCTCGCCTATAGGTGGCGCCGGCCCTGCTACTGGTCAGTTGGTTTGGTGTGAGAAGAAAAAGACTGCATATAACCGTTAACAGTGATTCAGAGTATCCTTTATGGAAGTGAGCACTGGTATGTAAGAGTTATGCAATTCCATCTAAGTATATGAAAAAGATCACATAAGAGCACCACAGAATGGCTATACATATATGAACATACCGTTTCCCTATTGGCTCATTGAAAAAGTTTCTGGTGAATAACAATCTTGTTCTGGATTCATATTTTTCATCTGTGGGGCTAAAATAACAATTTTTTTCTGCAGTGAAGAGTGTACACTCGATTAGGTAGATTTAATCCTCAGCGGGATATATACAGTGACATTACTTTCTCCGTACGGCCGTATGACCCGCTACTGGAATTTAGGTCATATAATATTAGGGGCTTTCAACTGATGATCAGTCCGGCCTATAACACGGATCTGTCCATCAATACATATGATCTGATTGTATATACATTTGTTTCTAATTTTTGATATTGTGGAATCAAAGGCTATTTAGTAAGACTGGCCCCCCATGCTAGAGTGTACAGTCTTATATCACATTTGAGGATGTAACCGTTTTAGTATTTTATTAGGAAAAGGGGCCCGTGGGAATTAAGGGCTCGATTCAAATGTTGGCGTTAAAACCAACGTGAAGAAAAAAACTGCCTTCGCGCGTTAAGCAAGACCAGGTAACGTGAGATTCAAATCTTCCTTACCCAGAAAGGCTAACGAGTGATAACCAACAAAATACACGTTAACCTTAAACCTGCGTCGCATAGAAAATCTTACCTAAAAACACACTATAAAAATGTTACCTAGCACCACAGCCAATCACAGCACTGCAAAGTATCAAGTTCAGTCAGAATATCCAAAATCCACTTCGACAGTTCTGAACAGCTTTCTCTGTGCTTCCCTACCCAGCCACTAGGGGAACACAGAGATGGCTTTCAGCACCATGGACAGCTTTGAATGCCATAGGGATGTGCACTGCTCACCCCTGTGGCATTCAAAGGGTTACAATCAATAAAACTAGTACACCAAGCACTACACAATGCCCCCTTCCACATCCCCCCCTTAGTATGTCACATATATTGCATATATGTGACATACTAACCCCATCCACATCCACCTCATGGACTTCCATATAGCGGACAAATCTGTCTTTTATTCCACAATTAACCCTTTGAGTACCAGAGAGGTAGGAAAGCATTGCTTAGCATGTTTCCTACCCCTCTGGTACCCAAAGGGTTAATAGGCAAGGTATGGACTACATACCTTGCCTGTATATATGTGTGTGTGTGTGTGTGTGTGTTTTAAACTTTTTTTTATTAAAAGACTATTATTACACATAGTTTAAATTAGATCTCATTCATTTTTAATGCCCTACCTCCTGTGTATATGACAAAAGAGTATATGACAAAAAAATAGTAATGTCCGTTGTGTATGACACAATTCCAGAATTGCTGGGGAAAGGGGCGGGGCAAGGGCGTGGCTAAACTATTCTCCAGTGTCGTATAGAGGAAAGAAAATTTGTCGTAACGAACGACAAAAAATTTGTACGTTAAGAAAAAAGTGGAGGTAATGTGAAGTTCTGAATGTGAGAATTTTTGTCTTTAGTTAAGACATTTTTGTCGTTAGTTAAGACATTTTTTAAGACATTTTTGTTGTTAGTTAAGACATATTTTGTCTTTACATACGACAATTTCAGTCAGGACAAACAACATATTTCCAATCACAACCAACACTCTCTGAAAATATTAATGATCCCAATGACACTGTACTTTGGAACGTCATTATAAATGACAAAAGCTATTACGCAATAAATAAACGGGAGAGCAAAAAACAGGATAATCCAATCTAAGTGTAGTAACCAATTGTAACACTTTATTGTATATAAAAATAAAACCCCTTCGGGGTACCTACTCACAAACACATTAAAAAGAAAAGCTCATAAGTTTCACAGTTGTAAGGAGTTGTAAGGAAAGGATTGTGGAACTCTGAGCTTGGAGGAACTAATCTACAGTGTGACAAGGCTGGGAGCGTGTTGGCGAACGGACTTGAGGAGTGACGTCACCAGAGAGACCGGAGGTCAGACGCACGCACAGGACGCCAGTGGAACAGTGTGGGGATTCCCCAGGTGACGGAGCAGAGGATCTGAGAAACTTATGAGCTTTTCTTTTTAATGTGTTTGTGAGTAGGTACCCCGAAGGGGTTTTATTTTTATATACAATAAAGTGTTACAATTGGTTACTACACTTAGATTGGATTATCCTGTTTTTTGGTCTCCCGTTTATTTATTTAGTTATTTATGGTCATTGGGACCTCGAACAAGGAGACACAACTTGTATTGGGATAGAGCAACGGGGATCTGATCTGTTTACAAAATGGACTTCTTTATGGACTGAATTATATGGACCTTTTGAATATATGTGAATCAAGGACTGGAGCTCTATATTAGATTTTTGTGTGTTTATATTTTTAAAAGCTATTACGCTACTGCTTTGAACATACGGCCCTATGTGTTTGCTTTCTGAAGTCACTGCTAGGCACTGGGCAAAAGTATAAAGTATCAGGATTCAGGAGGACCCTTAACTCAATGCTTTGGAGACCTTTCAAGCATCTAAGAAGTTAAATAACATCCCCCTCTGTTTCCACATCACGTGTATAGCAGATTCAGTAAATTTTGTGCATAAATGAAATTAACTTCATAGAATGCTGTGTGAGTACATCAAGGCACACATAATACAAAGCTCTTATACTTACAGTAGCATGACACAATAATGAAGTTGATATAAAGAAGAACTGGGGTCATTCTGGAAAAAATCAAACGAGCCATATGGGATAAATAAAAATCTCGAGCTTCCTACTGATGTAACCTTTTGCCTGCCAAAGAGATATACAATGCATTGCTTTGCAATGCTTTCGATTACATCCCCGGTCCACTAAAGAGGTTAAGATCATAATTTAAAGCAATGGGAAGCTTTTATTTGTTGATCACAATTTTAGTGTCAGGTGAGATCATTGAATAGTGTACGTTTGGTGCTGTAGCAGCACTTGTTACCTCCAGTTTACCTTTATTCTTCCCCTATGGTGCAGTGTGTTTGGTCCAGAATTACTCCAGGCCATCTTCACATAATGCTGAGTTTTCACACCTGGCTTCCCACAATAAGTGTTATTATAATTTTGTGCCCCAGATCATCAGGAAGAGGGAGATCCATGGGGTTCCAAACTGTGCTGTGTGACAGTCAGTTTCTCCTTGTCTGGGGGAAGAGGCTTCCACCAGTGGCCTCCACTCTACACAGCTCTGTGTGGCCTACATTAAACGCTAAAGGTAACTTTGTTTTTGCATTAACCCCTTGAGGACCAGAGTGGTGTGTGCCACATTACTTCTCAAAGTGTTGCACCCACTCTGTTCTTTAGGAGGCTAAAGTTGACCTGTTGCCTTGAATTTAAAAAATGAAAAAGATGTGGCAAGCCCACTCTGAGAATTAATACAACGTACAACATTATGCTTAAGGATGATTCCCCCTTTGATGTTGCTCAATCACATTTTTTCTTTTCATTGTATCATTAGAGAGTAGAAATTTCCATTTTCATATCAGTCTGGTGGTCCTGTCCACATATGGACCAGCATCAAGTGAAACAACAAATCCCAGACAAAGGTTTTAGCGTTTAGTGGGTTTGGTCAGAGAGGTGCTGCTTATTATATCTAGGCAGAATCAGAACGGATTTCCTTAGGTGTGACCAGAAAGTCAAGTGCAGCTGATTTCCTCTAGGAATGACCAGAATGTGAGGCACAGCTCATTCCCCCAAGGTATGACCAAAATGTGAGGTGGAGCTGATTCTCTCTAAGTGGAACCAGAATGTGAGGTGCAGCTGATTTCCTCTAGGCATGAACAGAATATGAGGTTCAGTAGATTCCCTCTAGGGGTGACCAGAACGTGAGGTAGGGCTGATTCTCTTTAGGTGAAAACAAAATGTGAGGTGGAGCTGATTCACTCTAGGAATGTGAGGTGGAGCTGATTCACTCTAGTTAGACTAGAATATGAGGTGAAGTAGATTCCCTCTCGGTGTGACTAGAATGTGAGTCACAACTCATTCCCTCTACATGTAACCAGAATGTGAGGTGCAGCTGATTCCTTCTAGATAGGACCAGATTGGGAGGTGCAGCTGATTCCTTCTAGATGGGACCAGAATGTGAGGTGCAGCTGATTCCTCTAGGCGTGACTAGAAAAAGAGGTGCAGCTCATTCCCTCTAGGTGGAACCAGAATGTGAGGCACAGCTCACTCCCTCTAGGTGAGACTGGAATGTTAGGTACAGCTGATTCCATCTAGGTGGGACCGGAATGTTAGGTACAGCTGATTCCTTCTAGGTGGGACCGGAATGTTAGGTACAGCTGATTCCTTCTAGGTGGGACCGGAATGTTAGGTACAGCTGATTCCATCTAGGTGGGACCGGAATGTTAGGTACAGCTGATTCCTTCTAGGTGGGACCGGAATGTTAGGTACAGCTGATTCCTCTAGGCGTGACTAGAAAGTGAGGTGCAGCTCATTCCCAATAGGTGGAACCAGAATGTGAGGCACAGCTCACTCCCTCTAGGTGAGACCGGAATGTTAGGTACAGCTGAATCCATCTAGGTGGGACCGGAATGTTAGGTACAGCTGAATCCATCTAGGTGGGACCGGAATGTTAGGTACAGCTGATTCCTCTAGGCGTGACTAGAAAGTGAGGTGCAGCTCATTCCCTCTAGGTGGAACCAGAATGTGAGGCACAGCTCACTCCCTCTAGGTGAGACCGGAATGTTAGGTACAGCTGATTCCTCTAGGCGTGACTAGAAAGTGAGGTGCAGCTCATTCCCTCTAGGTGGAACCAGAATGTGAGGCACAGCTCACTCCCTCTAGGTGAGACTGGAATGTTAGGTACAGCTGATTCCATCTAGGTGGGACCGGAATGTTAGGTACAGCTGATTCCTTCTAGGTGGGACCGGAATGTTAGGTACAGCTGATTCCTTCTAGGTGGGACCGGAATGTTAGGTACAGCTGATTCCATCTAGGTGGGACCGGAATGTTAGGTACAGCTGATTCCTTCTAGGTGGGACCGGAATGTTAGGTACAGCTGATTCCTCTAGGCGTGACTAGAAAGTGAGGTGCAGCTCATTCCCAATAGGTGGAACCAGAATGTGAGGCACAGCTCACTCCCTCTAGGTGAGACCGGAATGTTAGGTACAGCTGAATCCATCTAGGTGGGACCGGAATGTTAGGTACAGCTGAATCCATCTAGGTGGGACCGGAATGTTAGGTACAGCTGATTCCTCTAGGCGTGACTAGAAAGTGAGGTGCAGCTCATTCCCTCTAGGTGGAACCAGAATGTGAGGCACAGCTCACTCCCTCTAGGTGAGACCGGAATGTTAGGTACAGCTGATTCCTCTAGGCGTGACTAGAAAGTGAGGTGCAGCTCATTCCCTCTAGGTGGAACCAGAATGTGAGGCACAGCTCACTCCCTCTAGGTGAGACCGGAATGTTAGGTACAGCTGATTCCATCTAGGTGGGACCGGAATGTTAGGTACAGCTGATTCCTTCTAGGTGGGACCAGAATGTGACGTGCAGCTGATTCCTTCTAGATGTGACTAGATTGTGAAGTGCTTCTGATTCCCTCTGGGTGGGACCAGAATGAGAGATGCAGCTGATTCCTTCTAGATGGGAGCCGACCGATAAAAATATGAACATTTCTTCTCTCTAATAACACAAGGGAGCAAAAACCTGAGCGGGAACCATGCCCAGGAATAAACTACTAAAATGTGTTCATTCACAGTGTGCACTGGTTACACCTTTTAGATGTTTTAGTCTCTCTATGTGGAAGAATATCCCAGGCATGGGCTATTGCTCTTCTTGTGCCTAGAAGGGAATTAGCTGCACTTCAGTGAGGAGGCCACTAAAGGCAGAAACATACATCCAGGCAGAGGCGTAACTAGAAGCCACCGGGCCCTGGTGCAAGAATTGCCATGGGCCCCCCCCCGCCCACATTGGCCCCCTCATCCACATTGCCCCTTCCACAATGCCCCCTTCATCTCCACATTGCCCCCTCCATCTCCACAATGCCCCCTTCATCTCGCCTCCACAATGCCCCTTCCATCTCCACAATGCCCCCTTCATCTCCACAATGCCCCTTCCACAATGCCCCCCTTCATGTCCACAATGCCCCTTCCACAATGCCCCCTTCATCTCCACATTGCCCCTTCCACAATGCCCCCTTCATCTCCACAATGCCCCTTCCACAATGCCCCCTTCATCTCATCTCCACAATGCCCCCCTTCATCTCCACAATGCCCCCATCCATCTCATCTCCACAATGCCCCCTTCATCTCCACAATGCCCCCATCTCCACATTGCCCCTACCTCCAGTCCCTGGTGGTCTAGCGGAGTGTCTTTACAGATCTGTGCCTCCTTCGGCACAGATCTCTACAACTGAAGCTCCTGCACGCCGCTGTAGTAATGCAGAGGCTGGTAGATGATGTCATCTCCCAGCGCTCTGTATTACTACAGCGGCGCGCCGAGTGGGAGATCAGGTAAGTGACTGCTGCGGGCGAGGGGGTCGCAGGCGGTGGCCGGGCCCCTGGAGTGATGGGCCCGGTCGCAGGTGCAACCTCTGTGACCCCTATTGTTACGCCACTGCATCCGGGGATTTGCCCTTTCTTTATGCAGAGAACATTTACCTTACATTTGGGTGCTGGACTGTCTGTGGATGGGACCAAACGGATATGAATATAGAAACCTCTTCTCTGTAATGAAATACATGGAATAAAGAATGCAACAGAGCAGAATCTGAAGGTGAGCCATCCCCAGAAAGAAACTACTAAGCATTATTTTTCCTCAGTGTGTGCTGAACACAAATTTTTTTGTTTCTCAGCCTCTCTTAGGGGAAGGGTATCCTAGGCATGGGCGCTTTCTCTCTTAGCGCCTAGAAGGAATCAGCTGAACTTCAGTGATGAGGCCATTAAAGACGGAAAAGTATGTCTGGGGTTTGCTGCTTCTTTCGTGCCGGGAGAATTTGCCTGTTATTTGGTACTAGACCGTCTGTGGGCAAGACCAGACTGACATGAATATGGCAAGAAGACAGGGGTGCAGGAACCTCTAAGAGCACAACCTGTAAGACCACTTGTTATATGTAGCCCCAGTTTGAGTCTGATTACCAGACCACCAATAAATCAAGGCATTCAGTATGGGTCATCCCTCCATGGACTGTTCTTGCAGAGGCGTAACTAGATGCCTCCGGGCCCTGGTTCAAGAAGTGCCACGGGCCCCCCACTACCACAACATTGGCCCCCCTCGACCACACTGACCCCCTCTACAATGCCCCCCATCTCCTACCTCCCTGGGGCTCCCACGCGGTCCTCTTAGTAATGCAGAGAGCTGGGAGATGATGTCATCTCCAAGCGCTCTGCATTACTAGAGCGCTGGAGGGAGATTGTGGGCACCAGGCTGAGGGGTCGCAGGGGGCGGCCGGGCACCTGTAGAAACAGGCCCGGTCACAATTGCGACCCCTACAGTTACGCCACTGTGTTATTTTATCAGGAAGCCCACAATATTCAGGACTCAGGAGTTTTCTGTATATACCATTTATTTGAATAAAGATTCCAATATTTAAACTATATGCCCAACACATTTTGTAACTATATAAGCACTTTTTCAAGGGCTCAATAATAAAAAATGTAATGCAAATAAGAAGTTATTACCTATTATATATATCTTTCTTACACTATTTTATTTTCCACATCTCCATTATAGTTCTTAAGCGCTAGAATACTCTTTTTTGTGTCTGATGTGAATATGGGAACTTCTTATCCGTACTGGCACAAGAGGGCGATAAACATGACTGAGCAGCACCTGAGGAGACACCATCCCAAAGACTAAACTACTACATTTTCTTTATTTGCTTTCTTTGTGCCTATAGGAAATTAGCTGATCTCAATAAAATGAGAGTATTGCATTCACATGTGGAGGAAAAAGTCTATTAGTAACAGGGGCAGTGCACCTATATGTTACAGGTGAATACGAAAAACCCCGTTAGTAACAGGAGCAGAAAAATGACATGTAATAGGACATTACCTGCCATGTAAATCAAGTGTTCTCTTATTGTTGGGAGGTTTTTCATTAAAAAGTTATTACAGCTCAAAACAAATAATGTATATACAAAATATATATATATAAAAATAGGGAAACTTTTTTTATGAAAACACATATTTTACAGATCATTTCCTGCTGAATAAAACAAGGTCACTCCCATCGCTGTCAGATGTTTTATTCAAAATTTATATCAGTTCAAATAATCAGGAAGTGAATTTACTGTGTTTACTTCCTAATAGTGCTAACTGACAGGAAGTGAATTTACTATGTTTACTTCCTGATAGTTCTAACTGACAGGAAGTGAATTTACTGTGTTTACTTCCTGATAGTTCTAACTAGGGTTGCCACCCAGCCGGTATTTTTAGTCTATGGAGGGAATGCCATAGCCGGTATTTTTTTGAAAAAAAGGTGGCAACCCTAGTTCTAACTGACAGGAAGTGAATTTACTGTGTGTTTACTTCCTGATAGTTCTAACTGACAGGAAGTGAATTTACTGTGTGTTTACTTCCTGATAGTTCTAACTGACAGGAAGTGAATTTACTGTGTTTACTTCCTGATAGTTCTAACTGACAGGAAATGAATTTACTGTGTTTACTTCCTGATAGTTCTTACTGACAGGAAGTGACAGGCAGTTTCTATCACATTCTATGGTGAACTGTATGTCTCTGACTTTCCTGACTTTCCTCTCCATTAGAATCTAACAGGAAATCTAATTAGAATTTGACCACTAGAGGGCACTGCTAATGTAAAAAAACATGGGTTTAAACTGTAATAACTCTGGAAATATAACTCTCTCGGCAGTGGGAGTACCCTTATTTTACTCAGTATGAAAATCCCTACAATATATATTTTTTCATTAAAAAAAGTTTACTGCTCCTTTAACTATTATAGAAGCCATAGATATGTGAACCTCTCACAGAATATGAATAAAGTATACTCAACCTGGGCTTCCAGTGAGAGACAGCACACAAGATAATATTCAAGAAATTATGTTTTAAAGCGGAACTACCACCTGAAATACACTTTAGCTTAAATAATTCCCCATATAGCGACTAGTCAGAATTATTACATTGTTAAATAGATTTACCCTTTCTTCTCGGGCTGACAGCAGGATGGAGCGCAGACATCTTACCATAGTGATGTCCGCGCGCCTGCGCTGTCAGTCTCTTCCAGAGCCGAACGGCTCCTAGCAACGCCTCCAAGAGCTGCCTAGGACTGACAGTGCAGGGGTGCGGACGTCACTTTGGCAAGATGTCTGTGCTCCGTCCTGCTGTCAGCACGGTAAGAAAGGGTAAATCTATTTCATGTGGTAGTTCTGCTTTAATGTTCTTAACCCTCTCCATCATGTGCGTGTGTCTCTCTCCCCTTATTCAGCATGTGTGTGACATACCCAAACCCTGAAGCACTCAAAGGACTTAATTCCTGCGCCATGCCCCTTTTGCTAGTATATATATATATATATATATATATATATATATATATATATATATATATATATACACACTTTTTTTCTTCATTTGTTTATTAATCACACTATTAGCAACAGCTCCAACTGTCCAAAAAAGCAATTTTTAGAATGAATTCTGTTGGAAAACTTGAGTCATAGACTATGTCTCTCATTAGTAAGTGATAGCAACAGCATCACCTGGTGACCACAATAGAAAACTGCAATTTAATGTAAGTAAAACCCCCAAAGTTTGTGCTGTAATATTTTTTTTTAATAAAATATGCAAACAGCGGACGTATCATATTTTACTAAACAAGAAGAATCCTATGCTATATATTTTTATATGCAGGTTTACTGCTCTTTTAAGCACGAAAACCTCCAAAATTTCACAATTAAGTTCCAGAGGTTAATCCAACACATTGTTATACATTGGATACCACTCTGGCACTCAAATGGTTAAAAAGACAGGGCTCCAGGACTCCAATTTAGTTGCACAGAGTACTCTTGGTGCATCGCAATATACCGTTCAATATGATGTGGGTGTTTCCTCCCAATTTGATGCAAAAAAGGCAAAAAAAATGCTACACATGTTTGTCACTACTGGCTTTGTTTCTGCTTTAGCTATATACTTACCTTAAATCAGCTATTTCAATTCTTGTCTTCTTTATACTTTTATTGATGTGAGCGCCCCCCACCTACAGTCTGTGAAAAGGGTCTGTGACTCAACTTTTTGTTGATAAGGTCAAAAGAATTCTGTCTGTCTGTTTTATTCTCTATTCACATAGATATCTGTTCAGTAAGATACAGAATAGAGAGAGACTACACAGTAAGATACACACAGAGCTCTTGTGATATTTTTCATATACAGACTTGTTTTACAGACAGCATGTAGAGGGCACTCACACCACTAAAAGGAAATGAAAAACTAAAATAGCTGAATCAAGGTAAGAGCATATATGGTAATTAAATTAAAAAGTCAGCATGTATAATACAGTAGAACATACTACTAAAATAAATACAATAAAAGATAAAATGTTAATATTCCTTTTAGGAATCAATGGGAAATATATTACAGAATACTGATTTCAATTGTTCCCATCCACTTTGCCTACAGTGTCAGTGAAGTGTATCAAATACATTATAAGTTACTACACCAATCAATATATTTACACCATCCATATAATATAGAAATAGCATTGGTCATTAATGCCTGGAATGCAAGAAAGGTTGCTTCTCCAATGCATTGCTGTTTGTCAAGGATTAAAACATACAAAGAATAACAAACATAAAAACAGGACACATGGAACAGAAGACAAGTGTTGGAAAGACAGATGGTGCTGCATATTGAGGAAATATTATAGTACAAAATGATTTCAGATATAAGACATGGTTTGGACAATGAACCTTCTCCACTTCAATCCCTTCCACTAATTTCCTGAAGGTCTATTTCTTGGTTAGACTGATCTCTAGAACCATACCTCTTTTTCTTATTGTCCCTGCTTGGCAGTATGTTTGTCTGCAGGGAAACCTGGCTAAGCATCTGGGTGTCTACGCGTTTCACAGTTGCTGATGGCACTGCACTTACTTTGGGGCTGCCGATCTTGCTCTTTCCCAGCTTGCCTTTGGTGCGCCAGGATTGCTCGTGGTCGAACTCCAGATCCTCCAGCCGCTGAGTGAGCGCCAGTTTCTGCTGGATCGCCATCCTCAGCAAGGAATTCAGTGTCTTCTTCTCGTCCTCCGCAGCTGCCAGCTGCCTCTGCATCTCATCCAACTGGGTCACGTACTCATCACACCTGCTCAAGCAAAAGGTGGAAAAGGACAAATTTAGTGACATTTCCTTAGTATCTCCAAGTTAGAGAAAAGGTACCTTTATTTCACTGTCTAAGTTCTTGTTCATAAGGGAGATGATGCCATTGTCCTTGTTTTGTACACTGTGCTCTGTCTGAGACAAATGCAGGATAAGCAAAAACAAAAAGAAGAGGGGCGCATACGCTCTAAGTGTAGACTGACTGGACCAATGAAGACCACCACCGATACAAATAAATAACATATATTTGTTCTTAAGTTGAGGAGTGACTCCTTGTGTATGGTTCATTCTCATAGGATCACACATTGAAGAATATTGGGGTGTTTGACTCCCTATGTTGTTCTGGATTTAATCCCACATAAGATTAGGCTATCCCACTAGATACATACCTCCCAAGTGTCCCTCTTTTAGACCCAAATCCCTCTGTACCTCTTTCCCACCCTGATGTCCCTCTTTTTAGGAAATAAGACTGTGTGGTGTGTATAAAAGCGTATCACCCTGGTGTCCCTGTGTTTAGGAGATCAGACGGTGTGGTGTGTGTATATAAGTGTATCACCCTGGTGTCCCTGTGTTTAGGAGATCAGACTGTGTGGTGTGTATATAAGTGTATCACCCTGGTGTCCCTGTGTTCAGGAGATCAGCCTGTGTAGTGTGTGTGTGTAAGTGTATCACCCTGGTGTCCCTGTGTTTAGGAGATAAGACTGTGTGGTGTGTATATAAATGTATCACCCTGGTGTCCCTGTGTTTAGGAGATCAGACTGTGTGGTGTGTATATAAGTGTATCACCCTGGTGTCCCTGTGTTTAGGAGATCAGACTGTGTTGTGTATATATAAGTGTATCACCCTGGTGTCCCTGTGTTTAGGAGATCAGACTGTGTGGTGTGTATAGAAGTGTATCACCCTGGTGTCCCTGTGTTTAGGAGATCAGACTATGTGGTGTGTATATAAGTGTATCACCCTGGTGTCCCTGTGTTTAGGAAATAAGACTGTGTGGTGTATATATAAGTGTATCACATTGTTCTACAGCAATAAAACTCATATTAATCTTCATTACATGGGTTTATAAATTTGGTCTTGTTAGAAGTCATTTATTAGGTTACACAAGGAGGTCAATAGGTCATGAAATAGCCTAAAAATTATTGGTAATGCCCCGCCCACCAGCCATGCCCACAGCAACACCCCTTAAAACACGTGTCCCTCTTTGGCAATTTGAAATGTTGGGAGGTATGTAGATATAGAACATTAGATTCCATTAGAGCTGAAATTGTAGCGGTTGGAGAATCCACAGGATACGCTCTGGGTGAGGTGACAAGCTGGAATCCTAGCCTGAGCGACATCAGACGGAGAAAAGAGGGAGTGACACAGTCCCCTGCACTGGGGGTAATCCAGTGGAGGCTGTTATGCTGTGAGGCTAGTTTTGCCTCATTTACATGTGAGTAGAATGTTGAGCACATGAAAAGGTGATTGTTCGGTGGTGGTCTTCATTGGTCCAAACAGTCTACACTTACAGCATGTGCGCCCCTCTTCTTTTTGTTTTTATTTTTACATGTATTGGAAGTTGATTGCCAGCGACTAACATTGGAAGGCAGCACTGCTGAGAAAAAAGGCACACGATACAGCCTTAGAGACTCTCAAGTTTCCGTCTGTCCTTTATTGGATGGGTGGTATTATTACATACTTGCATTGTCTGGGGTAGTTAGCGCTTGTGCGTAGAGGAATTGTTAATGCAGGATAAGCATTCATTTTAACCCGCAGACACAGTAGGCATCAACACTATTTCACTGACTGGAACCTTGTGGGCCAGCCTGTGATTGGGTCATTGTAAAAGGCATCACAACAATTTGATCCCCTGTGTGGACACCATGCATGGCAGTCACATAGACCGCTGTGAACAGCTTTGCTGCTGCAGCATTCTGGCAACCACGGTTAGTTGCTGGGGAGTAGCAGCAAGCCAAGTTCAGAGTTATGATGGTGCCGTGTGATAATGCCATAGGATGCAGTACTCCATATTTTTGGGTAACTGTTCATGTCAATAATGTCTCCATGTCACAGTTGCCTGAATGAACAATGAACTAAAGATATACAGCAGATCAGGGCTCAAAATTTCCACTCGCCACTAGCCAAGGGCAAGTGACAATTTAGCCCTGGCGAGTAGAAATTCAGCCCTGGTGGGTATGTTATGGCTTGCAGTGGCGAGTAACTTTTCAGGTCTGGTTAGTAGCAAAGGACTTAAAATTGTAAGCCCTGCAGTAGATAATAGGTTTCCATCTTTTCAGTTTAACCCCTTAAGGATCAGCGGTCCTGGGGTGTGTGGTCCTTTAAGGATCAGATAGGAAACTTTGACGTGCCGTCCCACGTGACTGATCACGTGGGGCGGCACGCTGAACGGGGAACTGAAATAGATCGCTCCAGTCTTGGATCGATCAACTTCAGTCCCCGGTACTACTGAGTAAAAGTACGTGACGTACCAGGACCGTCACTGGTTCTTAAGTGCCGGACCAGTGTGATGGTCCTGCCACGTCAATGGTCCTTAAGGGGTTAAAGGAGTATTAAGACCTCCTAATAGCACTTACATTACTATGGCCAGAAAATCCTAATGGCCCCTATGAATCTTTCATTGCTCCTTTGTTCAAGAGATAACATGTACCATCAATCCATGATGTTATACTCATGTTTGTTTGTTTTTTTTTGCAAGAAGTGGGCATCAGCCTACTTAACCCTTTAAAGGGATAGTAATACTTAAAATGTAAAACAAAATATGTTGTAAGGCTTATCCCTCTGAGTAAAAAAAGGGTACTCCCACTACCGAAAGGTGTTTTATTCAAAAGTGATTACATCTTAAACTTGAATTTTTTAGGTGCAGTATAACAGTGTCCTGAAATTGTACAGAGGCACTGTTGCTACACCAGCATATGGAGATTTATGGTCAACTGACCAGAGCTGTACATAGGATGGTGTAGCAACAGCACCACTGTGCAATGTCAGGCCATTGAGATATTACACCTAAAAAAAATTAAGTTTTAGCTCTAATAACTTCTGAATAAAACAGCTTTCAGCAGTGGGATTCACCTTGTTTTACTCAGGAGGATAAACCCTACAACATTTATGTGTTTACATTTTATGTATTACTACCCCTTTTAGAGAAGCATGCAAGGCATTGTGTGTTGCCCCTCCACCACTGGTCCTTAAAGGGATAGTAATGTTTCAAAATAAAATCATCTCCGATTAATCTTCATAGTATTTGGGCCATGGAGAGTGTTATTTCAATACTGTCAGAGTTGTCATACAAGAGTAATTGAATGATAAAGAGTCCCCCTCCCGCTCCTTTTACTGATGTAACACTGCTCACCTCAGAGCAGCAAGACTGGATGGATCACAGAGAGGGACAATCTTCAATGATCATAAGGAAAAACCTGAAATACCTGTTAAGGGGGCAGGGTTTTCCTTATGATCACAGTAAGAAGATTGTCCCTTGATGTGAGCTGTCTGGTCATGTGACCAGATTCCACATCTGAGGGGAGGTGTCTTACACTAGGTAAAAGGGGAGGGAGGGGGATACTTTATCATTCAATTACTCTTGTACTACAACTCTGACAGTACTGAAATAACTCTCTCCATGGCCCAAATACTATGATGATTAATTGGAGCTGCTTTTATTTTGAAACATTACTATCCCTTTAAAGAGTTAAGTTTGCTATGCACAGTGGGCAGAGGTAGAGGGCCTGGGGTTCTGTTAGCAGGTGTCATGTCCTCTTCCATAGATATGACATCTGGGACTGATTTGAAGTTAACTCTTGAATAAAGGAGCAACAGCAAAATTCATATAAACCCTTTGAGTGCCAAAGGGGTATGCAACGCATTGCATTGTGTACCCCTGTGGCACTCAAAGGGTTACTATTGTATGGCCATAGTAAGGTCAAGAGGGGTTATTATTAGGAAGAGATACTTCACCTTTAAAATGGAAACTCCCTCGGTGGAACCACACGGAACTAGCAAGAATTGTTTTGTAGACAACTTTACAGCAAATTTTGGTATCAGAAAGCTGAGGCCCACCGCTGTCTGAACTCTATAACTGTAAATCAGATACTCAGACATCTCCAGCTACCACTGCAATCTCCCATAAGTAGGAACGACACCAGTCGGACGACACCAGTCCATTCTGTACTGGTGCTCTCTATGGACGAGCACTGCTACAAGTAATGTTTAACAGGATCTTATCCACAGGGGAAAAACATAATCAATTCTGGAGCAACTGTATCATAGAGCAGGGCTGTCCAAGTTCAGTCCTCAAGGGTCACCAACAGGCCAGGATGTAAGGATTTCCCTGATTAAGCACAGGGGAGTAAATTAGTGGCTCATTCATTGTGACTGACTCACCTGTGGTTAAAGGGATAGTAATACTTAAAATGTAAAAAAAAATACGTTGTAGGGTTTATCCCCCTGAGTAAAACAAGAGTACTCCCACTTCTGAAAGGTGTTTCATTCAAAAGTTATTAATTTTCAAAGTTGAATTTTTTAGATGCAATATCACAGTGGCCTGAAATTGTACAGTGGCGCTGTTGCTACACCATCCTATGGAGATTTATGGTCCCGGGACCAAAGCTGTCCATAGGATGGTGTAGCAACAGCGCCACTGTACAATTTCAGGCCACTGTGATATTGCACCTAAAAAATTCAACTTTGAAAATTAATAACTTTTGAATGAAACACCTTTCAGCAGTGGAAGTACTCTCGTTGTACTCAGGGGGATAAACCCTACAACATATTTTTTTTTACATTTTAAAGGAATAGTATTACTTCAAAATTACGATCCCTCATATTGTAGCCCTTAATAAACTGAGATAAATGACACCAGCGGCATCTCTCAAACCTTTATGGTATAAGAGATAGCCGCTTTCAAACTTTCCTCTCCCCTGCTGTCAGCGTTCTGCTGCCAGCAGGAGAATCCGGTCTCTGAATCAAGAGGAGGCTCTTCAGCAGAGCCGATATCTCGTTATGGAAGGAAAAATGATTAATTGAAACAGTCTTCTATGTGTGTTTGGTAACCAAGCACATGTAGAAGACTGTTCCAATGAATCACTTCTTCCTTCCATAACGAGATATCGGCTCTGTTTAAGAGCCTCCGCCTGTCCTGGGACCAGATTCCCCTGCTGGCAGCAGAACGCTGACAGGAGGGGAGAGGAAACTTTGAAAGCGGCTATCTCTTATACCATAAAGGTTTGAGAGATGCCGCTGGTGTCATTTAACTCAGTTTATTAAGGGCTACAATATGAGGGATAGTAATTTTGAAGTAATACTATTCCTTTAAGTATTACTATCCCTTTAAAGGGATAGCAATGTTTCACAAAAAAAATCAGCTCCAATTAATCTTCATAGTATTTGGGCCATGGAGATTTCTTGTGGTTTAGATTTTAATATTGTAATCATGTTGCATCTAACTACAATTACCGCGGAGCTGAAGGGTGTAGTTTGGTTTTCTGACCCACCCTTTGAGTGCCAAGGTGTAGCTTTTTGTCAAGTACTGCGATTTCCCTTGTGCAGGAATCCAACTAATAAATATACATATTTTTCTTGTAAATATACATATTTTTCTTATATCAACTTTATCTTGTTGTTTCTTATGTTTAGTAATAATCTCAGATAATTCGTATATTTGGATTTTTAGAGGTCGTTTTCTTTTTGGGGATATAGATACTGTGCGTTATTTTTCCTTTATATATTTCAGGACTGGGTGGAGGATTTCAGCTCCAAGTTCTTCTTTTAAAGTAATATCTTGGGCCAAGGAAAGTGTTATTTCAATACTGTCAGAGTGTAGTACAAGAGTAATTGAATGATAAAGTATCCCCCTCCCGCCCCTTTTACCTAGTGTAAGTCGCCTCCCCTCAGATGTGGAATCTGGTCACATGACCGGACAGGTCACAGCAAGGGACAATCTTCTTACTGGGAGCATAAGGAAAACACTGCCTTACTTGACAGGTTTTTCAGGTTTTTCCTTATGATCACTGAAGATTGTCCCTCTCTGTGATCCATCCGGACAGTCTTGCTGCTCTGAGGTGAGCAGTGTTACATCAGTAAAAGGGGTGGGAGGGGGATACTTTATCATTCAATTACTCTTGTATTACAACTCTGGCAGTACTGAAATAACACTCTCCATGGCCCAAATACTATGAACATTAATTGGAGCTGATTTTATTGTGAAAGATTACTATCTCTTTAATCAGGAAAATCCTTAAATAGTAATAGTAATAGTAAAATAGTAATACCCCAAAACAAATGCAGCTCTGATTGATCCTCCTATAAAGAGGATCATGTAACTCTTCTTTTATTCATGTAAGACTTTACTAACCCTTTCAAATCCTCTGGCTTGTAAGGTGTGAACCTTCAAATATATTTTTTTTTTCTAATTACGACACCTGGGACTATCAGACTGTTTTCATGTTTAATATTGGACACTGGGACAGTTCTGAAATATTTGCTTATTTATTTTTAGAAGATTTTATTTATATTTTATTTGGTTTTATCTTATACTATTACCATTATCCTTTATATATTTTACATTCAACCTGGTATTCTGTTTCATATTTACTTTAAAATCTCACGTATCATACTCACAATTTTGTCCCTTTTCACATTGTGTGAAGTGGGTGTGCGTATTACACACGAGAGAAACAATATACAATATATCTTTATGTCTACACACCTCCCTCCTCCACCTCAATATGCTCCCACCTTCCTCTACCTCTTCTCACCCCCGCAGAGGCATCTGGGATATCTGTGCAGTGGGCGGTATGCTTGCATTTGCCACCCACTTCCCGCATCATCCTGTGAGGACCTGTGTTAATTCAAGATGATGGTAGTGCCCTTTGAGGACCTGAAGGTCCTTGCAGGACACCAGTTTAGATCCAATGCATAGACCTCTGTACACTGCAAATATAGTAGTGTCCTGTGAGGCCCTGCAAGTCCTCAAAGGGCACTACCATCATCTTGAATTAACACAGGTCCTCACAGGCGGATGCAGGAAGTGGACAGAAAATGCAAGCATACCACCCACTACGTAGATATCCCAGATGTCTCTGGAGTAGGGTGACCACACGTCCCGGAATGACCGGGACAGTCCCTTATTAGGGGTCTGTGTCCCGCATCCCGGGTCACCCCCACCGGGACAACAAAGAGTCCCGGAATGGAGCAAGACGCACCAGTCCAGCCAGCCAGCCAATTAAATGTATTTGCTATATAGTCCTCATTGGCTGGCTGAGCCAGTTAATGAGGACCATATAGCAAATACATTTCATTGGCTGGCTGGACTGGTACGTGCGAGACAGCTGGGATGGATCAGGTTTGCTGGTGCGGCAAGTGAGACCCACGGCTGAGGATCCCGTCTGCGCTGATTATCTTTCTGAGGTTGACACAGAGTAAGACTTCCCACTGGGAAGCCTCAGAAAGATGGTCAACGCCGGCAAGAGCCGCGGGACTAGGGTGACCACATGTCCCGGAATGGCAGAATGGAAAAGTGGTCACCCTACTCCGGAGGGGATGAGTGTGTGTGGGGGGGAGGTGGGAGCATATTAAGGTGGGTGGAGGGAGAGAAGCAGACAAAAACTCATTTTTTTGGTGGGTATAGGGAGGGAAAACAAGGGTGCGTATTATACAGAGAAACTTTTATTTTCCCCTGAAATCTTGGGTATAATTTATACCTGCGTATTATACACAGGAGCGTATTATACCTGAGATTTTACGGTATATCTTTCATTGTGATAGAGAGATAATGGTTGTTTTGTGCTTACCCTTTTTCTGTCTATTGCTCTATAATGCATTACACATCCTTCTGGCATGCAAAAGGTTAAACCAATAACATTATGAAGATGTTTATAAGCTGGCAGTAGAAGATGAGAGTGTGGCGGTTACTTCTTGGCTATTACCAGTTCTACAGGATAATAACATCTTTATTATATTACATTGATTTTTGGTTGGTTGGTAAATAGCTGAAAATGACAACAGGAAAGTCTGCAGACAAGAGTACGGAAAAAAGAAAACATAAATGGGGCGGGCTTGATTGGTCGATAATTTAGACAGGAAAAAAACAGCCATTATGAAAGATAAACAGGTACAATTGTGGAGCACACCTACTGCATCACAGGCGGCAATAAAAAAATTACAAAATTCACATTTAAATGAGGCTTTTGGCGCCTTGAATGCTAGAAATATCCATGGTGGAGGGCTCTCTAACAATCAAGGGAATGAAAGCCCCATTTAAAGGAGCAATAAACTCTATATGGTATAAATATTTTCCTATTCAGTAAAACAAGGGCACTACAACTGTCAGTTGTTTTATTCAAGTGCTATTACTGTTCTAGTTATCAGAAAGTGAATTACAGGGTGATTACTTCCTGAAAGTTCTAATGAACAGGTATACTTTGGGAATTCTCAGGGTTTGACCCTGAGACTGAGGGTTTTGACCCAAATTTCAGGGTTTCAGGTGAAGGAACAAATTCTCCGGGTGAGGAAATCCAGTTTTTTCTACTATATGATCTATAAAAATGGATTGATTCTTTATTATCTAAATTGGTGCCATTTCTTCCAAGGCAGATAGAGAAGTCCTGCTTGTCTATGTGTGTTCAAGCAGCCATATCTCAAAGTTGTAGAACGTTAAAGGTTCCTTGTGGACTGATTGCATTTCCTCTGGGTTAAAGCAAGTAGGTACATATTGTCGGGAATCTACATTTTGGGGAGAGTTAATGGTTAATATTTCAAAGATCTCTGGGTCAGCTCGTTTTGAAAGTTCCCAGACAGGAAGTGACTCAGCAGTTTCTACCGCATTCTATGGAGAACTGCTTCTCAGTGACTTTCCTCTTGCAGAGAATGCACCAGAAAAACTAATTGTAATCTGACCACTAGAGGGGGTTCTATTAATGTAAATACTAGACTAACTCTGGAAATAGGATTTCACAGCAGTGGGAATACCCTTGTTATACTAAAAGTTTTAAACCCTACAATATATGTTTTTCACGCAAAAGTTTACTGCTCTTTTTTCATTGTGCCTGTGGGAACGGTCTTGCGTTTTGTTGGGACTCCACCGCGTTACCACATTTTCTCTATTTTGATCATTTTGTATTTGTGTGTTTTGTGTAAATATTTAACTTCTTACTGTAAAAGCTCTCCAGGACAAACTTGAAAACAAGAGAAATTTCAATGTACTCTTCCTGGTAAAACATTTTCTAAATAAAATAAAATAAATACGACTAGGATGAAATATCTGAAAAAAATAATTTTTTTCCAAATAGAACAGAAAATGGGACATCTGGAGGCAATGACCAAGGCCTGTGCCCACAGGCGTATTGTCCTATCGGGGGATCGGGCATCCCCCGGTGGGCCGCTAGATCATGGGCCGGTGGGGGAGATCAGATCTCACCTCACCATCCCATGATATTTTGAAGGAGAGGTCTGTGTTGCCACCGGCATTCTCTGTGACAGCCTTCTCGTTCCTTGTTAGTGCAGAGCACCAGGAAATGACATAATATCCTGGCGCATGCTCTCTCATGCCGCACAGGGACCACAAGGGGGCGTCGATAGGGACGTTGTTGCAGCTAGTGGGCTGCTTTAACCCTTTGAGTGCCAGAGGGGTACGTAACGCATTGCAAAGCAATGCGTTACGTACCCTTCTGGCGCTCAAAGGGGTAAAAAAAAAATGCCTGGGCTGGTATTCCCCTACAATCCACCCCTGCCTGTGCCCACACCACAAAACTCATCACAAAGTACCACAGAGCATAGTCAAAGTTCCCGGAAGTTATCCCTAACTGGCCTGGAGTCCTCCATCCAGCCACAGGCTTAGGCTTCCCCCACTCATACTCCTGAGTCACCAAATTGGAAATGAGCTGCACTCTGGGAGATTTGACCCAGCCAATAAGGAGGCAGCTGATGGGTCACAGGGAGTGAAACTACTTAACAGGAGTATTTCTGACAATCTCCTTCTTAATCCCATCAGTCCTGATGACCCCCCGGCATTGAGCCATTTCAGAGTGCTCTGTCTCTATGTGGTGTGATTTACCTCCATTTACCTACTTGTGCTATGGGATAGGAGTACAGGGCTTGCTGGCATCCGAACAAAGGTGGTGAATTTTGTATTTTTTTTTTAATGAAAGTATTTTACAGGAAGGCTACACTGATATTGTCTCTCATTTTCAAGTATCTCCTGAGTACTGATTTTATCTAACTCAGAAGGGTGAAAGGCTGAGTTGACCTTGCTGGGACTAGAACCTGTGACCCTGAGGTTTGAACAGATTCTACAGATAGTACATTAACCAACTGAGCCATCTCACCACATTGCCTGCCAGTATGCACTAGATCGATCGTAAACTGTACTGCATACCCAGAATTGCAGCCACTGGTGATAGAGCATGAGGTATTCACCCCCAATGTTATCTCTGAGTATATGAAGACTTGCCCGGCAAACTTCATCAATGGATCAGGGCTGGTTCCCTTCCCCAGACAGCACAGAACCAAGCACTGTACATGGTGCAGAAATGTGTGTCTATGTGTGTGAATATGTATGTGTGTGTGTGTGTGTGTGTGTGTGTGTGTGTGTGTGTGTGTGTGTGTGTGTGTATGTGTGTGTGCGTGTGTGTGTGTATGTATGTGTGTATGTATGTATGTGTGTGTGAATGTGTATGCATATGTGTGTGTGTGTGTATATGTGTGTGTGTGTGTATGTATGTGTGTGTGTGTATGTATGTATGTGTGTGTATGTGTGTGTGTGTGTATATGTGTGTGTGTGTGTATGTATGTGTGTGTGTATGTATGTATGTGTGTGTATGTGTGTGTGTGTGTGTGTGTGTTCTGGATGTAGGGAAAACTTCCTTGGCACTATATATATATATAACATATAGGGATGAGACAGATGAGAGCAGAGCGCTGGACTTAAAGGGGAACTATCACCCCAAATAAAGTTTCCCACAAATAACTAGCCATCTAGCGATAAAAGTACTATTATCCAGCATAATTACCGCATTAGTTGAAAATCCTACTTCTGCCGAGACTGGCGGCCAGGCAACAGTGTAGACATCTTTGCTTACAGACATCTGTGCGCCTGCGCAAGGGACTGATGGCGCAGGTGCGTAGATGCCTCTAAAGCACTGTTGCCTGACCGTCAGTCTTGGCAGAAGTAGGATTTCCAACTAACTCGGTAATTATGCTGGCTAATAGTACTATTGGTACACTTATCACTAGATGGCTAATTATTGGGGGGCTTTATTTGGGGTGAGAGCCGGGGCAATGCTCAGTAGATGGGTAAGGATGACAGTCTTGCTGATAGAGTTGCCACCCAGCTGGTATTTTACCGTCAGGCCGGTAAAAAATTGGCTTCTTTCCAATGTTAAGTCTATGGAGGGAATGCCATGGCCGGTATTTTTTTGAAGAAAAGGTGGCAACCCTACTTGCTGAACGCTGCCCCGGCTCTCTCTGAGTAGTATCAAGTATATCAGTAGTATAATTTATTTGTGGAACGCTCAGGATTGTTTAAACATTTCAAACGTCACAGCAATTTCTTATTGGTAACTGCTGGCTGAGATGGTGCTAGGATTCAGCGTATGCAACCTTTCACTAGCGACATGAGAATCTTGCGCTGTCACGCAGTGCAAGATTCTCATGTCACCATTTTAGCATGGCGACATAGTTAATGTGGCATACTGTTGCACGCACTTTTGCGAGCGACCTTTTAAAAGTGAACCCCTGCAAGGACCTTTTTGTTTTAGCCAATGGTCATACCTCAAGGTCCTGGCAGGGCAATACAGTACATCCAATGCATAGATCCCTGTGCACTGGATTTTCTGTATTTCCCTGTGAGGACCTTGAGGTATGACCATTGGCGAAAACAAAAAGGTCCTCTCAGGGATTTGCTAGAAGCTGTGCACTCATTAAAGCCGGCTGTGGAGGGGGAAGTAGATTGTGCTTACTTGAAAGAGGGAGACAGGGAATGATTGGGCCACAAACAAAAAAAGCTAACATGTTTGGTTAGTAGAGGGGGAGAACAAGGGTGCGTATTATACATAGGCACTCTTGTTTTCCCCTAAAATCTTGGTTATAATTTGCACCTGGTATTATACACAGGTGCGTATTATACCTGAGATTTTACAGTAGATAATGTCTCTGGCACTCAAAGGGTTAACTTTTCCTATATGCTGCAGGTTAAGAAATTGTATGAATACTGCCCTAATAAAAAGTAGAATCAGACCCTTCTTGACCTGCCTCTGAGTAGATAGGTCGGTGTCTCCAGTCTGAAAAAAGCTCTTCTTTAACCCTTTGAATACCGGCTGTGGACTTTCCTTGCTAGGGAAAATCTTCAACAGTTCAGTGGATAAAAGTCCCACTTAAAGGGATAGTAATACTTAAAATGTAAAAAAATATATGTTGTAGGGTTTATCCTCCTGAGTAAAACAAGAGTACTCCCACTGCTGAAAGGTGTTTCATTCAAAAGTTATTAATTTTCAAAGTTGAATTTTTTAGGTGCAATATCACAGTTGCCTGAAATTGTACAGTGGCGCTGGTGCTACACCATCCTATGGAGATTTATGGTCCCGGGACCAGAGCTGTCCAAAGGATCGTGTAGCAACAGCGCCACTGTACAATTTCAGGCCACTGTGATATTGCACCTAAAAATTTCAACTTTGAAAATTAATAACTTTTGAATGAAACACTTTTCAGCAGTGGGAGTACTCTTGTTTTACTCAGGGGGATAAACCCTACAACATTTTTTTTTTTTACATTTTAAGTATTACTATTCCTTTAAATCACACAGAGAATATTAGGAATTTTTATTCTCCCCCTATGGCGCAGTTGGCTCGCTCCACAATTGTTCTAGGTATCCTTAGAATATTATTTTAATATCTCTACTCCTCCCAATATCAGACAAACCTGAATGAGAATGTCACCGTTTTTTAAATTGGTTTGCTCCACAATTACTCCACTTTAAATGTCAGCATATGGTCCAATGTGTGTTATCAATCTCCACCTCATCGCAGAGCCTTTAAAGGGATAGTAATGTTTCACAAAAACAGCAGCACCAATTAATCTTCATAGTATTTGGGCCATGGAGAGTGTTATTTCAATTCTGTCAGAGTTGTAGTACAAGAGTAATTGAATGATAAAGTATCCCCCTCCCGCCCCTTTTACCTAATGTAACACTGCTCACCTCAGATGTGGAATCTGGTCTCCTCAACGGACAGATAACAGCAAGGGACAATCTTCTTACTGTGATCATAAGGAAAATCCTGACAGGTTTTTCCTTATGATCACTGAAGATTGTCCCTTTCTGTGATCCATCTGGACAGTGTTACATCATTAAAAGAGCAGAAGGGGGATACTTTATCATTCAATTACTCTTGAACTACAACTCAGACAGTATTGAAATAACACTCTCCATGGCCTAAATACTATGAAAGATTAATTGGAGCTGCTTTTATTTTGAAACATTACTATCCCTTTAAGGGATTTAATACAGCTCAGGAGGGACGTATGTTTCAGAAAAGAACACTAGGACAAGAGACCATGATCGAATGTTAGCAGGTGGGAGATTCAGAAGTAATATGTGTGTACAGATGCATGAGATACCTCCCTTATTGTTAAGGCACTTGCAGATTTAATGACTGTCCGTGTGCCATTCGTTGTGGATGGCATGGACATTTGTGTTGTCTCTCAGTTGTTAGGCACATGTGGGCTTGATAAGTAGGCGTACATAGGCAGTACGGGCGTATGTGGTACATCCCTTATTGTGCGGGCATCTACAGGTGTAGCGACTGTCCATGTGTCATTCATTATTTCATACCCCACCTTTAAGGATCTCTTCAAAATTTAGTTATAGTCTTATTCCTATATGAGAGGATCATTATTGCGGTGTTATATATGTCCTGTTTTCTGGAATTTACTTATATCGTTTTTTTTTGGGTTTGAAACCTTTTGAAAAGGGATGTTAAATTATATACTTGACTGTTTAAACTTCACACTTACAGATCCCTTTAAAATGTAATCATAATCTTATTCCTACGTGGGAAGATTATTATTGTTGTTAATATATATGTTTGTCCTGTTGGAATTTACAATATGAATCTTTATAAAGAGATTTTATATCTTGTATTTCGTGTTCTAGGAGAAATTTGAGTATGTATTTTGAGTTGAGTTCAAGTATTCCAATGTTTTATAATGTATGTGCAAGTTGGAAGTTGAGATTGCTGAATGCCCTTAAATGAACATATAGATGCTGTGAAACATCTGACACTTTGTTCAAAATGCATCTGAATTTTTATTTAAATTGACACAATTATAGCCCTTAGTGTACAGGTTCTCCTGGGCTTATCTTCCCCAGAGATGGTGCTGAGAGTTCCACAGAGGCAGCTGATGATTCCCGTTGGGTGCGATGTGACACTCACCAGAACAATCAATAGGAATGAGACAATTCTTGCCAGAGGTGGAACAAGAAGCTTGGTCGGGACCTGCACACTGATGACTGTAAGTTTATAATAATGATACTCAGGCACGTGCACACATAGACACCAAGGGGGGCTTGTGCACCTGCCCTTTTTGCCCAAAGTGCCCTTGTGTCCTTTTAACTAAAAAAAATAAAAAGTTGCCTCGCCGCCTGCACTAACCCCACCACCTCCCAGCCAGGTCTGTGCCTCCTTCAGGTCAGACCTGTAGATGCTGAGCTCCCTCATCGGCTCTTTAATATTACAGAGCACAGGGAGGTGACATCATCTCCCAGCGCTCTGCATGAAGAGAAGACCACGCGGGAGCTCCAGCAGCTACAGGTCTGTGTCAAAGGAGGCACATACAGACCTCACCTGCCTCTGGACCACCAGGGAAGAGGTAGGAAACGGACACTGGAGGGCAATGTGAAAATGATGGGGCAATATGGATCTGATGGGGGGCAAGATAGAGATGATGCCAATGTAGAGATGATGGGGCAATGTATGTGAGGGTAAGTTGGAGCTGATGGCAATATGGAGCTGATGGGGGACAATATGGAGATGAAGGGGGCAATGTGAGGGTACGTTGGAGCCGATAGGGCAATATGGAGCTGATGGGGGCAATATGGAGATTATGGAGGCAATATGGAGATGAAGGGGGCAATGTGAGGGTAAGTTGGAGCTGATGGGGGACAATATGGAGATGAAGGGGGCAATGTGAGGGTACGTTGGAGCCGATAGGGCAATATGGAGCTGATGGGGGCAATATGGAGATTATGGGGGCAATATGGAGATGAAGGGGGCAATGTGAGGGTAAGTTGGAGCTGATGGGGGCAATATGGAGCTGATGGGGGCAATTTGAGGGTAAGTTGGAGCTGATGGGGGCAATGTGGAGCTGATGGGGGCAATATGGAGCTGACAGGGGACAATGTAAGGGCAATATGTAGATGATGGGGGCAATGTGGAGGTGTCCAGTGGAGATGGCCAATGGGGGGAGGCTCTTCAGATTTCTGTGGCTACAGGCTCCTGCGATGTAAATTATTTTCTTTTTTTAAAATATATATTATGAATAAATAATTATGAGAAGTGCCCTTTTTTTCATTTGAGCCCCTGCCCCCAAAATGTCTGTGCACGTCCCTGATGATACTGCCAAAAGTGAGTGTAGCAATGATTAACTGCTAAAATACTGAACATTATAGAGAAACACCGCTTTAGAACACAGCTGGTCAACAAACCATTAAAAACTCTAGCTCTCCCCAAAGCACTGACACCCTCCTAAGGGCGCGCTAAGCATGCACAGCGGGCGCCGGAACTGCCAGTTACCTGGTAGCAAACATGGCTCTTAGTGATGAGAACGTGGCCGCATCCTCCTTCAGGGCCTTCAGTTCATTTCTCAGTTTGGTCATTGTCTCCGTCACCATCGTCTTCTCGTTTTCATATTTATTCTTCAAATTTGCAAGAGCAACTTCTGCCGTCTGAAACAAGAGACAGATGGGAATCTTCTGGATCGAGGGTTCTATGCTGAAGGATGTGTTAAAGGGATAGTAATACTTCGTTTTTTCTTTATTTTATTATGTAGGCATTAAAAAACATGAAGAACAATATAAGTCTTATCTCTCAAACCTTTATGGTTTGAGAGATATTCACAAGCACAGTTTCCCCTCCCGCCCCTTTTTACCTAGTGTAAGCCATCTCTTCTCAGATGTGGAATGCAGTCCATAGACCAGACAGATAACAGCAGGGGACAATCTTCTTCCTGTGAGAACAATGAAATCCCTGCCCCCCTTGACAAGCTTTTCAGCTTTTTCCCTTATCTTAATTGAAGATTGTCCCTCTCTGCAGTCTACCTGGGCACTTCCCTTCTGATCTGGCTGAACAGTGTTACATCAGTAAAAGGGGCGGGAGGAGGATACTTTGTCATTGAATTACTCTTGAACTACAACTCTGACAGAATTGAAATAACACTCTCCAAAGTCCAAATACTATGATGATTAATTAGAGCTGCTTTTATTAAGAAACATTACTATCCCTTTAAAGTGGACCCATCACCTTCAAATTTATTTACATATTTGAAAACTTTATTCAAAACTGCCTATGTGTCAGAGCTTCGTTAGCATATGAGATGTCACCGAAGCCTTAATTAGCATAAGAAACGTCGCTGAAAATCTTGATTTGCACATGAAAACGTCGTTGGTAGAGCATGAGTAAAGCAATTAGCATACATTAGCATACGATAACAAGTATAAATATCTCCTTAATCATTTAAGTGCCAGAAGGGTACACAACGCATTGCTTTGCAATGTGTTGTGAACCCCGCTGGCACTCAAAGGGTTAACGGTACATTTTGCTGGTCTTTTGGCTAACATGACGCATAGGCAGTTTTGAACGCAGATTTCAAATATGCAGACATGAATTAAGGTGAACATTTCACTTTAAAGGGCAGCTATCATATGGATAGTGCCCCATCAAATCTGTTACCCTGGGAGCAGACCTGTCAGTGAATCAGGGGTTGCACTGTGAGTCCCGGCAGACAAACAGGGAGCAGGATGGGGCAGAAAAAGAACCCTGATACTCTCTCATTGGTCCAGCAAGGAGAGACTGAACAGCCAATCTGAAGCTTCGCAAGTCAGTCTCTTGTCCTGCGAGATGCAGTCCCCATACAGCAGTGGCGGGCAACCTGAGGCCCTCCAGCTGTTCAGGACTACAATTCGCATGTCTGGGGATGATGGGAATTGTAGTCTGAATAATTAAAAGGAGTCAGGTTGGCCAGTTCTACCACAGACCCTCTGCTTCAGGCTTTAAAGTCTAACAGAGAAGGTTTATGGAATTGCACGTGTAGGGTCACCACGTGTCCCGGATTGCCTGTGACAGTCCTGGATTTTATATGTGTGTCCCTTGTCCCGGGCAGCCCCCTTCTGGGACAATACAAAGTCCTGGAGTGAAGACTCCAGAGCACGGAGTTCTACAGATCAGAAGAAATGCCCATTGCCTACTGTGACAGGAAGATGCCTCTTCTGGGCTACAGGAAAATGGCCTCCAGACAGAATTCTAAACACTAGAGCCTTGAAAGTGGAACTACCACCCGACACAGTCTTTAGTTTCACTAAGTCCCCATGTGGTGACTAGCAGCTTTGTAGCGCTAGTCGCCAGAATATTTACCTTATTTAACAGATTTCTGCTCTTTTCCATGGGTGACAGGCAGGACGGAGCGCGGACATCTTGCCATTGTGACGTCCACGCGTCTGAGCTGTCAGTCTCAGCCACAGCCAAATGGGTCCTAGCAACCCCTCCTAGACCCGGCTGGGACTGACAGCGCAGGCGCGCGGACGTCACAATGGCAAGATGTCCGCTCTCCGTCCTGCCTGTCGCCCAATAAAGAGAGGAGAAATCTATTAAATAAGGTAATTATTCTGGCGACTAGCGCTACTAAGCAGTCATCACATGGGGACTTAGTTAAGCTAAAGATTTTGCCGGGTGGTAGTTCCGCTTTAAACCTGACATCAAACAAGAACTGCAGTAAAATTTTGTTGTGTAAAGATAGTCAGAGGGTTTGGGTATAATGTACATTATCTTGTAGTCCACCACAGACATGGTTTTCAGTCTCAGCACTCAATGGGCAGTTCTCCCTCTAGTGGCGAGAACTCTGTGGTGTGATCTTCTCTTCACGGTGTCCCTGAATGGCAGAATTGAAATGTGGTCACCCTAGGCAAATGTTACTCAGTTTGGGGTTGAGAGCCAAAGACTTCCGGGCTGCATTTTAGCCAAAGGGGATCAGACTTCTGACACCCCAAATGCTTGAGAGGAGCCATTTTGGAGGCTACACAATGCACCCCAAGATTCTTACTTAGTCTGCTCTCACAAGATCAAACATAGTACAATATTATAATTGCCCTTTAAAATCGACCTATCATCCTAAGATAATTTAATTTTAACCCTTTGAATGCCAGCGAGGTATCCAACGCATTGCAATGCAATGGATTGGATGCCTCTTTGGAACTCAAAGGGTTCAAGAGAATTATTAAAAGAAACACAACTGTGTGTTGTACTAGCCATTTGATTGTAATATTAATAGTTTTCGAGAAATTAACCTTTATTTATTTTTGGCACAGTTTGGCACTTTATGCTAATTAGTTTCTATGCCAGTCCAAAACCAACACACAGTTGTGAACTCTCTGGATTTGCCCTGGATTTGACTCTGCATTATCGGGTATCCATTGCACAGGATGAGTCTCTCTACTGAAACTCTGCCCATTTCTGGTCTTTCCCATTCTGTTCCTCCATCCCAGCCTATTTCTACCATTTTTTTCACTCCTGTTAAAGTGGATGTATCACCTATGCACAACATGTCTTCCCGGAGGGGAGTCCTGTGGTGCCAAAGGGGTGAGAAAAATGACGCGATTCGCATAAGAAGGTGGGGGGCGGCAGGGCTTAAAGTGGATGTATCACCTATGCACAACATCCCCTAAATAGTTAGGTGATACATTCAATTTGTTTTTAAGATTCCGTTTGGTTTAAATGTAACTTACAAAAGTTTGGGCTGCAGCCACTTCCGTATAGACTGCAGCCCGATGCTCCACCTCTGCCCTCCTTCTTCCTCCGATGACGGAGGCTTCCGTCAGTAAGCTGGAGCGCTCTCATTGGCTAGATATCGATCTCTGCCAATGAGAGCGCTCCAGTATACTGACAGACTCCTCTGTCATTGGAGAAGGGAGGGGAGCAGAGGCGGAGCTCTGTAACCGCGGAGAACCGCAGAGAACCGCAGTCACCCGGAAGTGGCTGCAGCAGATACTTTTGTAAGTTACATTTAAACCAAACGGAAGCTTAAAAATTAATAATAATAGCGTTTTAATGCTTTTGGACGTGTCACCTAACTATTTAGGGGATGTTGTGCATAGGTGATACATCCACTTTAAGCCCTGCCGCCCCCCACCTTCTTATGCGAATCGCGTCATTTTTCTCACCCCCTTTGGCACCACAGGACTCCCCTCCGGGAAGACAACACATTAAAGTTCCCAGGTGTGGCTATAAACGATCTACAAGATAAGGGCAAAATGAGGCACAGAACTACAATATATCAAAAGGTGTGAAAATAACAATTTATTTTCACTTAAATGAAGCCACCGGCTGTGATAATATGAATCTGGTAATGTGCATGCAGGGTGAATAAACCCACCCTCCTGCTTGGAGATACCTCCCAACGCCACTAAAAGAAGATCTGTTTCATTGAATAAATAGGCAATTTATTAAAAAGAATACAATGCCAGTGGCGTAACTATAGGGGTCGCACCTGCGACCGGGCCGTGCACTCCATGGGCCAGGCCTCCCCCTGCGACCCATCCTCCTGGCGCCTGGAATCTGCCTCCGGCGCTCTAGTAATGCAGAGCGCTGGGAGATGACATCATCTCCATGACATCATCTCCCAGCGCTCTGCATTACTAAGAGGACCGCGCGGGAGCTCAAGGTAGGAGGTAGGAGATGGAGGCATTGTAGAGATTAAGGGGCATTGAGGAGGTGCCCCCAGTGACATCTCTCAAACCTTTATGGTTTGAGAGATATTCACTCGCAAAGTTCCCTCCTCCCTCCCCTTTCCCTGAAGTCAGTGTTGTAGCTGACTGCAGGGGAAGCATGTCATACGACCATCCGGCAGATCTGCAGCAGAGCCGCTATCGCGTTAATAAAAACGAAATCATTCACACGTGAATTATTTCTTTTTTAATAACGTGATCGCGGCTCTACTGCAGAGCCGCCAGATGATCATAGTACATGCTTCCCCTGCAGTCAGCTACAACACTGACTTCAGGGAAACGGGGAGGGAGGGGGGGAACTTTGCGAGTGAATATCTCTCAAACCATAAAGGTTTGAGAGATGTCACGGGGGGGGGCAAATAATTTCTTTTTTTTTTACTACTAAAATATTGGGATTAGTAATTTTAAAGTAATACTATCTCTTTAAGTGAATATAAATTATTTCAGGAGGCAAATATAGTCAAGTTGATTCCTCTATTGGCTAACTAGGTAGATTCAGGATGCGAGCTTTCAAGACCTCTTAGATCTCTTCTGCAAATATAGTCAAGTTGATACCTTTATTGGCTAAGCAGATTTAGGTATGCCTGAGGAAGAGACCTAAGAGGTCTTGAAAGCTTGCATCCTAAATCTGCTTAGTTAGCCAATAAAGGTATCAACTTGACTATATTTGAGGAAGAGACCTAAGAGGTCTTGATAGCTTGCATCCTAAATCTGCTTAGTTAGCCAATAAAGGTATCAACTTGACTACATTTGTGGAAGAGACCTAAGAGGTCTTGAAAGCTCGCATCTTAAATCTGCTGTTAGCCAATAAAGGTATCAACTTAATTATATTTGCCTCCTGTATCTCTATGGCTAACATGGTACCAACTCTGATCTTTTATCAATTATTTCCATACCTTATGATACATTGTGGTTTCTTGCACCTTTCTTGTTGTTCTTTCCAGGATTTTTTTTTTCTGATAACCAAGGAGAGCAACATTTCCAGCCTATTTGGGGTTGACTGAGTGGGGGAAGTCCAGATTCCCTCAACCGTCTGTGTACGGGGATTATTGGTGGTGGTTTATATATAGATGACAATGTTCTACTGAGGTCACCAACTGCTGTTCTTATCACAAACTATGAAAATACTTGGAAATGTTCTTGTCTCAAGCCTCCAGAGGTCCACTAAGGTCTGGGCGACCAAATGACACGATTCATGTCATAAAGTGGGGGGCTTAATTGGGGGGGGGGATTGGGAGGAGGGAAGGCAGATTTGTCCTTAAAATGGGAGAAGAGTGGGAAGATCAGAAAGAAGAGTGACTGGAATTGGCAGTGAAGTGGGCGGAGTTACAATGGAACTCACTGAGTCCTGAGAAATCAGTCTCTGTCTGAGACCCAGCAATTAAAAGGATATCATTACTTCATTTTAATGAAGTTTAAAATTGTGCATATTAAAAAAATAAATGAAAAAATGTAAGTCCCATCTCTTAAACTTTGCTAGTTTAAGAGATATAAGCTTCTAAAGTTTCCCCCTCCTGCCCCTTTTCCAGACATCAGCGATCAAGCTGACAGATTGAGATCCTGGTCCCGGGACCAGACGGCGGCTCTTCAGCAGAGCCGAAATAGTGCTATCATTAGAATGGTCTACAAAGTGTGTCTAGTTTGGTCTACAAAGAGTGCCTGCAAACCAGGTATACTTTGTAGACCGTTCTAACGAATGAAGAATTTCTTTCTAGATAACGCTAGTTTGGCTCTGCTGAAGAGCTGTCCGGTCCCTGGACAAGGATCTCAATCTGTCAACTAGAGTGCTGACGTCTGTAAAAGGGGTGGGAGGGAGGATCTTTAGAAGCTTATATCTCTTAAACTACCAAAGTTTAAGAGAAGGGACTTACATCTTTTCATTTATTTTTTTAATATGCACAATTTTAAACTTCAATAAAGTGAGGTAATACTGTCCCTTTAAGATCTGAAGCGTTATGAGGTCTGACTATGGAAAGCCGTAGTCAATGACTCAAGCTTTCCCATAGAGGACATTATAAAAAAAGATTGCAGTTGTCACTGCTTTTAACAGTTTGAGCTGTAATAAAATTTGAATGAAATATTTTCAAGCACTTGTTTTACAGTAAAAGCCCTATAACATTTTTTAATAAAAAAAAATACTGTTGCATTAAAGGGATAGTAATATCAGGAAAAAAAGTATTAACTATATGGTAGATACAATTAAAAGAGAGTACTTGCACTTATTAGTATCTCTCAAACCGTTATGGTTTGAGAGATATAGGAAAATAAAGTTCTCCGCTCCCTCCCCTTTCTGCTTGACAAGCTGTAAATCTGTCAGAAGTAGATTCTGGTTCCTGGATCAGATGGCGGCTCTTCAGCAGCGCTGATATAACGATATCTAAAGATAAATACTTAATTGGAATGGTCTACAACTTGTGCTTGCAAACCAGGCACACATTGTAGACCATTCCAATTAAGTATTCATCTTTAGATATCGTTATATCAGCGCTGCTGAAGAGCCGCTGTCTGATCCAGGAACCAGAATCTACTTCTGACAGATTTACAGCTTGTCAAGCAGAAAGGGGAGGGAGCGGAGAACTTTATTTTCCTATATCTCTCAAACCATAACGGTTTGAGAGATACTAATAAGTGCAAGTACTCTCTTTTAATTGTATCTAACATATAGTTAATACTTTTTTCTGACATTACTATCCCTTTAAACTAAAGGGATACTAATACTTAAAATGTAAAACAAAAATGTTGTAACGTTTATCCCCCTGTGTAAAACAAGGGAACTTCCACTGCTGAGAGTTGTTTTATTCAAAAGTTATTGCAGCTTAAACTTTAATTTCTTTAGGTATCACAGTGGCCTGAAAGTTTACGGTGGTGCTGTTGCTACCCATCCTATGGAGATTTATCGTCAACTAACCAGAACTGTCCATACGATGGTGTATTAACAGCGCCACTGTACAACTTCAGGCTACTGTGATACTGCACCTAAAAAAATTCAGGTTTCAGCTATAATAACTTTTGAATAAAACACCTCTCAGAAGTGGGAATGCCCTTGTTTAACTCAGGGGGATACATCTTACAGCAGTGTTTCTCAACTCCTGTCCTCAGGACCCACTAACAGGCCAGGACTTAGGGATTTCTCTGCTAGAGCACAGGTGTGGTGATCAGAGGCTCATTCACATTGATTAACTCACCTGTGTTCTAACAAGGAAATCATCACATCCTGGCCTGTTAGTGGGTCCTGAGGGCAGGAGTTGAGAAACACTGGTGTATAGTATACATTATATCAGTCACCATTCTCTGCCCCTCTACTCCTCACTGTGATAGTGTATAGTATACATTATATCTGTCACTGTTCTCTGCCTCTCTCCTCCTCACTGTGATAGTGTATAGTATACATTATATCAGTCACTGTTCTCTGCCTCTCTCCTCCTCACTGTGATAGTGTATAGTATACATTATATCAGTCACCGTTCTCTGCCCCTCTACTCCTCACTGTGATAGTGTATAGTATACATTATATCTGTCACTGTTCTCTGCGTCTCTCCTCCTCACTGTGATTGTGTATAGTATACATTATATCAGTCACTGTTCTCTGCCTCTCTCCTCCTCACTGTGACAGTGTATAGTATACATTATGTCTGTCACTGTTCTCTGCCTTTCTCTCCTCCTCACTGTGATGTGTGTATAGTATACAGAACAGTGACAGATATAATGTATACTATATACCATCACAGTGAGGAAGAGAAAGAGGCAGAGAACAGTGACAGACATAATGTATACTATACACTGTCACAGTGAAGAGGAGAGAGGCAGAGAACAGTGACAGATATAATGTATACTATACACCATCACAGTGAGGAGGAGAGAGGCAGAGAACAGTGACCGATATAATGTATATTATACACCATCAGTGAGGAGGAGAGAGGCAGAGAACAGTGACAGATATAATGTATACTATACACCATCAGTGAGGAGGAGAGAGGCAGGGAACAGTGACAGATATAATGTATACTATACACCAGTGTTTCTCAACTCCTGTCCTCAGGACCCACTAACAGGCCAGGACTTAGGGATTTCTCTGCTAGAGCACAGGTGTGGTGATCAGAGGCTCATTCACATTGATTAACTCACCTGTGCACTAACAAGGAAATCCTCAAATCCTGGCCTGTTAGTAGGTCCTGAGGACAGGAGTTAAGAACCACTGTCCTACAGCATATTATTTTTTACACTATAGGGAATTTTGTGAAATTGTATATGTCCCTCATCGATGCAGTTGGTTTGCTGAAGGATTACACTATTACTTCTTGGTGCGTCACTGAGTCTAGGCAGGGTACCTGTTTGTTGGCTTTCAGAACAGCTCTAAGTGTCGCTATCTGCTCCCTCTTGGTGCTCAGCAAGGATTTCAGCTTGAGAATCTCCTCCATTAAGGCCTCCTTGTCTTTATCAATCATGGGAACGAGCTCTCTAGCGGCAGCACGCTGGCGTGAGAGCTGCAAGGACCTGTCCACTGCCTTCTGTAGGTGTTTAATTTGATCCCTGATTATGGCGTTTAGGTTGTAGATGTTCATTGGCTCTTTCCGAATATCATTAGAGTCTGACACCGGGGAGGATGGAGGAGCTGTGATGACAGGGGACACGGTAGTGGGTTTTAGTGGACTTGGTTCTTTGCTGGATTCAGGAACTGGCTCACATGGACTCCTTGCCTCTACCGGAGAGGCCATCCCCCTCCTCGCCAGTCTGGGTGACAAAAGGCCTCTGGGGTCATCAGGACCTTTCAAGCTTCCACTCCGAGTTCCTTTACTTTGCCTATAATAGTCCAACATGACTCTATTTGGTGTTTCATTATTACACAGACACACATGATGATAAAGTTGGGCCAACTCTTCGCTAAAGGTCACCAATTCATCCTGAGCTGTGTTGAGGGTATTGTGGGTTTCATTTGCTATGCTAGTCATCATCTGCAGCTCTTGCTCCATCAAGAATAATTTCTCACCACTCTCCTTACTCGCTCTTTCTAGACCTGTTACTTGCTCATCATACATCTGAATCCTTGAGTCCAGCTTAGTCTTTTCTTCCGTGTAGTTTTCTACATGTTTATTATATTTTTCTTTTAAGGCTTTGAGTTCAGCTTTGAGGTCTATGACTTCTGTAACCGCTACTTTGTATTTGCATTCTAAAATCTCCAGCCCATTAATATCCACCTCATAGTCATGGGCCTCTTCTCCAGAAACTTTTGCCTTATCAGAGTCGAGCTCTTTGCTGCTGTGCAGTCTCCTCATGGCATTAACATGCTCAGTAAGTCTATGGACCCGCTCGTGTTGTTCTGTTAAGGCTCCCTTCGTATGTTCCAGCTGAGTCTCAGACTCCTGCAGATTTGTGAGCAAAAGTGCTTTTTCCCGTTCCACCTAGAAATGAATACAACAGGAATTTGTTATTTTATTTATGTATAATATTTTATAACCAGTAATAAATACATTGAAATGGACCTGTCACCCTAGCCTTGAACTACAGGGTTGCAAGCATAGCCTCCATAGACCTGCCGGGTCAGGCTTTCAAGCGAGATGCAAAAGGTCTATGGAACAGCATCACACAGGAGATTGAACTGGGAGACTTTAGTCTTTGCATTCAGTCTCTTCTTATCAGAACAATGGGGGGAGCCCAGGTAGTCTCTCTTCAGACCTCCATTCATCTCACCCATTGCTCTGTCAGGGTTCAAAATTTAGCCTGGCTTCATCTACAGATTTCCACTCAGGGAAGAAGACCAATAGGACATTACCAGAACCATAGTTTTGCTTTATGTTACTTGTACCAGCTAACCTTTAAATTAATTTGATATGATACTGTTTTAACCCCTTGAATTCTAGAGAGCTTTCCACTGTAATCACAATGCTTTGGTGACCTCTCTAACGTAGAAGGTGTGGAATGCACCATTTAAATTAATGGAGAGTTTTTATTTATTCCTTATCGTGCAGTTGGTTTGCCCCAGAATTGCTTCTCTTTTTGCTCTCTGCATATCACCCTATGCTAGACTGTTATTTATTTATAACTATACATACTGCATATGGATAACATCATTTTTCCACTGTACAAATCCTTGGCAAGACCTCACCTTGAATATGCAGTGAAGTTTTGGGCACCAGTTCTGAAAAAGGATATTTTAGAATTGGAGAGATTACCGAGAAGAGCAACAAAATGAATTAAGGGAATGGAGGATTTGACTATAAAGAACATCTAACCAAACATGGTTTATTTACTCTAGAGAAAAGACGCCTAAGAGGGGAATCGTGTTACATTGGATAAGTATATGCAAGGTCAATACAAGGATCTCTTTAGTGAACTTTTCATTCAAATAACTGTGTGCCATTCCTTACGATTCGAGGAAAGGAGGTTTCAGAGAGAAAGGGATTTTTTTACAGTAAGGTCTGTTAAACTGTGGAATTCTTTGTCCAAGGTTGTGGTAATGGCAGATACAATAGATACAGTCAAGATAAAATTAGATGCATTCTAGAAGGGAACATTCAGGGTTAGACTGTGTATTGGCAGGTAAAACAAGGCGTTCTGGTAAATAGACTAATACTCATTTTGGAGTTAGGCTTTTGTAATTCTAAAATTTTCTGGGTTATAATAAGGAAATGGTTGAACGTGATGGACTTGTGCCTGTTTTCAGTCTATTTTACGATGTAACTATATAACAGCATTAGTCCAGCATGGGATAAAGGCCTGTTTTGGCACCTAATTAAATAGTTCTTTCCACATGGCTATACCCAGGAACTCTCAGGGTTTTACCCTGAGACTCAAAGTTTTGGGCCAAATCGTTGGGTCTCAGGATGAAGGGCCAAATCTCTGGGTGACAAACTCAAGAGTTTCGTACTATATGATTTACACCAATTTGCTGCTTATTTTGTGTCTAAATTAGTGACATTTGTACCAGAAAGACAGAGAGAGAAGTTCTGCTTTTCTTATAAGTGTATAAGAAGTGATATGTAAGAACTGTAGAATGTTATAGTGTATAAGAAGTGATATAGCAGAACTGTAGTATGTTATAGTGTGTAAGAAGTGATATATCAGAACTGTATAATGTTCTAGTGTATAAGAAGTGATATCACAGAACTGTAGAATGTTATAGTGTATAAGAAGTGATATCACAGAACTATAGAATGTTATAATGTATAAGAAGTGATATCATAGAACTATAGAATGTTATAGTGTACAAGAAGTGATATCACATAACTGTAGAATGTTATAATGTATAAGAAGTGATATCACAGAACTGTAGAATGTTATAGTGTATAAGAAGTGAAATCAGATCTGTAGAATGTTATAGTGTATAAGAAGTGATATATCAGAACTGTAGAATGTTATAGTGCATAAAAAGTGATATTTCAGAACAGTATAATGTTATAGTGTATAAGAAGTGATATCACAGAACTGTAGAATGTTATAGTGTACAAGAAGTGATATCACAGAACTGTAGAATGTTATAATGTATAAGAAGTGATATCACAGAACTGTAGAATGTTATAGTGTATAAGAAGTGATATCACAGAACTGTACAATGTTATAGTGTATAAGAAGTGATATATCAGAACTGTAGAATGTTATAATGTATAAGAAGTGATATCACAGAAATGTAGAATGTTATAGTGTATAAGAAGTGATATCAGATCTGTAGAATGTTATAGTGTATAAGAAGTGATATATCAGAACTGTAGAATGTTATAGTGTATAAGAAGTGATATGTCAGAACTGTAAAATGTTATAGTGTATAAGAAGTGATATCAGAACTGTAGAATGTTATAGTGTATAAGAAGTGATATGTCAGAACTGTAGAATGTTATAGTGTATAAGAAGTGATATCACAGAACTGTATCATGTTATAGTGTATAAGAAGTGATATCAGAACTGCAGAATGTTATAGTGTATAAGAAGTGATATCACAGAACTGTATCATGTTATAGTATATAAGAAGTGATATCAGAACTGCAGAATGTTATAGTGTATAAGAAGTGATATCTTAGAACTGTATCTTGTTTGTTAGGGACCAGGAAACATACAGGACACAAAAAGGTAAAATGCAATACACTTTTATTAGTGCAACAAAAACAGAAGCATGATCCAAGAGCATAAACCAAAAGACAGGACACAGTCAGGAACAAAGACAGGTAGTCAGCCGAGCCGGAGTCAGGAAATCAGAAGTCTGTGAAGTCTGGAACAAGCCAAGGGTCAGAAGCACAGAAGTCCAGGATGTCTGGAACAAGTCAAGGGGTCTGGAACACAGCAAACAGGAGTGCAGGAAAATCCACAGCAGCCAGCAGCAACAGGTCAGCAAACAAACACAAGGACAATGGGGAAGTGAGCCAAGCTGCTATAAATACCCTGAGAGGGTTGGCTGATAACAGTCAGGTGAGTAATCAGAGAGGTCAGTTGATTCAGCCTGAGACAGAAAGTCAGAAGACAGCAGCAGTGGATAGCAGAGCACTAGATTAGCTCAGACAGCAGAATCAATAGACAGAACAGGGAGCAGCTCAGCAAAACCTTGACAGTACCCCCCCTCAGCGATCTCCTCCCCTCAGTGATCTCCTCCCCACGACAGGGAAGGACCAGGTTTATGGGGAAAGTGTGCATGGAAAGCACGGAGGACGGCGGGGGGGACATGCACATCTGCAGCTGGAACCCATAAGCACTCTTCTGGGCCGTAACTCTTCCAATGGAACAAATATTGAAGATTCCCTCAGAACGTATGAGAGTCAACTATAGATCGGACCCCGTACTTCTCATGGCCGTCAACAGGCACCAAATGAGGTCGAGGAGTGACCGTAGTGAAACGATTACATACCAGAGGTTTCAGCAGTGAGATATGGAACACATTGTGTATCCGCATATTGGGAGGAAGGTCTAGGGCATAGGCCACAGGGTTCACACATTGGAGGAAACGGAAAGGCCCCACAAAATGGGGAGCCAGTTTCTGAGCGGGCACTCGGAGGTGAAGATTTCTGGAGGACAACCAGACCCTCTTCCCGACCTAGTAGGAGGGTGCAGGTAGGTGTTTACGTTTAGCCTGGAGCTCCTGGGATTGTTGTGAGCATCACAACAACTCTTGGACCTGCACCCATGTGGAATGGATTCGCTGGAGATGATCCTCCAATGTGAGCAAACTAATCTGGAATCATGGTGGGTTGAAACCCATAATTCACCATGAAATGGGAGAACTGGGTAGAAGCAGTGACAGTACTGTTATGAGCAAACTCCGCCCAAGGTAGCAGGTCCGACCAATTGTTCTGATGGTCTGAGATGTAACACCGCAGGAATTGCTCCAAGGCCTGATTAGCCCTTTCTGCTGCCCCATTCTATTGAGGGTGATAGGCCGAGGAGGAGGAAAGTTGGATACCTAGTTGCGCTCAGAAGGCCCTCCAGAATCTCGAGACAAACTGGCTACACCGGTCGGAAACTAGGACTTTGGGAACCCCGTGTAGCCGATAGACCTGTTTGACAAAGACCGCTGCCATCTTTTTAGTGGATGGAAGTTTTTTAAATGGTATGCAATGAATCATCTTAGAAAATCGGTCAATGACTATGAGGATGACAGTGTGACCATTAGACAAAGGGAGGTCGACTATGAAGTCTATGGCAAGGTGTGACCATGGCTTCTCCACATTGGGTATGGGTTGGAGAAGGCCCACTGGAAGGTGACGGGGTGATGTCTGAGCACAGACTGGACAGGCAGCGACAAAGGCAGCAACATCTTTGCTAAGTTCTGGCCACCAGAAGAGACGGGAAACCGACCAGAAGAGCTGGTTCTTTCCGGGATGGCCTGTTGATTTAGTATTAAGGTAGGTTGCAAGCACCTTGGTACCGAGGTCAGTAGGTACAAAACAGCTCCCAGAGGGAGTCTCAGCAGGTGCATATACTTGGGCAACCAGTATTTTCTCCCCAAGGGGAGATGTTATGCTGGTACGTATGGTGGCCAGTACTTTGTCCTGAGGAATAATAGGACAAAGAGGACTCTCCTCTTTAGAACCCGAGAACTGTCTGGATAGGTCATCAGCCCAGACATTTTTAGTACCTGGCAGGTACAAGACCACATAATTAAAACGAGATAAAAATAAGGCCCATCTGGCCTGTCTTGGAGACAAGTGCTTAGTTTCAGACAAGCAGGTAAGGTTTTTATGATCCGTGAGGATTAGGATTGGCATGGAAGTTCCCTCAAGCAAATGCCTCCATTCTTTGAGAGACAGTATTATCACTAGAAGCTCTTGATCGCCAGTCTCATAATTGCACTCCGCAGGACTTAGCTTCTTTGAGAAATACCCACACGAGGGCAACTGGCTCTCAGGTGTAGGACGTTGAGACACGAGGGCGCCTACTCCTGTCTCAGATGCATCAACCTCAAGTATGAATGGAAGCTCGGGTTTCGGGTGTGCCAAAATAGGTGCTGCGGCAAAAGCAGCTTTTAGTGACTCAGATGCCCTGATGGCTTCCAGGGACCAGTGAGTGGAGTTACCGTCTTTTTTGGTCATGTCACTAAGGGGTTTTACAATAGAGGAAAAATTAAGGATAAATTTCCTATAGTAGTTTGCAAACCCGAGGAAACGTTGAAGGGAACGAAGACCTAAGGGTTACAGCCACTCGAGAACAGCCGAGAGTTTTTCAGGGTCCGTAGCGAAACCGACCTCTGAAATTACGTACCCCAAGAAAGTGACCTATTTGCGATGAAACTCACACTTCTCTAATTTGCAAAATAGGTTATTTTCTTTTAATCTTTGCAAGACTCGGTTTACATCTGCGTGGTGGCTTTCCATGGAGGAAGAATGGATCAGAATGTCATCTAAGTATACCACCACGCATTGTTGGAGCATGTCCCGGAGGACATCATTCAAGAATTCTTGGAAAACCGCAGGAGCATTGCAGAGACCAAAGGGCATTCGTAATGCCCGCTCCTGGTGATAAATGTTGTTTTCCATTCATGGCCCTCCTTTATCCGTACCAAATTATACACCCCTCGCAGGTCGATCTTAGTGAATACCTTACACCCTTTCAATCGATCAAATAGCGCAGTAACCAGTGGAAAAGGGTAGGCGTTCTGTGACATGACTGAACCCCCTGTAGTCAATACAGGGTCTCAGATCACCACTCTTTTTCTTCACAAAGAAACTTCACGTAACTTATATACACACCACACAGTCTGATCTCCTAAACACAGGGACAGCAGGGTGATGCACTTCTATACATACCACACAGTCCGATCTCCTAAACACAGGGACACCAGGGTGATACACTTCTATACACACCACATAGTCCGATCTCCTAAACACAGGGACACCAGGGTGATACACTTCTATACACACCACACAGTCCAATCTCCTAAACACAGGGACACCAGGGTGATACACGTCTATACACAGCTCACAGTCTGATCTCCTAAACACAGGGATACCAGGGTGATACACTTATATACACACCACGCAGTCTGATCTCCTAAACACAGGGACACCAGGGTGATACACTTATATGCACACCACGCAGTCTGATCTCCTAAACACAGGGACACCAGGGTGATACGCTTATACACACCACGCAGTCTGATCTCCTAAACACAGGGACACCAGGGTGATACACTTATATACACACCACGCAGTCTGATCTCCTAAACACAGGGACACCAGGGTGATACGCTTATACACACCACGCAGTCTGATCTTCTAAACACAGGGACACCAGAGTGATACACTTATATACACACCACGCAGTCTGATCTCCTAAACACAGGGACATCAGGGTTATACACTTATATACACACCACACAGTCTGATCTCCTAAACACAGGGACACCAGGGTGATACACTTATATACACACCACACAGTCTGATCTCCTAAACACAGGGACACCAGGGTGATACACTTATATATACACACCACACAGTCTGATCTCCTAAACACAGGGACACTAGGGTGATACACTTATATACACACCACACAGTCTGATCTCCTAAACACAGGGACACCAGGGTGATACACTTATATACACACCACACAGTCTGATCTCCTAAACACAGGGACACCAGGGTGATACACTTATATACACACCACACAGTCTGATCTCCTAAACACAGGGACACCAGGGTGATACACTTATATACACACCACACAGTCTGATCTCCTAAACACAGGGACACCAGGGTGGGAAAGAGGGACAGAGGGATTTGAGTGTAAAAGAGGGAATGTCCCTCCTAAAGAGGAACACTTGAGAGGTATGTGGTGCGGTGCAGGTATAAGAGGCTTGTTGGCAGTAAAGTCTTAACAATGGTGGAGTGTGTGTGTGCCTGAATATGCTGCAGTAATCAAATACTCAACTACATATCCCCTAGTAAAGCCACGGGAGTTGGGTGATAATCACTCCAGTGATGCTGTTTTGGTGGATTTCTAAACTCATGCCAATGTCACACTTGCGGATGTCCTGCGCTGTGCCGTCTGGGAAGCTTCCACATGTAAGCATTATAGTGTAATCAGATAGGAGAAATCTGGAAGGAACCGTACCTGTTTTTTTTTAACCTTGACCTCTCTTTATGTTTTATGCAATCTCACGAGTACATTAGGATACAGTAACTGAATCCTAATGAATTGCTTTTTAAGAGCACAAGCAAAAAAAATGCATTATCAGTCTGGTCCTAAAAATATAACGGTACATGTCACCTACTAATATTTCAGGTTCCAAAACGATCAGTTTTCATGTAAACTCAAAAATAGGTTTCTCTGGGTTTTAGTACTTTGAGTGCTGGAGGGATTGGGTTAAAGGTATAGTAATACTTCGTTTTGTCTTTATTTTATTTTGTAGGCATTAAAAAAACATGAAGAACGATATAAGTCTTATCTCTCAAACCTTTATGGTTTGAGAGATATTCACAAGCAAAGTTTCCCCTCCCGCCCCTTTTACCTAGTGTAAGCCATCGCTTCTCAGATGTGGAATGCAGTCCATAGACCAGACAGATAACAGAAGGGGACAATCTTCTTCCTATGAGAACAATGAAAGCCCTGCCCCCTTGACAAGCTTTTCAGGTTTTTCCCTTATCTTAATTGAAGATTGTCCCTCTCTGCAGTCTACCTGGGCATCTCCCTTTTGCTCTGGCTGAGCAGTGTTACATCAGTAAAAGGGGAGGGAGGGGGATACTTTGAATTACTCTTGAACTACAACTCTGACAGAATTGAAATAACACTCTTCAAAGTCCAAATACTATGATGATTAATTAGAGCTGCTTTTATTATGAAACATTACTATCCCTTTAATATGTCAGAGATGCATTTAGCATCTGAGGAGTTAAAGATAAATACACAGATTTAAATGCATAGTGACACTTAATATGTAAAAAAATATATATACTGTAGGGTGTATCCTCCAGAGGAAAAACAAGGGTACACTGTTGAGAAGCGTTTTATTCAAACGTTATTGCAACCCAAGCTCAAATGTTTTAGGTGCAGTATCTTAAAGGGACACTAATTTCAAATAATAATGTAATGCTGTTTTATAGATTTAAAAAAATAAATTATGTGACATAAATCCCATCTCTCAAACCTTTATGGTTTGAGAGATATTTGCATCTAAAGCTCCTCCCCTTCTCCTGACATCAGCACTCTGCTGACAGCAGGAGATCCCGGTCCTGTGACCAGCCAGTGGCTCTGCAGCAGAGCCGATATATCGATATTGGAAAAGAATAACTTCTTTGGAATGGTCTACAAAGTGTGCCTAGTTTGCAAGCACACTTTGTAGACCGTTCCAATGAAGTAATTATTTTCCAGTATCACTGTTGCGGCTCTGCTGAAGAGCCTCCTCATGTCAGCTGACTGGAATCTCCTTCTGTCAGATTTACAGCTGACATGAGGGAGGGGGGAACTTTGGCAGTGAATCTCTCTCAAACCATAAAGGTTTGAGACATGGGATTTGTGCCACATAATAATTTTTTTTTTTAAATCCATAAAACAACATAAAGTTATTATGGGACCTTAGTGTCCCTTTAAAGGGATAGTAATACTTAAAAAGTAAAAAAAATATGTTGTAGGGTTTATCCCCCTGAGTAAAACAAGAGTACTCCCACTGCTGAAAGGTGTTTCATTCAAAAGTTATTAATTTTCAAAGTTGAATTTTTTAGGTGCAATATCACAGTGGCCTGAAATTGTAAAGTGGCGCTGTTGCTACACGATCCTATAGACAGCTCTGGTCCCGGGACCATAAATCTCCATAGGATGGTGGAGCAACAGTGCCACTGTACAATTTCAGGCCACTGTGATACTGCACCTAAAAAATTCAACTTTGAAAATTAATAACTTTTGAATGAAACACCTTCCAGCAGTGGGAGTACCCTTGTTTTACTCAGGGGGATAAACCCTACAACACATTTTTTTTTTTACATTTTAAGTATTACTATCCCTTTAAAGGGGAACATTCACCTCATGACATTTTTTTTTTTACCATAGGTTTAGTTAATAAAGTATTATTAGGAAAGCTGTTTTTTTCTAAATGTAAGTACTTTTAAAGATATTGCAACTTCAAGCTGTGACGGTCATCATAATGAAGAACGCTGAATCTTTGGCACGGCCCTTTTCACTTCCTAATTCTCCTCCCACCTCCCTCCCAGCTGCCCCAGGGAGCACATTCACAATTCCTTTTGGTGTGGTGTGAATGGCTTCTATCATTATATCAAGCTCCGGTTAGTGAGGTTGCAACCTCAGTATAATGCTAACTGGAGCTTGATGTAATGATAGAAGCAGTGGTGTAACAACAGAGGTTGCAGGGTCATAACTGCGACTGGGCCTGTCACCCCAGAGGCCCAGCTGCCCCCTGCTACCACCACCACTGCCAGCATTAAAAACGCTCTGATGGTGGGATGATCACACTGACCTCCCCACCGGCAAGCTGTGATCAGCTTCCTCGTGGTCCCTGGCCGTCTAGTAATGCAGAGCGCTGGGAGATGACATCATCTCCTAGAGCTCCACATTACTGGAGGACCGCGCAGGAGCTGAATATAGAGGTCTGTGCAGAAGGCGGCACAGACCTCTCCTGTCATACTGCCGGACCACCAGGGATGATAAGGCCCCCTCCTCCTGAGCCAGGTAGGAGGTGGACAGTGGGGGCACATTCGTGGAGGTTGACAGTAGGGTCAACATGGTGTGAGGGCCCCGTGGCAAATTTTGCACAAGAGGCCGGCAGCCTCTAGTTACACCTCTGGATAGAAGCCATTCACACCTCACCGAAGGGAAGTGTGAACACGCTCCTTGGGGCAGCTGTGAGGGAGGTGGGAGGAGAGCTGCGCCGAAGATTCAGCGTGCCGCATTATTTGGAATTACACAGCTTGAAGATTAAATATCTTTAAAAGTATGTACATTTAGACAATATTTACTTGATTAAATGCAGCAAAACAGCGATTTTATTAAAAAAATGAAAATGTTTTACCAGCTAGTCAGTACATAAACAACTATTGAGAACAACATGTATAGGGGTGATTGATTCCCTTTAAATTAAAACATTACTATCCCTTTAAATACATCTTTACAATGTATTATTACATACAGATACTATTCACACCTTAACCCCTTAAGGACCATTGACGTGGCTGGTCCGGCACTTAAGGACCAGTGACGGTTCTGCCACGTCACGTACTTTTACTCACCGCGATCCTGTAGGAGCGCGGTGAGTAATACCGGGGACTGAACTTGATCGTTCCAAGACCGGAGCGATCTCTTTCAGTCCCTCCGTTCAGCGTGCCGCCCCACGTGATCAGTCACATGGGAAGTCACGTCAAAGTCTTCTATGTGGTCCTTAAGGGACAGCACACCCCGGGACTGCTGGTCCTTAAGGGGTTAAATGAACAGTTAACTTTTGATTTACAAAAAAAAAAAATAATGTAAATATGTACCTGCTGAGCACCAGTGCCACTGGGAGATCTCTCATTCAAATGTTATTACAACAGTTTTTATAATTAAGCTGTAATTTTGTAATGAGTCATCAGTTGGTGCCGTTCCTATAACTTACTAAGCGTTCACGCTTCACTTCGGTGTGCTGTGAATGGCTCCTAGCGTTACAGCAAGCTGCGATTAGAATTATACGGTGGTTGCAACTACAGTATAATGATGACCGGAGCTTGCTGTAACGCTAGGAGCTGCTCACACCACACCGAACTGAAGCGTCTCTCCCTGGGGCAGTGTAAGAAATAGGAAAACTGTCCCTTTAAATCCTCTAACTAACATATTAAATCAGTATTTCCTTCTCTCTCTCTCTCTCTCTCTCTCTTTTGTCCTCACTGACAAGAGAAACATAATCTTGACCTTTCTAAAATAGCATCAGGAATGTATGTATGAACAAATGTAGAGATTAGCTGACAGAGTGTAACCACCTGATTGTGTCAATCATGGTCTCTGGAAAGACTTATACATAGGTTATTATCAGCAGCAATTTAAAGTAAAGTTATAATGTATGCATATTACCTCATAGCTTAAGCTTATATCCATATGTAGAAACTGATTACATGCTATTCTTGTTGTGCTTGCCTCTGTACCCATATTAGTAGATATGTGTAATGTCTATTCTTGTTATGACCATGTTAGTGAGAGTCAAAACTGTATATAAAGTCCAGTAGTAGTTCACTAAGATCAGACCATCCAAGGAAGAGCTTCCAGCTTCCATCAGCTGTATAGAAACATTCCTAAAAGCTGCAACTTTGTCATCTTTTTGTTGAAATAAAGAACTCTTCTACATCTATCCTGAATTGTTCCTTTTATGAAAAAAACCTACTACCAAAGCTGCATCCTAACAGGCAGCTGGGAAGGAGGTGGGCAGTGGTGTAACTATAGGGGTCGCACCAGCGACTGGGCCTGTCGCTCCAGGGGGCCCGGCCGCCCCCTGCGACCCCTCTGCCTGGCGCCCGCGATCTCTGTCTGGCACTGTAGCAATGCAGAGCGCTGGGAGATGACATCATCTCCCAGCGCTCTGCATTACTGAAGAGGACCGTGCAGGAGATCAACACACCTCTCCGGGCTCCTGCCACTCCAGGGAGGTAGGAGATGGGGGCATTTTGGAGAGGGCCAATGTAGTTGAGGGTTGAGAATGTGGTCCGGGGGGGGCCCATGGCGCTTCTTGCACCAGGGCCCAGAGGCTTCTAGTTACGCCTATGGAGGTGGGAGGAGAATGAACTAGTGCTGGGAATTCCTGAGAGCGGTGCCGAAGATACCAGTGCCGCAGAATGCGGAAGTACAGGGCTTGGACATCAAATATCTTACAAAATATGTAAAAATAAAAAATAAGAAGCACCGTTCCTAACACTGCTTAACTGTTTAAACATCTGGTAAAAAAACATTTCTGAAGTGAAAGTTCCCCTTTAAAAGGTTATTCTATTTAATTATTTCTTTTTTAATTTATTTAGTGATTTACCAGGAAGAACAGACTGAGATTTCTCTCATTTTCAGGTGTGTCTTGGAGAAGCATTTACAATGCAATTTACACATTTCTACACAAATAGAAACATGAAAAATAAAAATAACACATTATCTAGTAACCCTCTGAGTGCCAGAGGGGTAATCAACATATCACAGTGCAGTGCGTTGGGTACCCCTTTGGCACTCAAAGGGTCAAATAACATTTCACGTCATCTTTAAGAACGAAGAAGCAGTTCATTTTAGGGATTTTAAAATGGCAGAAGATTTGATTTTGTGGGTGGGAGGTTATTCCAGGCTTTCAGAACTCCGTACAGAACACAGGTCAACCTTAACCCCTTAAGGACCGGCCGATTGCATTCCTGACCGGCACTAAAGGACCACGGACCATTTTTTTTTTTTTGCGGCATCCAGTTCAGGGCTCCCCAAACAGCGTACAGCCTTGAATTCCATGATGGTCCTGCCATGTCATGGGTCCTTAACGCAAATCTACCCATGACATGCCAGGACCGTCAAGGGTCGTTAAGGGTTAAGGACAAATGACGCACCAGTACCATCCCAGCTGTCCTGCACTTAAGGACCAGTGACGATCCTGGCACGTCATGGAAATGAGGGGTCCCAACGCGGCTGCACACCGCTCAGGGACCACTGAATCGAATGCCAAAAAAAAAAAACCTTGCCGGTCCTTAAGGGGTTAACAAACTTAGTCACATTATTTTTTGGCAATAGAGAGGCGTCTAATGATCCCTCTTTCTTCACTAGTAAAGTAAGGAAGAGGGAGGAAGGAAGAGCATGAGGAAGTAGCAGTTGGGGAGGGGGAGAGCAGTGTGGAATGTTAGTATTTGGCACACAGCTGTACCAGTTAGTAGTGTCCAAACTGCATAAACTAACAAAAAAGCTATACTTCTCAAACCCATATGTTCCTGTTGAGCAAAACAAGGGCACTCTTACCGCTGTCAGTTGTTTAGTTCAGAAGCTGCAACAGTCTAAATAATCAGGAAGGGAATGACAGAGAGTTCACTTCCTGAAAGTTTTAATGGACAGGAAGTGACTCAGCAATTTCTATCACATTCTATGGAGAACTGTTCAGTAGCTTTCCTCTCCAAGGGAATGCAAAAGATAAGTAATTGGAGTCTGACCGCTAGCGGGAGGTGTTAATATGAAAAAACAAAAGTTTAAACCATAATAAGTCTGAAAATATGCATCTCTCAGGCATGGGAGTAGCATTGCTTTACTCAACACTAAAAGCCCTACAATATATGTTTTTTTTTTATAACCATAGTTTACAGCTCCTTTAAATTAAAACTAACATAACATACATGTAATTTTGAAAGCTCTTTCAAATGAGTCTATGTTGCAATAAGGTCATAATTTCACTTTAAGTCTTTTAACACTTAACAACCGCCTGATCCGGGGCGTAGGGTGACCACATATCCAGTCTCCCATTCAGGGACACTGCAGAGACGAGAGTAGCAGAGTACTTGTCCTCGGCTTTAGTGCAGTCATGCGGAAGAGGTCATTGTACATCACCAGACATAAGTACATTGCCTGTTCTTTATCTTGCGCACCACAGAGTTCTAAACACTAGAGGGGGAACAGCCCTTTGACTGCTGTGACAGAAAGTGATGACTGTGGTGGACTACAAGAACAGGAACTTCACGCCCTTAGAATAGCCTTATACTACTACAAAATTGTACTGCAGCTCTCGTTTGATATCAGGATAAAGGCTCCATTCTCTCTAGTGTTTAGCGATTTGTCTGGAGGCCATTTTCTTGAAGTCCAGCAGAGGCGTCACTTCCTGTCACAGTAGGAAATGGGATGGTCTCCTTCTAGTGTTCAGACCTCTTTGCCCTGGAGACTTTTTTCCAGGACTTTTTATTGTCCCAGGAAGTCGTCATCAGGGACAAGGGACATACATTCAAAATAAGGGACTGTCCTGGTTAATCAGAAACAGGTGGTCACCCTATGGACCGGGCGTGGGAGGCCGTTAAGGACCACACCATTTCTTTTTTGCAAAGAATTCTGGGATGGCAGAGCTGCGAGCAGAATTCGATGACATGCCAGGACCGTCACCCGTTCTTAAGTTAGGACCGGCGTGGCGGTCCTCGCACATCGTGTGATGCTATGGGGTTAAGAATGAGAGAAATGTGCAATGCATTGGTCATTAAAGGGCTAAGTTGCTGTTTAATTAATCCATTTACTGCTCAAATGGTTAAAGGAGGGGGTCATGCGGGGTCAGAGCACATCCCAGAAATGCACCTAATGTACCGGAATGAATGTATAGATTGCAGCAGTGTGAAGTAGATATTTATAGGCTCTGAGGTGCATTATCTCTATACAGAAATCAATACAGCACACTATGAAGTTCTGACCACATGAACTTATCTATAACCCTGTACAATTTTCTGTCCTCTTCAGCAAGAAAAATACAGAATGGAAATCAATAACAGAAGAACAGAGGAAGGAGAGATTACCGTCTGAGAGTGCAGAAGGACTGAGCCCAATTTACACATCTACCTACATTTCAAATGGCCAAAAAGGGATACATGTGTTTTAGCCAGTGTTGCTGGGGATGGGGCTGGTGGACAGGACTTTATTGAGAAGTATTGGGTTATTTCATGACCTACTGGCACCTGTTTATGTAACTGAATAGATGATCTACAAGACCAAAGTTTTATTACTGTGGAGCACATATACACCACACAGTCTGATCTCCTAAACACAGGGACACCAGGGTGATACACTTATATACACATCACACAGTCTGATCTCCTAAACACAGGGACACCAGGGTGATACACTTCTATACACACCACACAGTCTGATCTCCTAAACACAGGGACACCAGGGTGATACACTTCTATACACACCACACAGTCTGATCTCCTAAACACAGGGACACCAGGGTGATACACTTCTATACACACCACACAGTCTGATCTCCTAAACACATGGACACCAGGGTGATACACTTATATATACACCACACAGTCTGATCTCCTAAACACAGGGACACCAGGGTGATACACTTCTATACACACCACACAGTCTGATCTCCTAAACACAGGGACACCAGGGTGATACACTTATATATACACCACACAGTCTGATCTCCTAAACACAGGGACACCAGGGTGATACACTTCTATACACACCACACAGTCTGATCTCCTAAACACAGGGACACCAGGGTGATACACTTATATACACACCACACAGTCTGATCTCCTAAACACAGGGACACCAGGGTGATACACTTATATATACACCACACAGTCTGATCTCCTAAACACAGGGACACCAGGGTGATACACTTCTATACACACCACACAGTCTGATCTCCTAAATACAGGGACACCGGGGTGATACACTTCTATACACACCACACAGTCTGATCTCCTAAACACAGAGACACCAGGGTGATACACTTCTATACACACCACACAGTCTGATCTCCTAAGCACAGGGACACCAGGGTGATACACTTCTATACACACCACACAGTCTGATCTCCTAAACACAGGGACACCAGGGTGATACACTTCTATACACACCACACAGTCTGATCTCCTAAACACAGGGACACCAGGGTGATACACTTCTATACACACCACACAGTCTGATCTCCTAAACACAGGGACACCAGGGTGATACACTTATATACACACCGCACAGTCTGATCTCCTAAACACAGGAACACCAGGGTGATACACTTATATACACACCGCACAGTCTGATCTCCTAAACACAGGGACACTGGGGTGATACACTTCTATACACACCACGCAGTCTGATCTCCTAAACACAGGGACACCAGGGTGATACACTTATATACACACCACACAGTCTGATCTCCTAAACACAGGAACACCAGGGTGATACACTTATATTCACACCACACTGTCTGATCTCCTAAACACAGGGACACCAGGGTGATACACTTATATACACACCACACAGTCTGATCTCCTAAACACAGGGACACCAGGGTGATACACTTATATACACACCACACAGTCTGATCTCCTAAACACAGTGACACCAGGGTGATACACTTATATACACACCATACATTCTGATCTCCTAAAAACAGGGACATCAGGGTGATACACTTCTATATACACCACACAGTCTGATCTCCTAAACACAGGGACACCAGGGTGATACACTTACATACACACAACACAGTCTGATCTCCTAAACACGGGGACACCACGGTGATACACTTATATACACACCACACAGTCTGATCTCCTAAACACTGGGACACCAGGGTGATACACTTATATACACACCACACAGTCTGATCTCCTAAACACAGGGACACCGGGGTGATACTCTTGTATACACACCACACAGTCTGATCTCCTACACACAGGGACACCAGGGTGATACACTTATATACACACCACACAGTCTGATCTCCTAAACACAGGGACACCAGTCACCAGTGTGATACACTTATATACACACCACACAGTCTAATATCCTAAACACAAGGACACCAGGGTGATACACTTATACACACACCACACAGTCTGATCTCCTAAACACAGGGACACCAGGGTGATACACTTCTATACACACCACACAGTCTGATCTCCTAAACACAGGGACACCAGGGTGATACACTTCTATACACACCACGCAGTCTGATCTCCTAAACACAGGGACGCCAGGGTGATACACTTATATACACACCACACAGTCTGATCTCCTAAACACAGGGACATCAGTGTGATACACTTATATACACACCACACAGTCTGATCTCCTAAACACAAGGACACCAGTGTGATACACTTATATACACACCACACAGTCTGATCTCCTAAACACAGGGACACCAGGGTGATACACTTATATATACACCACACAGTCTGATCTCCTAAACACAGGGACACCAGGGTGATACACTTCTAAACACACCACACAGTCTGATCTCCTAAACACTGGGACACCAGGGTGATACACTTATATACACACCACACAGTCTGATCTCCTAAACACAGGGACACCGGGGTGATACTCTTATATACACACCACACAGTCTGATCTCCTACACACAGGGATACCAGGGTGATACACTTATATACACACCACACAGTGTGATCTCACCACACAGTCTGATCTCCTAAACACAGGGACACCAGGATGATACACTTATATACACACCACACAGTCTGATCTCCTAAACACAGGGACACCAGGGTGATACACTTATATACACACCACACAATCTGATCTCCTAAACACAGGGATACCAGGGTGGGAAAGAGGGACAGAGGGATTTGGGTCTTAAAGGGATAGTAATACTTTGTTTTATCTTTATTTTATTTTGTAGGCATTAAAAAAACATGAAGAATGATATAAGTCTTATCTCTCAAACCTTTATGGTTTGAGAGATATTCACAAGCAAAGTTTCCCCTCCCGCCCCTTTTACCTAGTGTAAGCCATCTCTTCTCAGATGTGGAATCCAGTCCATAGACCAGATAACAGCAGGTGACAATTTTCTTCCTATGAGAACAATGAAAGCCCTGCCCCCCTTGACAAATTTTTCAGGTTTTTCCCTTATCTTAATTGAAGATTGTGCCTCTCTGCAGTCTACCTGGGCACCTCCCTTCTGATCTGGCTGAGCAGTGTTACATCAGTAAAAGGGGCGGGTGGGGGACACTTTGTCATTGAATTACTCTTGAACTACAACTCTGACAGAACTGAAATAACACTCTCCAAAGTCCAAATACTATGATGATTAATTAGAGCTGCTTTTATTATGAAATATTACTATCCCTTTAAAGAGGGGAAGTCCTGACTAAAGAGGGACACATGGGAGGTACAGACCCCTAATATCTTCTAAAAAGGGATATTAGGAGGTATGGACCCCTAATATCTCTTAAAGAGGGGCACTTGGGGGGCAGAGCTAGATGTATATGAGAGCAGATGCACATCTCTGCTGTTCGTCTGTGCATTGCTGAGCAGTGTCAGTGAGTGGGGAGGTAATGTAGGGATAAGACAGGAAGTCAGTGCTAGGGGAGGTGGGTAATACATTGCTGAGCAGTGTCAGTGGAGGAGGTAATGTAGGGATAAGACAGGAAGTCAGTGCTAGGGGAGGTAGGTAATGCATTGCTGAGCAGTGTCAGTGGAGGAGGTAATGTAGGGATAAGACAGGAAGTCAGTGCTAGGGGAGGTGGGTAATACATTGCTGAGCAGTGTCAGTGAGTGGGGGAGGTAATGTAGGGATAAGACAGGAAGTCAGTGCTAGGGGAAGTGGGTAATACATTGCTGAGCAGTGTCAGTGAGTGGGGAGGTAATATAGGGATAAGACAGGAAGTCAATGCTAGGGGAGGTGGGTAATGCATTGCTGAGCAGTGTCAGTGAATGGGGAGGTAATGTAGGGATAGGACCGGAAGTCAGTGCTAGGGGAGGTGGGTAATGCATTACTGAGCAGTGTTAGCGAGTGGGGGAGGTAATGTAGGGATAAGACAGGAAGTCGGTATTAGGGGAGGTGGGTAATGCATTGCTGAGTAGTGTCAGTGAGTGGGGAGGTAATGTAGGGATAAGACAGGAAGTCAGTGCTAGGGGAGGTGGGTAATGCATTGCTGAGTAGTGTCAGTGAGTGGAGGAGGTAATGTAGGGATAAGACAGGAAGTCAGTGCTAGGGGAGGTGGGTAATGCATTGCTGAGTAGAGTCAGTGAGTGGGGAGGTAATGTGATAAAACAGGAAGTCAGAGCTTTCCAAATTCACTATATGTATATTTAAAAGTATAGTTCATGAGGTATGTTACTTTTCATTTTATACAAACAGGTTACGCAATAGGTCATGAAATAGCCAAAAAATGTTCAGTAATGCCCTACCCACCAGTCACGCCTCCAGTAACACCCCCTAAAACAAAAGTGTCCCTCTCTGGCAAGTTGAAACATTGGAAGGTATGCTATTTGTTAACTTGATATTATTTTTTATTTTAATTTATTGCTGCAATATGATTCGTTTGAGCCAATAGGTGCTATACATGTCTCCAACACATTGCTCTGAAATTCACTGGGGCATCGTTACCATCTAATTCACTAATTCAGTGGTGTAACCCTTTGAGTGCCAGAGAGGTGTTTAATGCATTTCACTGCAATGTGTTGAATACCTTTCTGGCACTCAAGGATCAAATTACTTTTTTTATCTGATGACACATGTCACTGGAACTAAAATATTAAATGTATTTGATAAAATGTGACATATTAAGCTTATTGCTCTGACACAAATGTTTATTGGGAACCTCTTGTTTAAAGGGACAGTAATGTCCCAGAAATTTTTTTTTGCATTTTGTAGTGCTTAAAAAGTTGTATTGAATGGAAAAATCTGTGTCTCTCAAACCGCTATGGTTTGAGAGATATCTGCATTAAAAGTTTGATGTTTCCTGATGTCCGCTGTAAAGCTGTCAGCAGGAGATCTGTGTCGGCCAACACGGAGGCTCTGCAGCAGAGCCTCAATCACGTTCTTTAAAATGAGTGACTTCATTGGAATGGTCTACAAAGTGTGTTTGCAAACCAAGCACATTTTGTAGACCATTCCAATGAAGTAATTTGTTACAGCTGACAGCAGGAAACATCAAACTTTGAATGCAGATATCTCTCAAACCGCTATGGTTTTTTGCATTCAATACAACTTTTTAAGCACTACCAAGCACAAAATATTTTTTCTGGGACATTACTGTCCTTTTAAAGAGATAGTAATGTTTCACAATAAAAGCAGCTCCAATTAATCTTCATAGTATTTGGGCCATGGAGCGTGTTATTTCAGTACTGTCAGAGTTGTAGTACAAGAGTAATTGAATGATAAAGTATCCCCCTCCCGCCCCTTTTACCTAGTGTAAGCCACTTCCCCTCAGATGTGGAATCTGGTCTCTTGAGCGGACAGCTCACAGCAAGTGACAATCTTCTTACTGTGAGAACAATGAAAACCCTGCCCCCCTTGACAGTTTTTCCCTGTTTTTCCCTTATGCTAATTGAAGATTGTCCCTCTCTGCCATCCATCCGGACAGTCTTGCTGCTCTCAGGTGAGCAGTGTCAGTAAAAGGGGTGGGAGGGGGATACTTTATCATTCAATTACTCTTGAACTGCAACTCTGACAATACTGAAATAACACTCTCCATTGCCCAAATATTATGAATATTAATTGGAGCTGCTTTTATTGTTAAAAATTACTATCCCTTTAATTATTTCAAATTGGATTATGGAAGTCAACTAGTTTTCTAATAAAAGAATCACAAGATTGATTACACTGTAATGGCTAACTGAAAGCATAGATAATGCAGGCTTCATCTTCTTCAAGCACGGCTTAACAAAGCTGGAATTGGATGTAATGAATATATGCAGCGCATGGCACAGATTTGTAGTATAAATTACAACAGCATAATGTACATGAAATATAAAATAAGGGGGGAACTTAACTCAGTGAACAAAAGGTCTGCATAGATGTGATTTTGTATACGTGGCCTAGAATGAAACAATTTTTGATTTCCACTGCAGGTTTCAATTTAGTTATATATCACTAGGGGGCAATGCTATTTGTACAGTTAAAGGGGAATACCTCTTCAAGAATTTAACTTGAATAAATCCCCATCTGGCTACTAGCAGCTTAGTAGCGCTAGTCGCTAGAATTATTACCTTATTCCAAATAAATGTGCATTGTTCTAGGGCTGACAGCATGTCTTATTCATGGGGGAAAGATTCAAGTAAAGACTCAACAACCAGTTATGGGTTTAACTCAGGCCACAGCTTTATTTAACCTTACATGATAACATTTACAAACCCAGACTTTAAGCCCTTGCCAATCTCTCCATTTTGATAGGCCCAACCTGCCTACCACCTTTTTGAGCCGCTGGCTCACCACAATTTTGAGCCGCTGGCTCACCCCAAAACTGTTCCACCATACCGCGCCCCATTAGCTGGTCAATGAAGCTCAATGAGGCCGGTGTCCAAACCCGCGACACAGTCCGGGTGCAAATTGCTCCTAGGCCGCTGGCCTACCAACTTCATGTAACCATAACCAACTTAAAGACCTTCTCCACATTGGCAAGGGCCCAAAGCGCCCCAAGCTGTGACTAAATAAATTAACAACCAAAGGCCCCAAGGCCCCCAGACCAAACACCACCACCAAACTGTAAATTAAGCAGGGAGGGAGGGAGGGACACTGTTCAGTTGTCAACTGTAAAGGAAGTGAAACCCATCACCTTGCCCTAACTATATAACCTTACCCCACCTCCTCATACATCACTTCCTGACCCACCCACTGCTTTTCTTGTCATCCCCCAGCTCAGACATGCCTCCCCTTCTTATTTTCACGGGGAGTTCTTGTCTTATGCATGGGGGAAAGATTCAAGTAAAGACTCAACAACCAGTTATGGGTTTAACTCAGGCCACAGCTTTATTTAACCTTACATGATAACATTTACAAACCCAGACTTTAAGCCCTTGCCAATCTCTCCATTTTGATAGGCCCAACCTGCCTACCACCTTTTTGAGCCGCTGGCTCACCACAATTTTGAGCCGCTGGCTCACCCCAAAACTGTTCCACCATACCGCGCCCCATTAGCTGGTCAATGAAGCTCAATGAGGCCGGTGTCCAAACCCGCGACACAGTCCGGGTGCAAATTGCTCCTAGGCCGCTGGCCTACCAACTTCATGTAACCATAACCAACTTAAAGACCTTCTCCACATTGGCAAGGGCCCAAAGCGCCCCAAGCTGTGACTAAATAAATTAACAACCAAAGGCCCCAAGGCCCCCAGACCAAACACCACCACCAAACTGTAAATTAAGCAGGGAGGGAGGGAGGGACACTGTTCAGTTGTCAACTGTAAAGGAAGTGAAACCCATCACCTTGCCCTAACTATATAACCTTACCCCACCTCCTCATACATCACTTCCTGACCCACCCACTGCTTTCCTTGTCATCCCCCAGCTCAGACATGCCTCCCCTTCTTATTTTCACGGGGAGTTCTTGTCTTATGCATGGGGGAAAGATTCAAGTAAAGACTCAACAACCAGTTATGGGTTTAACTCAGGCCACAGCTTTATTTAACCTTACATGATAACATTTACAAACCCAGACTTTAAGCCCTTGCCAATCTCTCCATTTTGATAGGCCCAACCTGCCTACCACCTTTTTGAGCCGCTGGCTCACCACAATTTTGAGCCGCTGGCTCAACCCAAAACTGTTCCACCATACCGCGCCCCATTAGCTGGTCAATGAAGCTCAATGAGGCCGGTGTCCAAACCCGCGACACAGTCCGGGTGCAAATTGCTCCTAGGCCGATGGCCTACCAACTTCATGTAACCATAACCAACTTAAAGACCTTCTCCACATTGGCAAGGGCCCAAAGCGCCACAAGGGCCTGATGAGTTTACCTACTCACTCAGGCCCTTCCCCCCCACAGAAAGCTGAGGCCGAATCCCAAGCCCCCTACAGCCCAAGATCGAAGGAGTCTCCGACAAACATTGGGTAAAACCCGACACCCCAAGCCGAGTACCGAACCGGGAAACCAAACCCCAGAAAGTGACCGCCGCCAACCCCCATCCCGGAAAAACACGCCACCCCCGATCAAGATGAAACCCGCCAAGATGGAATAAACCAAGAGCACTGGACACTGGCCAGCACCAAAGGAGTGAGACCAACGATACACATAGGAGGCAAAGAAATTCGGAAGAAAGCACCAAATATACCCCCCAATTAATTCCCCCCGGACAGCTAACCCAAGGGGACCCACTAACAACCCCCCCGCCTGACCAATAAGTCCACAAAACCCCCGGGAGGGTGACACCAACCCCGGAACGTGAGACAGAGACTGCGGAAAAACATATACCCTGATAACATACCCCACGAGACGACACAGAAGAACTGCAGCCACACCCCCGCACCACCGCACAACAACTCACCGGCACAACAAAGTTCCAGCACCGCAAACAGCCGGACACAGTCCCGAAAACGAAACCATCGGAAAGAGCCCACGCCAAAGTCGCCAAACAGACGCCATAGACTAGACGTACCCCTCGTAAAACCCGCCGAAACTAGAAGATGGGGAACCCCCATATAATAAAGCACAGAAACAAACCACCAACCCAGGCATCGAACAGCATAATAACTGGAACAACCCCAAAGAAGAGAGAGACCCGAACGAAAAACAGGGACCGCAACCAAAGGAACCCTAGACATAGACCACCCCACAACGTGGGAAACCAAAGGAGTCCCCTACAAACCCTGAATCCCCAACCAAAAAACACCCCCGGGACCCAACAAACCTCCGAGAACTAGCCTACCCTGTCGAAACCCCCCAGGCAAGCTAAAACAAAGTCCCAAGGAAGGAAAACGCTCCGCCCTCAAACGAGGAACACACGGAAGAACCCGCCCAGCCGGCCCAGCACAGCATCTAAACCGGAGCTAACACCAACCCGAAACCCGCCGCACAGAACCTGGACAACAACCAAGGAAGTTACTGCTGGTTTCCCAACCCCCACAAAGGAGGACCGAAGACAAACCCCAGTCACCTCCCCAAGTGCTCCTGAAGACAGCCCCCCCCCCCAGAATGCCGGACCACCAAACACTACCCTCTGCCGAACCACACCGGTCCAGATTTCCGGGCCTACACCAAACGCTCCTCGATGATCACAGATCCCACGCCGCCACCAACTGTCCTAGGGCAGATACCACAACGGTCCTCCCCTGAGACTCGGCACACCGATGATCACCAGCAGCCCTGCAGAGCAAGGCACACCTGTCACCTTCATCCCAGAGCACGTCCCCCACCATGCCACTACCTGGAAGAAAGACAGCTCCCCAAGCGCCCACATCCAGCATACTGAGCTCTTGACCCACAGGAACGGAGACTCTGAAAACGCTGAGAACATCACCCCAAACGCCGAGAAGAACCAGGACACGAGGAGAAGAAGACGCTAGAGAATCCACCGCCAACAGAACTCCATGCTACCAGAATGGAACACCACCAGTACCTCTCTCTCCCTGTCCACCCCACAACCCAAACTACCACCCACGGGTACCATACAAGAAATAACCAATTAATACCCCACCGGCCGAAGCCCAAACCCCAAGCAACCGCTCGGAACATCAGCCCGTCCAAACCCCACCGTAAGAAATTCGGGCTAACCCCTCTAACCAAAGGTACAAGTGACAGAAATCCGATGTGATCCATCAGGACTACCGTACACCACCATATAGCCCCATGCACCCGGGAACCACAGCGTGCAAACCCAACCCGGCACTCAACACCCCAGAGACCACCAGTATGTACAACCGACACAGACCGCCCTAACCACCACCACACCCCCAGAACCACTCCCAAAACGGCCGCAATCCATACGGGATGGTGCGAACAAACATACCCCACAGTGGTTCACAGAGCAGCCATTGGACACCACCCCATCAGCATGAACCCAAAATAAAGATGAGTCCACACAAACAGACAGCAACCCGAAGAGAAGACTACCAAGTCCACCCACCCGCAATACAACAACGACAAAGCAGCCACCGAATCCCACAGCAGACTACCCTCAGGAAGACCGCATGAGACAACCCCGAAATGCACAACAAGACATGTCCCCCAAGCCACCCAGCAGACAAGAGGAACCCAAGCAAGCAACAACCAGAAAGGCACAGGATTGCCCAAGTCGTCCCCCAACCGACCCGGAGAACACGAACCCCAGGGAACATCTGAAGGAAAACTGAAGAAAAAATCCCGACACCCAGTCAACCGGACCGCCCCATTGAGCGCCCAGGGGCCCAACAGGTGCCCACTGAAGTTAGGAAAAAGAATGGACTAGCCCGAAACAGGAAAATGCCACTATCTAACGCAGCCAGGATCGCAAACGTACATCCAATCACCAAACTCCTCAGCTACCCCCATGCCACTGCCAACACCTGGACGTGACGCACGTGACAAGAAAACCCCCCATTGTCCCCATGGAGAGAAACATCCCCCGACGGAAAAACTCCAGCCGTAATGGCCTAAGCATATGGAAAGAGACCACCACCCCCAAAGGCATATCCCAAAGACCGGGACAGCACCTATAAGCAGCTGCCAATGCCACAGGAGCAGCACGCCAAGAGAGTTAACCGTGTAGAAGACTCACGGGACAACCCCCCACCAACCCACCAAGATTCCCCAACTCCCAAATCACCCGGCAAACGAAAGTCCCCCAGCAGAACACACCCCAAACCAACAAAGCCAGAGTCCACCACACACAGTCCCAGATGCCCCACCATGGATGGAAAGCCCTCACACAGGAATGCCCAGGGCCGAAACCCAACACTCCGTGCCCAGTGCCATCGGTGAAGGCTCCGCCATACACAGCCCCCCCCTGAAGGCCGATGGCTGACCCCAACCACTCCACACCGACCCTGAAACCACCCCACCACCGCACTGTCCACCGGACATGCAGCCCCCCACACAGTACCCTGCACAACAGCCCACGCCATACCCGCTGACCAAAGGCACCCACCAGGACCACCCCAATGGCCAGCCCACACAGGCCCCCCCAAGTGACAGAGATACCTCCACACAGACCCAGCATCCTTCCCAACCGTGACAGCCATGCACCTGCCCCCCGATGAAGGAACCGCCGGCACGAACTGCAGCAGCATCCTAAGCACGAACAGGTGACCTCCAGACCCGAAGTCAGCAGCGGACGCCACCGAAATCCATCCCACAACCTGCAAAACAAGAGAGCCATGCAACCATCCCACCAAGTAACCCCAAAAACATACAATAACAGCAGAAAACAAACAGGAACAACAGGTAAACACAAAACAGCAGTACAAACAGGTATGAAGTTTGTGTTCTTTTTTTTTTTTTTTTTTTCTTTTTTTTTTGTAAGATACGTGCACAAGAAACACAATTCCCCAATATGAAAACCCGGCACACAACCCCCCGCCAAGACAGCATTTTTTTTTTTTTTTTTTTTTTTTTTTTTTTTTTTTTTGCTGCACCCAACCAACCCCACCGGATAAGGACCCACTCTCACCGGATAGCACCCCATAAGAGACCCCCACCGACCTGCAGCCTAACCCACCCCTACCATCAAAAGCAAGGGAAAGAGGGAGGGAGTGCAGGGGAAGCCAAGGCAGGGGGGGGGGCAGCCAGTAGAGCGGGCCCCCACTCCAACCATCAGTGACAGCCAACGAAACCGGAGGAGGATGGGGGGGGGGTAGTCCGAAACCCTGCTAGGGAGGAAGGTAAAAGGAAGAGAAGTAGGACGAGGAAGGGGTGGGGGGGGCATACAGGGGACCCCACAACCCCGAAAGACAGGAGTAGCAAAGAAGAGAAGACAAGAAAGCCGAGAGGAGGGGAGGGGTGAGGGCAAGCAAAGAGGGTGTCCGAACGTAGCAAAGCAGGAGGGGGAGCAGGGGAGAGCACGACTAGAGGAGGGCGCACAACGAAAAATAGAGAACACAGCCCAGGCGGAAGAGAAAGAAGGGAAGAAAAGTACCAGAAGGGGGGGGGGAACCCGGTGAACCCACAAGGTAGTGAAGCGCAGCAGGCCCAGTAACCGGAAAGTCAGCCCCACAGCACCCACCATATCCACCAGCAAAGCGCCCGGCCCCAAACCGCCTTCACCTGAAAGCCCCAACAGGATAAAGCAAAGCGAACTCGGGCACTCCCAGCCAGCCACCGCTCATCCCCGCCCGGCCTCCTTGTCCGCAGACAGTCACAGTAGCTCCTCCCCTCATGCAACCAGTCCGCGCCGCTGAGGGGACGCTGTCGTTCCGGCGGCCATACCCAACTCACCAGGCCGCGGCCACGCCTCACCCGGCGCGGGTCCCGCCTCCCCAGCCGAGAAACAGGAGGGCACAGCCATCCCAGAGGCCGAGCGCGTGAGCTGCGCTCCGGCCGCGCAGGAACCTCCACACGAATCCGCACCAGGAGCAGCCAGAAACAGGAACCTCCCTCATCAGAAATCTGCATCCAAACACCGTCCATCCAAGAATCAGATGCCAAACAGGTACAGAATCCAGTTGAACGTGCCACACTGTTCAGTTGTCAACTGTAAAGGAAGTGAAACCCATCACCTTGCCCTAACTATATAACCTTACCCCACCTCCTCATACATCACTTCCTGACCCACCCACTGCTTTCCTTGTCATCCCCCAGCTCAGACATGCCTCCCCTTCTTATTTTCACGGGGAGTTCTGGATGGATAGTGGACATCTTGCCATAATGACATCCGCGTGCCTGCGCTGTCAGTCCCAGCCAGGTCTAGGAGGCGTTGCTAGGAGCCGACCGGCTCCGGAACGGACTGACAGTGCAGACGCGCGGATGTCATTATGGCAAGATGTCCGCGATCCGTCCTGCTGTCAGCCCCAGAACAATGCACATTTCTTTGGAATAAGGTAATAATTCTGGCGACTAGTGCTACTAAGCTGCTAGTCGCCAGATGGGGATTTATTGAAGTTAAATTCTTGAAAAGGTGGTAGTTCCCCTTTAAAACATGGTGTTATTGACTATCACAAAGTATCTTTTTCATGTGTGACAGGAAGTGGCAGGTAGGATGGAGAGTAGTGTGGAATATTAGTATCTGGTTGACAGGAAGTGGCAGGTAGGATGGAGAATAGTGTGGAATATTAGTATCTGGTTGACAGGAAGTGGCAGGTGGGATGGAGAGCAGTGTGGAATATTAGTATCTGGCTGACAGGAAGTGGCAGGTGGGATGGAGAGTAGTGTGGAATGTTTGTATCTGGCTGACAGGAAGTGGCAAGTGGGATGGAGTGCAGTGTAGATTGTTAGTATCTGGCTGACAGGAAGTGGCAGGTGGGATGGAGAGCAGTGTGGAATGTTACTATCAGGCTGACAGGAAGTGGCAGGTGGGATGGAGAGCAGTGTGGAATGTTAGTATCTGGTTGACAGGAAGTGGCAGGTGGGATGGAGAGCAGTGTGGAATGTTGGTATCTGGCTGACAGGAAGTGGCAGGTGGGATGGAGAGCAGTGTGGAATATTAGTATCTGGCTGACAGGAAGTGGCAGGTGGGATGTAGAGCAGTGTGGAATGTTGGTATCTGGCTGACAGGAAGTGGCAGGTGGGATGGAGAGCAGTGTGGAATATTAGTATCTGGCTGACAGGAAGTGGCAGGTGGGATGGAGAGTAGTGTGGAATGTTTGTATCTGGCTGACAGGAAGTGGCAAGTGGGATGGAGTGCAGTGTAGATTGTTAGTATCTGGCTGACAGGAAGTGGCAGGTGGGATGGAGAGCAGTGTGGAATGTTACTATCAGGCTGACAGGAAGTGGCAGGTGGGATGGAGAGCAGTGTGGAATGTTAGTATCTGGTTGACAGGAAGTGGCAGGTGGGATGGAGAGCAGTGTGGAATGTTGGTATCTGGCTGACAGGAAGTGGCAGGTGGGATGGAGAGCAGTGTGGAATATTAGTATCTGGCTGACAGGAAGTGGCAGGTGGGATGTAGAGCAGTGTGGAATGTTGGTATCTGGCTGACAGGAAGTGGCAGGTGGGATGGAGAGCAGTGTGGAATATTAGTATCTGGCTGACAGGAAGTGGCAGGTGGGATGGAGAGCAGTGTGGAATGTTAGTATCTGGCTGACAGGAAGTGGCAGGTAGGATGGAGAGCAGTGTGGAATGTTAGTATCTGGCTGACAGGAAGTGGCGGGTGGGATGGAGAGCAGTGTGGAATGTTAGTATCTGGCTGTCAGGAAATAACAGGTGAGATGGGGTGCAGTGTGGCATTTTAGTATCTGTTGGCCAGGAAGTGGCAGGTGGGACGGGAATAGTGTGGAATATTAGTATCTGGTGGGCAGAAAGTGGCAGGAGGGAGGGGGAATAAAGTAAAATGTTAGCATTTGGCAGGTGTCAAGACATTATTGTCTATGTGTATTAAATTGATAAATAACACTAAATATATAATAAACTGTTGTTTAAAATAAGTGACCAACATAACATATAGATAGTTTATAAAGCTCTTTCAGAATCAACAAGTGTTTGTTCCACTCTAAGTAGATGTATTATGTGACTATGAATATATATATATATATGAGGTCATGATTTCCACAATAAGACATTGTTCATACCTGGATCAGCTGCTGTTTCAGCTTCTGCATTTCAGAAATATTCAGCTCGCTGAACAGGTCGGAGACGGGGTGCAGTGACTCTCCCTTCATTATCGTCTGAGTCCGATAATCTCCGCTTAGTTTCACAATGGGGGCATGGATGTGACCGTTCATCTTTTCCTCATTGTTCGACTCACTGGCATCCTCGGTAAACTTTAGTCCATCCACTGCAATATTAATATGGTTGTTATACATGCTATCGTTAATGTTGATATACTGGGAAAGTTCCTTCCTCAAGTTGTTCTTTTGCTCCCTCTCATTCTTCAGAGTCTCCAGAGCTTCTTCCAGCTGATGCTCCGCGATCTCCTTCAACCGAATGGCATCTTCCAGTTGACTGTTGAGCAACACGGTGTCCTCCTCAAACCTTTTGATCTCGTGTTTCAACCCTTCATACTCAACCTGAATTAAATGACACAAAGAAGATTCATAAAACTAAAACTTAGGTCTTAAACACTGTCGATTCATATATTTGGTGAACAATACAATTATCAATACTCTACAACAGGGTTAGTCAATCTTTGGGGACTGGCTGGTTAAAGCGGAACTACCACCGCTAAGCAGCTTTGTTTCTAATAATTCCCTATCTGGCTACTGGCTGCTTGGTAGCGCTAGTTGCCAGAATTAGTACCTGGTTATGGAGAAATATGCATTCATCCTCGGCTGACTTGCAGGACGGAGCGCGGACATCTTGCCCTAGTGACGTCCGCGTGCCTGCGCTGTCAGTCCCAGAAGGCTGTAGGAGACGTTGCTAGGAGCCATTCAGCTCTGGAAGGGACTGACAGCGCAGACGTCGGACGTCAATAGGGCAAGATGTCCGCGCTCCGTCCTGCCTGTCAGCTGAGGATGACTGCATATTTCTCCATAACCAGATAATAATTCTGGCGACTAGCGCTACTAAGCAACTAGTCGCCAGACAGGGAATTATTACAAACAAAGTTGCTTAGCGGTAGTAGTTCCACTTGAGGTGTGAAGTTGACCACCACAGTATAAGAAAAGTATGAGGAAAGTAAAGTTTGTGACATTTGTTTAGATCCGCAAAGAACATTAAATTGGACCTGCCAACTTAAGATGTAGTTTGAGTATTTCCAAACTTCATTCAGAACTGCCTAAGTACCATGTTAGCCAAAAGACCAGCAAATAAACAGTTCAGCTGACACTGATACTTTTTCAGTGTAGCACTGTATGCAAATTAAAGTGATAGTAACACTTGAAAAATTTTAAATATAATTCAATAGATATTTTAAAAATACATTAATTGTGCCATTTTCGATCTCCCAAACCTTTATGGTTTGGGAGATATAAGTCTGCAAAGTTCCCCCTTGCCTCCCCTTGTGCTGACGTCAGCTTTCAAACTTACAGACGGAGATCGCAGTCCATAGACCGTCCTGCGGCTCTTCAGCAGAGCCGTGATCGCGGTAGTTACAAAGAAATACTTCATTTGAACGGTCTACAATGTGTGCCTGGTTTGCAAAATATCTATTGAATTAAATTTAAACGTTTTCAAGTATTACAATTACTTTAAGGACTATGCTGCGCTGACAGCTTACAAAGTAACTGTAAGAAATAGGAACTGTCCCTTTAAGTTTTCTTCTTTTTAATTCGGTGTTTTACTTTAGCAAACGCCATATGGTCTATGGAATTTGAGGCCATAATGGAAACAACAGCTAGTCTCTTTAATTTTAATATGCAATGTGTGGGACCCACCTAAAACAGCAATGTATGAATGGTATATATGAAAGAAATTAATTAGATGATAATTGTGTCCATCTGATTGTGTCAATCATGGTCTCTGAATTAATAATAAGGTTTGTAATGTCAGCAATTCATAGTGGTTAAATTAAGCATATATATTACCTCACCGTTTAAGATTATATCCATATGTACAGATTGATGACCTGTGTGATTGATTGCTATGACCATATCAGTCTGAGTAAAATGTAGGAGGCAAATATAGTTGTTGATACCTTTATTGGCTAACTAAGCAGATTTAAATGCAAGCTTTCAAGACCTTAGGTCTCTTCCTCAGGCATGTTATACAGATAAATATGAAAACATCTCTCTTAAATACAAGTGCACATTACATTTGTTATCAAATATCAAGTGCAAATATCAAGCTGCATCACACAATATAGAAAGGGAAGGGTTAACCAGCACCTAAAGAGACAGCAGAAATTTACAGTTCTGTATTCTCTTTATCTTCACATGTTTGTGGTCTCCAAAAAGAAAGCTATGTCACTCTTTCTTTCCCCCCTCCCATCTCCCTGCACACATATTGATAAGCAGGGAAACTCACAGCTCATTCTCTCCCCCCTTCACATAGATTGATAAGATATTTTGCTAAGTTAGGTTAAATCATAATGTATTGTATTTGCTGAGAACTAATGTTTTGTTATTTCCAAATATGCAAAGCTTGTAATTCTAATAGGGGGTGGAAACTGATTATGTTATTTGGGTGGAGGAGCAATATTAGGGGGTGGAAACTGATTATGTTATTTGGGTGGAGGAGCAATATTAATGCTTTACTATTGGACTAACGAAATATGCAATGTTGTAGTTTACTGAATATGTGATTTTTGCAATTCTTGTTTTCTGTTAAACCAATCATCTTATTGCTTGAGGGTGTGCTATTAGTATATTAGATACCCCCTCTGCTCATAATTTGCAGAACAGAACAAGTTTTCTTTCCATGCTAATGTGCTGTGCTGTTCTCTCTATATTCGAATAAAGAAAGATTCCTGTTTGTTCTCCTCCAACCTTGTCTCTTCATTGGCAGAGCGGCAAGAGCACAGGCGTTTTGCTATCACATTGTTTATAATGGAAATCATATAACAGAATGCAGTCCAGATCCAGATATCTTTGATCAGTCAGTGGTAAATTGCACTCTTCCTCTGAGGCTTTAGAGGTATTTACGATTCTCTTGGGTCTGTGGAAAGGTCAGTCAACTAAATTATATTTTGCAGGGTCAGGCCTGGTTAGTACTTGGATGGGAGACTGCCTGGGAATACCAGGTGCTGTAGGCTTTTGCTTAGAAATTATATTTTGACATAAATTCCTTATCCCTGTTCAACCCACTACAAATTCTCTCATCTGTTGAGTAAAATGTATAAATACTCACACTGATCACTGTAAAAATCAGAAGCTGAAAACATCATCTAAGAAAGAGCTTCCTCAGAGGACAGCTGATACCATCAAATGCTGTGTGCTATGACAACAGAACATAATTAACCTCTGCAATGCTGGAACATCTTATAGCATCATGTAGGCTTGTATCATCTGAACCTGTTATCCTGTAAATCTTTGCTGAATAACAGGAACTTCGACTCAACTTCTCTGACTCTCTCCAACTCTCATACCTCCCAAGTGTCCCTCTTAAGGAGGTACAGTCCCTCTTTTAGACCCAAATCCCACTGTCCCTCTTTCCCATCCTAATGTCCCTCTTTTCAGGAGATCAGACTGTGTGGTGTGTATATAAGTGTATCACCCTGGTGTCCCTGTGTTTAGGAGATCAGACTGTGTGGTGTATATATAAGTGTATCACCCTGGTGTCCCTGTGTTTAGGAGATCAGACTGTGTGGTGTGTATATAAGTGTATCACCCTGATGTCCTGTGTTTAGGAGATCAGACTGTGTGGTGTGTGTATAAGTGTATCACCCTGGTGTCCCTGTGTTTAGGAGATCAGACTGTGTGGCGTGTATAGAAGTGTATCACCCTGGTGTCCCTGTGTGTAGGAGATCAGACTGTGTGGTGTGTATATAAGTGTATCACCCTGGTGTCCCTGTGTTTAGGAGATCAGACTGTGTGGTGTGTATATAAGTGTATCGCCCTGGTGTCCCTGTGTTTAGGAGATCAGGCTGTGTGGTGTGTATAGAAGTGTATCACCCTGGTGTCCTTGTGTTTAGGAGATCAGACTGTGTGGTGTGTGTATATAAGTGTATCACCCTGGTGTCCCTGTGTTTAGGAGATCAGACTGTGTGGTGTATATATAAGTGTATCACCCTGGTGTCCCTGTGTTTAGGAGATCAGACTGTGTGGTGTGTATATATAAGTGTATCACCCTGGTGTCCCTGTGTTTAGGAGATCAGACTGTGTGGTGTGTATAGAAGTGTATCACCCTGGTGTGCCTGTGTTTAGGAGATCAGGCTGTGTGGTGTGTATAGAAGTGTATCACCCTGGTGTCCTTGTGTTTAGGAGATCAGACTGTGTGGTGTGTATATAAGTGTATCACCCTGGTGTCCCTGTGTTTAGGAGATCAGACTGTGTGGTGTATATATAAGTGTATCACCCTGGTGTCCCTGTGTTTAGGAGATCAGACTGTGTGGTGTATATATAAGTGTATCACCCTGGTGTCCCTGTGTTTAGGAGATCAGACTGTGTGGTGTGTATAGAAGTGTATCACCCTGGTGTCCCTGTGTTTAGGAGATCAGACTGTGTGGCGTGTATAGAAGTGTATCACCCTGGTGTCCTTCTGTTTAGGAGATCAGACTGTGTGGTGTGTATAAAAGTGTATCACCCTGGTGTTCTTGTGTTTAGGAGATCAGACTGTGTGGTGTGTATAGAAGTGTATCACCCTGGTATCACTGTGTTTAGGAGATCAGACTGTGTGGTGTGTATATAAGTGTATCACCCTGGTGTCTCTGTGTTTAGGAGATCAGACTGTGTGGTGTGCATATAAATGCATCACCCTGGTGTCACTGTGTTTAGGAGATCAGACTGTGTGGTGTGTACAGAAGTGTATCACCCTGGTATCCCTGTGTTTAGGAGATCAGACTGTGTGATGTGTATATAAGTGTATCACCCTGGCATCTCTGTGTTTAGGAGATCAGACTGTGTGGTGTTTATATAAGTGTATCGCCCTGGTGTCCCTGTGTTTAGGAGATCAGACTGTATGGTGTGTATAGAAGTGTATCACCCTGGTGTCCCTGTGTTTAGGAGATCAGACTGTGTGGTGTGTATAGAAGTGTATCACCCTGGTGTCTCTGTGTTTAGGAGATCAGACTGTGTGGTGTGTATAGAAGTGTATCACCCTGGTGTCCCTGTGTTTAGGAGATCAGACTTTGTGGTGTGTATAGAAGTGTATCACCCTGGTGTATCTGTGTTTAGGAGATCAGACTGTATGGTGTGTATAGAAGTGTACTACCCTGGTGTCCCTGTGTTTAGGAGATCAGACTGTGTGGTGTGTATAGAAGTGTATCACCCTGGTGTCCCTGTGTTTAGGAGATCAGACTGTGTGGTGTGTATATAAGTGTATCACCCTGGTGTCTCTGTGTGTAGGAGATCAGACTGTGTGGTGTGTATAGAAGTGTATCACCCTGGTGTCCCTGTGTTTAGGAGATCAGACTGTGCGGTGTGTATAGAAGTGTATCACCCTGGTGTCCCTGTGTTTAGGAGATCAGACTGTGTGATGTGTATATAAGTGTATCACCCTGGTGTCCCTGTGTTTAGGAGATCAGACTGTGTGGTGTGTATAGAAGTATATCACCCTGGTGTCCTTTGTTTAGGAGATCAGATTGTGTGACATTGCTCCACAGCAATAAATCTCACATTATTGTTTCTTTAAACGTCAGTATATGTGTTTAAAAATTAGTGTGCTTAAATAAAATACTTTGGTCTTGTTATAAGTCATATATTATGTTACACAAGGAGGTGTCAATAGGTCATGAAACAGCCTGAAAATTCTTGTTAATGTCCCGCCCACCGGCCACACCCCCAGCAACACCCCCTCTTTGGCAATTTCAAATGTTGGGCGGTACGAACTCTGTCAAATGAAAGAAGTTAACCCTTCAGTTGTTGTCTGTCTACTAAGAGATGCAAGAAAAACGCAGTCTAACAGTAACATAGATGATAAGGTTGAAAAAAGACCTGAGACCATCAAGTCCAGCACGTACCAAATAACACCCGTTGATCCGGAGGAAAGTAAAAAAATATCCATTGAAGCCAACTGGAATCTGAGGCTCTCAGCTAGAGCGCTGACTTCTGCGAAACAGGAACTGTAGATGGTTTGAATTTTCAAACTATACGTTTGATAGATGGAACATAACTCATCGTATTCATATTTTTAATCTCTACAATATTAAAATTGGTGAAATTTAAGTATTACTGTCCCTTTAAAAACTACCTATGTGTCATGTTACCCAAACGTATAGTTCAGGAGAAATTCATAGTTGTTATCATATTCTAAAGTATGCTAATAGTGGTACCCCTGCAATACCAGTGACGTTTCATATGCAAATTAAGCTTTTATTATTATTATTATTATTCTTTATTTATATAGCGCCAACTAATTCCGCAGCGCTGTACAATAGGGAATAGACATACAGAGGTATTAAATAGTACAATAAGATGTGGAGAACAGGAGGATCAGAGGGCCCTGCTCGTGAGAGCTTACAGTCTAGAGGAAGGTAGGTTTGATACAGAAGGAGTAAGTGCTATTGTGTTTAAGTGCCTCCTGCCACATGAACTGCCAGTCAGTGGGTGGGAGTGAGAAGTGCCATTGAGTGCAGTAGTCCGTGCAAGGGGTGAATCTTGGTGATGATGTTTATGGAGGCAGTTGATAGGCCTCCCTGAAGAGGTGAGTCTTCAGGGAGCATCTGAAGATTTGAAGGCTGGGGGAGAGTCTGATGGGGCGGGGGAGGGAATTCCACAGCTCAGGTGCAGAACGGGAGAAGTCCTGTAGGCGGGAGTGGGAGGATGTGATAAGAGCTGTGGAGAGCAGAAGGTCATGTGCAGAGCGAAGATGGCAGGCGGGAGTATATTTGGAAATGAGAGATGAAATATAGGGGGGTGCAGTGTTAGTGAGGGCTCTATAAGTTAGCACCAGAGTTTTGAATTTTACTCTGTATGCTAACGGGAGCCAGTGTAAGGACTGACAGAGGGGTGTGGTGTTAGAGAAGCGATGAGTGAGGTAGATTAGTCTTGCAGCAGAGTTCATTATGGACTGTAGCGGGGTTAGTCGCGTGAGAGGCAGGCCAATTAGTAAGGAGTTACAGTAGTCAAGACGGGACATGATGAGTGTTTGGATTAGAATTTTGGATTAGAATTTTTCAGTAACATGTCATTTGCTAATGAAGCTCTGTGATTTAAAAGGAAACTGTCACTTTTCCCAGAAAAAAACATGTGAATTCCTCCTAAACTATACATCTGCTGGAATTTTGGTTAAAGTGGAACCATTCCAGTACCATACGGTATCTAGCAAAGCCTCCTAGAGAAGGCTGGGACTGACAGTGCAGGCGTGCAGACGTCACTATGGAAAGATGTCTGCTCTGTTTCCTGGCTGTCAGTCCGGGCGCAGTATAGAATTCTCAATAATGCGGTAATAATTCTGGCAACTAGAGCTACTGAGCAGGTAGCTGCCAGATGGGTAATTATTTGGCACAAAGTTTAAAGAAGCAGTAAACTTTTTTTTATGAAAACACATATTTCATAGCGCTTTTCCTGCTGAATAAAACAAGGTCACTCCCATCTCTGTCAGATGTTTTATTCAAAATTTATAGCATTTTAAATAATCAGGAAGTGAATTTACTGTTTACTTCCTGATAGTTCTAACTGACAGAAAGTGAATTTACTGTTTACTTCCTGATAGTTCTAACTGGCAGGAAGTGACTCAGCAGTTTTTATCACATTCTGTGGAGAACTGCATGTCTCTGACTTTTCTCACTTTCCTTTCTATTAGAATCTAATAGGAAATCTAATTAGAATTTGACCACTAGAGGGCACTGCTAATGTAAAAAAACATGGGTTTAAACTGTAATAACTCTGGAAATATAAATCTCTCAGCAGTGGGAGTACCCTTATTTTACTCAATAGGAAAATCCCTACAGTATATATTTTTTCATAAAAAAAGTTTACTGCTCCTTTAACATGGGTGGTAGTTCCACTTTAAAAGCCCCATATATTTTGGATCTAATCACTTGCTCATTTTATTAATGATTGATGTCATTCAGTTTTACTTCCACATATAATCCATTAATATGATTCCTGTCAGAAGAAAAAAACGCAAGCCTTGGTACTTGTACAATATAAGGATCAGTAGGGTAATTATATGGATTTATGGTAAGTGAATTATCCTGATCACTACTCTCCGAACTGCATTAGCAATCATTGATCATTGTCCTATTAAAAAGCAAAGCAACCTCAGACGTAAACTGGATTTAGTTCTTGAATAACCTTTTGACTTGCCAGAGTGGTATGCAATAGTTTAGTCAAAAGGTTATTCAAGAACTCAAAGGGTTAACGAGTATTACTTTGCAATGCGGCAGGGACCTCTCTAGCAATGGGTTAAAGGGATAGTAATGTTTCATAATAAAAACAGCTCTAATTAATCTTCATAGTATTTGGACTTTGGAGACTGTTATTTCAATTCTGTCAGAGTTGTAGTTCAAGAGTAATTGAATGATAAAGTATCCACCTCCCGCCCCTTTTACTGATGTAACACTGCTCAGCCAGATCAGAAGGGAGGTGCCCAGGTAGACTGCAGAGAGAGACAGACAATCTTCAATTAAGATAAGGGAAAAACCTGAAAAGCTTGTCAAGGGGGGGCAGGGCTTTCATTGTTCTTATAGGAAGAAGATTGTCCCCTGCTGTTATCTGTCTGGTCTATGGACTGGATTCCACATCTGAGAAGAGATGTCTTACACTAGGTAAAAGGGGCGGGAGGGGAAACTTTGCTTGTGAATATCTCTCAAACCATATAAGACTTATATCGTTCTTCATGTTTTTTTAATGCCTACAAAATAAAATAAAGTTAAAACAAAGTATTACTATCCCTTTAAAGAGATGAGTTAAAGCAGAACGTTCAGTTACTAAAAAGTCGCCCTTCAATAATTAAACATATGGCGACTCTCTTAGACCCCAAAGCAGCGCACCAGATGCGTAACAGGTCATGTGTACCAGTACGTCGGCAAGGATCAAAAGTGGTCCTTAAGTGCAGGTAAATTCCCTGGACCACTGGTCCTTATCAGGTTAAAGGGATAAAAATATATATATTGTAGGGTTTATGCTCCTGGGTAAAACAAGGGAACTCCCACTGTTGAAAGGTGTTTTATTCAAAAGTTAATACAGCTCAAACTTAAATGTTTTTATGTGCAGTATCTCAGAGGCCTGAAATTGTACAGTGGCGCTGTTGCTACACCATCCCAATGAGATTTATGGTCAACTGACCAGAGCTGTCCATGGGATGGTGTAGCAACGGCGCCACTGTACAATTTCAGGCCTCTGAGATACTGCACCTTAGGGCTGCAACAACGAATCGATAAAATCGATAAAAATCGATAATGAGAATCGTTGCCAACGATTCTCATTATCGATTCGTTGTGCAGCGATTCGTTGTGCCGCCCAGCAGCCCTACAGCCGCCGGATGCTGTCTTCTTACTTCCCGCATTGATGACATCCGGGGAGCAACCAAGCCAAACGCGGAGACGCCGCGTGGAGTTTGCAGGTATTTTCTTCCTCTGTTCTGAGGCCAGTTTAAAACTGGCGCCCAGACTGAGGAAGAAAACCCCTGCACGCTCCACACTGCGTCCCCGCGTTTGGCTTGGTTGCGCCCCGGATGTCATCAGTGCAGGAAAGTGAAAAAGAGGCATGGGGAAGAGACATACAAGGGGGAGAGAAAGAGAGAAGCACAAGGGGGAGAAAGAGACACAAGGGGGAGAGAGAGAGAAGTACATGGGGGAGAGAGAGAGAAAAGTACATGGGGGAGAGAGAGAGAAAAGTACATGGGGAGAAAGAGGCACAAGGGGGAGAGAGAGAAGTACAAGGGGGGAGAAAGAGAGGTACAAGGGGGGAGAAAGAGAGGCACAAGGGGGGAGAGAGAAGCACAAGGGGGAGAGAGAGAAGTACAAGGGGGGAGAAAGAGAGGCACAAGGGAGAAAGAGCGGCACAAGGGGGAGAGAGAGAAGTACAAGGGGGGAGAAAGAGAGGCACAAGGGGGAGAGAGAGAAGTGCAAGGGGGGAGAGAGAGAGAGAAGTACAAGGGGGGAGAAAGAGAAGTACAAGGGGGGAGAAAGAGAAGTACAAGGGGGGAGAAAGAGAGAAGTACAAGAGGGGAGAAAGAGAGGCACAAGGGGGGAGAGAGAGAAGTACAAGGGGGGAGAAAGAGAGACACAAGGGGGAGAGAGAAGCACAAGAGGAGGGGAGAGAGAGGCACAAGAGGGGGGAGAGAGAGGCACAGGGGGGAGAGAGAGGCACAAGGGGGAGAGAGAGAAGTACAAGGGGGGAGAAATAGAGGCACAAGGGGGAGAGAGAGAAGTACAAGGGGGATAAATAGAGGCGCAAGGGGGAGAGAGAGATGTACAAGGGGGGAGAAATAGAGGCGTAAGGGGGAGAGAGAGAAGTACAAGGGGGAGAAATAGAGGCGCAAGGGGGAGAGAGAGAGAGAGAAGTACAAGGAGGGAGAAATAGAGGCGCAAGGGGGAGAGAGAGAGAAGTACAAGGGGGGAGAAATAGAGGCGCAAGGGGGAGAGAGAAAGAAGTACAAGGGGGGAGAAATAGAGGCGCAAGGGGGAGAAAGAGGTGCATAGACCCAATGGTGAAATAATAACAATGACACATGTTAATGTGTAAAGTTTTTTATTCTGCTGTTTGTTTTTAACACTGTTGGTTCATTAAATCAGTTTAAATAATGAAAAAATAGCATATTTTTTTTTTATCCGATTAATCGAACAAATAATCGGCCAACTAATCGATTATCAAAATAATCGTTAGTTGCAGCCCTACTGTACCTAAAATTATTCAAGTTTGGCCTCTCAGAAATGGGAGTACCTTTGTTTTACTCATGAGGAAGACCCCCTACAATATATGTTATTGTCCCTATAAGAGACCCGCTATAACAGTGAGTTGATTCTGGAACTAGTGAGTCCAATATTCCGTGTGTGCTGTCACAAATAAAGTTTTGATGTAAAGATGAGGTAGCTCTGGGGTTGTTTTACACATATTTTGAATCTATTGAGGTGTGTGGGGGGTACGTATAACTGGGAACCCTGGAAACGGCTGGCAACATGTGGCCTGGGGGGCAAATAGTATTGGTTGAGCCCACTGTCCCAGCCCACCATCTTTTTTTAAAGCGGAACTACCATGTCACTAAATGTTTAGCTTAAAGGGGAACTACCACCCCGCAATAAGTTCACATTAATCAATTCTTCATCTGGTGACTAGCTGCTTAGTAGCGCTAGTCGCCAGAAATATTACCTGGTTTCAAAGATATTCCAGTTTTTCGGCGGCTCACAGTGGCAGGAAGCACGGACATCTCATCATAGTGACGTCCGTGCGCCTGCGCTGTCAGTCCCTTTTGGAGCTGCTACTAAGCAGCTAGTCGCCAGATGAAGAATTGATTAATGTGAACTTATTACGGGGTGGTAGTTCCCCTTTAACTAAGTCCCCTTCTGGTGACTAGCTGCTTAGTAGCGCTAGTCGCCAGAATTATTACCTGATTTAATAGCTATATGCTTTATTCCCCAGCTGTCTGTAGCACAGAGCATGGACATCTTGCCAGAATAACGTCCGCGTGCCTGCGCTGTCAGTCCCAGCCGGAGCCAAAATGGCTCCTAGCAACGCCTCCTAGACCCAGCTGGGACTGACAGCGCAGGCGCACGGATGTCATTCTGGAGTCTTTTTTTTAACCTAAACTGCTATGTAACTATGTAAAAATTATTTGGACATTTTGCATACCCAGCCCTGAGGGAGATGCACTAAGATGTGATATAGAGGTGATAAAGTGGAGATAACTTCTCCAGTGATATCACTTCTCCAGTTCCTATGTTATTCTATGAAGCCTATTCACTAAGATCTCCAGAGTGGGAGTGCGTTGGCTCCATAGAATAACATATGAATTGGAGAAGTGATTTCACCGGAGAAGTCATCTCTACTTTATTATTATTATTATTATTATTATTCTTTATTTATATAGCGCCAACTAATTCCGCAGCGCTGTACAATTTATCACCTCTTTATCAGCGCTTAGTGACTATCCCCCCCGTGTGTCACTCTAGGGACTAGGAACAAGAAAGTTCCAAAATATGGGCCAGCAGAATGAATCTGGAGGTCTGTTGAAATGGATTTGAAGGTGATCCTGCATTGGGTGAAAACTGGTCACATGTAGGACGGCCCTAGTTTTGAGATGGACTTTGTATCTGAAATTGTAAGAAAATAAAACGTCCCATTAATTTAACTTGGTCTTTTAACCCTTTGAGTGCCGAAAAGATAGCCAACACATTGTCTCTGCATGTTTCACTTCATATAAAAATGACACATTCAATAATTATTAACCCTTTTAGTGCCAGGGGCTGTGAAATGCATGTGCACAATATTTTTGGCATTCAAAAGCTTAACCCTTTGAGTGCCAGAGGGGTACGCAAAGCAATGCGTTGCGTACCCCTCTGGCACTCAAAGGGTTAAAGCCCCAAACTTGCATTGTTTTGAGTTTCAGCTTTGTTTTTTATTTGTTTTTTTTACAAGGTGTTGCTGTTGCTATTGCTGTTAATGGAGAGCTGAGTGTTGCTGATAAGTAAGCTCTTTAAGAAATCAAAGGTTGTACTGAAATGACTCTTAAATTAAGCATCTTCCAGAGGTAGAAACAGATTTGTTTCACATGACTATATTTTCATAAAAAGGATTTACTACTGCTGTCAAATTTAATAGTAAGGCTACATCCTTGAAAAGAAATTGATTTATTCCACTTTACATCCCATAAACTAATGGCAAAGGATACATGTCATAATGGTTTGAATATGGATGAGTTACAGCCGATTTCTTTACATTCAGACCAATGCCAGAAATATTAGATCATTTTAATAGGTCTGGCTGCCAGATAATAAAATGTAATAGGTTTCTTAAAAGCTTAGAATCTGGGCAGGCACTAATATAATTTCCCCAGCCAAGTGAATCTATTCTACCTGATCAAAACAATGCACAAAATGATAACAGTTGCAGCCTTATGCATCAAGGAGCAATTCTGGAACACACCAGCTGCACCACATTGGACAAACAAAATTCCAATTCCTGGAAACTTTCAAAATGAGCTGTGATCTTTAAAATATTAAATCATAGTGTTCCCCTTGTAGACTCCATGTGATATGTCCCTGCTTGCAGTACCTTAGAGGTGCTCAGGTGCCCTATTTAGACCACAATTGGTCTATAAAATGCTATAATTTAGAGAACTCACTGCTTGAATGCAAATAAGACAAGCAGGACTTCTTCTGCTGCCTTTCTGGTATAAATTGAATAAATCTGGAAACTAAACAAACAGTTAATTAGTTCTTATTATGTAGTAGATACAACTGGACCTTCCCCCTAAGATTTCGTTCAAATCCCAGATCCCAGGTACTTTCACAGAAATGGCTCTAATTAAGAGACTAAAAAGCAGTTTATTGGTATTATCATATAGTACTGGACTCATTTTTAACCCCTTGAGTGGGGATCTGCGGGCTGACACACATCTGCTTTAGGGTTGTCCTAGAATGCATGGGCGGATTGTCCTATCGGGGGATCGGGCATCCCCCGGTGGGCCGCTAGATCATGGGCCTGTGGGGGAGGTCAGAGAATCTCCCCTCACCGTCCCACGATATTTTGAAGGAGAGGTCTGTGGCAGAGCGCCAGGATATGACATAATATCCTGGTGCCTGCTCTCCCATGCCGCACAGGGACCACAAGGGGGCGTCGATAGGGACGTCGGTGCAGCTAGTAGGCTGCTAGAATACAGTCCTTTTGGTCCAAAGTCCACATTTTATTTAAGACAATGTTGGCCTTAAAGGGAAGTGTAGGGAAAATTCAAGATTGTTTTTACCCATTGCCAGTGCCCTAAGTGCTATGAATTAATCTGTAGTAGCTGTATTAGTCCAGGTTTAGTGATACAAATATATGAGTACTTTATATATTTGGTGATACGTTTTTATATTTGGAATAACAGTTGACATTTTAAAGGGATAGTAATGTTTTGTAATAAAAGCAGCTCTAATTAATCATCATAGTATTTGGACTTTGGAGAGTGTTATTTCAATTCTGTCAGAGTTGTAGTTCAACAGTAATTGAATGATAAAGTATCCCCCTCCCCCCTTTTACTGATGTAACACTGCTCAGCCATATCAGAAGGGAGGTGCCCAGGTAGACTGCAGAGAGAGACAATCTTCAATTAAGATAAGGGAAAAACCTGAAAAGCTTGTCAAGGGGGGCAGGGATTTCATTGTTCTCATAGGAAGAACATTGTCCACTGCTGTTATCTGTCTGGTCTATGGACTGGATTCCACATCTGAGAAGAGATGGCTTACACTAGGTAAAAGGGGCGGGAGGGGAAACTTTGCTTGTGAATATCTCTCAAACCATAAAGGTCTGAGAGATAAGACTTATATCGTTCTTAATGTTTTTTTATTGCCTACAAAATAAAATAAAGGTAAAACGAAGTATTACTATCCCTTTAAGACAAGCTTTGAAGAGATCAAACAGTATTGCTTGACCTGAGGGAGAGAGTTGATCTCTCGAAAGGTTGTCTTCAAATATAAACTGTTAGCTCAAATAAAAGAAGTCCCCCAAAATATCAAAGGACTCATATCTTTGTATTACTAAGTGCTATTGAGAACAGAGTTCTCAACAGCTTATAACCCACCCATTTTCTGCAGGTTTGATGGGCGACGTCACAGCCGTATTTGGATCTCATGGGAGATTTTCCTGCTTCCAAAGAAGCTCATTTACTGCTGATTCACTGAAATGGGGATTCTATGGGGACAGGAAAAAGCAAACATGAGCACTGAGTAAGGTGCTGATATCACAAAGCTGTGCACAAACTGCACGTATCGGTTATCTGAACTAAAACTGGCAGACAGTGAGTACATTATGATCATAGCTGGGAACTTTTAAAATGAGCTGACCTTGATATCTTTGGAATATTAACTGTAAATCTCCCAAGAACGTACATTCTAGTTGATATCTCCCTGTTGGCTCTAACCGAGAGGTGCATCAATCAGTCCTCCAGGAACCTCCAACACACTGCAACTTAGAGATCTCACACTTCGACACACACAAGACAAACAAGACTTCTCCCTTTGCCTTTCTGGAATTTATTTCACCAACTTAGAGACTAAAGAAACCGTTAAATGGTGCATCTCATATAGTGGGTAACACTGGGCTCGCTCAAACTTATAATTTGGCCCTTCACCTTGAGACCCTAAGATTTGGGTGAAACCCTGAGAGTTCGCAGGTATGATATGAGCTATGGGAGTTTTTTTCTCATGGGGGGAGATGCACTAAAACGTTATAAAGGGGTGATAAAGTGCCGATGATAAAGATAAAAATAATATATCTTTGCTGAGTCTCAAGGCCTACCGGAGGTCTATTTGCAGTTTTCCAAGGTAATTAACAACGTCCTGGCTGGAGCATTACCTCCTCATAGACCCTTACGTACTGTTATGGTTGGCAAGCAAAACCAGGAGTCAGACGGTATAGTTAATAGAACCTTTATTATGAGAATAATGACAGTAATGCAATATATAAATAAACACACAGTGGGTGATTGAAACGGCTAGCACTGTATCAGGAATAGCAGTCTCCCATTCTCTGCACCACACTGTCCGAGACTAGGCGTCAGCCCACTGGAGTCTCGTGGTAAGGTAACGCCCAAGAGATACTGACTCAGCCTGCAGTCAGTAGCTAGGAGTCTGCTAGAGCACCAGGTCAGTACTAGGAAGGATATCTGAATAACGAGACCCCTAATATCTCGTAAAGAGGGACATTTGGGAGGTACGGACTCCTAATATCTCCTAAAGAGGGACACTTGGGAGGTATGGACCCTTATATCTCCTACAGAGGGATATCTGGGAGGTATGGACCCCTAATATCTCCTAAAGAGGGACACATGGAAGGTATGGACCCCTAATATCTCCTAAGTAGGGACTTGTGGTAGGTATGGACCCCTAATATCTCTTAAAGAGGGGACACTTGGGAGGAATGTACCCCAATATCTCCTAAAGAGAGACACATGGGAGGTACTGACCCCTAATAGCTGATAAAGAAAGACACTTGGGAGGTACAGACCCCTAATATCTCCTAAAAAGGGATACTTGGGAGGTATGGATCCCTAATATCTCCTAAAGAGAGACACTTGGGAGGTATGGATCCCTAATATCTCCTAAAGAGGTACACTTGAGTGCTATGGACCCTTATTTCGCCTAAAGATGGACACTTGAGAGGTATGGACCCCTAATATTACCTAAACAGGGACACTTGGGAGGTATGTACCCCTAATATCACCGATAGAGGGACACCTGGGAGGTACGGACCCCTAATATCTCCTAAAGAGGGACATTTGGGAGGGATGGAGCCCTTAGGAGACCTTGAATTGTACGTGTATTTGCTAGTTGTGATACAGGCAATAAATCAGTTATTTTCAGCTCGGGTTTTCACGATAATCTATAATCACAGGTGGATTAATCCCAGTCAGTGAATTACTGATTGCACACCTGTGATCAAGCAGGGACGTCTTGAAAACATGCACAGTTGGTGTGTGCTGATTACTAACTCACCTTGAGAATCATTGGCCCTGACAGAAGGCTGTCACTGGTGAAATTAATTGGTGTACACTTAGGCACTGACGTAATTTAGCAAATAAGACCCTTGGTTTTTCTAAAAATAATAATAATACAAGATCATGAACTGAGGGCAGAACACATCCAAATAATTACCCTACATTTCGGGCCCTATTTAGAAACGAAAATAGGAACAATTCTGGAACAAACATACAAATTTACCTATTGGCTTCATTTTTCTTTCACACCTTCACCTATTTTGTTACATTTTTATGTGCCTGACATCGATTTTCCTGTATCTGAGTTTCCAGGTAATTTTCTGCCTTGGACTATGAAGCAGGGACATTTATGAACCTGTCTGCTATATAGGCTTGGTTTTCTACAGTTCACCAGTGGCGTAACAATAGGAGTCGCAGGGGTTGCACCTGTGACCGGGCCCGGCCTCCCTCTACGAACCCATTGCCACTCGCCCGTGCCTGCAGCAGCTCAGCTGATCTCCCTGTGTTCTAGTAATGCAGAGCGCTGGGAGATGACATCATCTCCCAGCGCTCTGCATTACTTAGAACCGCGCGGGAGCGGGTGATGGAGGTAGGAGATGGCCATGGGGCAATGTGAAGATAGAGGGGAGGGGGAGCCGCCGGGCCCATGGCAATTTCTGCACCAGGGCCCGGTGGCTTCTAGTTACACCACTGCGGTTCACTTTTGAAACGTTGCATGCGAAAGAGCGTGCTACTATACAGTGCATTCAGACCGTTGCTATGATTAAAATGGCAACATGAGAATCTCGTACTACAGGAAAGCGTGAGATTTTCATGTCGTAGCTTGAAATGTAGCCTGCAATGTCAGAACGAGCAGCTCTCCAACTCCCATCATCCTTACCATCTTGGTCATCGCTACCCTGGCTCTCTCTCTCTCTCCTCTTCTGCACATAATGGCTTCTCGGTGAGTGCTGCCTCAGCTATCTCTCCCCTGTCATCCATCTGTAACACCATAGCCTTGCTCAGAGCCGTGCAGCAAGGTTGAGGAGGGCTGTGGCGCTAACAGGCACAAATTGGCGAACAATGTTCACATGAGGCACTGGAGGGGAAATAATGAACTGCTCTGCAACAGCCAATAACGCAATGTCGGGATGACAGGGGAGAGATAGCCAAGGAAGAGCTCAGCCACATTGAGAAGAAAGAGCCTGACAATGAATTATTGGCTGTTGCAGACCTCTTAGTCAACCTTGCCTTACAACGGGAACTGTAAGAAATCATTTGGAATTTATTTATTTTGGTACTGTAGTCAGTGGCGTAACTAGAAGCCACCGGGCCCTGGTGCAGGAATTGCACCGCCCCCCCATCTTCACATTGCCCCATTTCCATCCCCTACCACCATCACCCGCTCCCGTGTAGTGGTTCTCAGTTATACAGACCGCTGGGAAATGATGTCATCTCCCAGCGCTTTGCATTACTAGAGCTCCAGGAGATCAGCTGAGCTGCTACGGGCGAGTGGCGATGGGTTCACAGTGGGCGGCCGGGACCCTCGAGTGACCCCTGCGACCCCTATTGTTATAACACTGACTGTAGTACTATCATTGAGAGCAGTGTATTATTTCCCCCCAGTGCTTCATGCGTACATTGCTTGCCAATTTGTGCCTGTTAGCTGCGCGGCTCTGAGCAAGGCTATGGTGTTACAGATGGATGACAGGGGAGAGATAGCTGAGGCAGCGCTCACTGAGAAGCCATTATGTGCAGAAGGGGAGAGAGAGAAACAGGATAGCAGCGACCAAGATGCTAAGGATGATGGGAGTTGGAGTGCTGCTCATTCTGACACTGCAGGCTGCATTTCAAGCTGCGACATGAAAATCTTGTGATTTCCTGGACCGGGAGATTTTCACGTCGCCATTTTAATCACAGCGACGTTCTGAATGCACTGTATAGTAGCATGCTCTTTCACATGCGATGTTTCAAAAGGATACCGTTTTCTACATTGTTTCAATGTCTTTTTTTTTTCATTGTATCTTTTTTAACATTGTTCCTGTGCTTTGTTTTCACAGTGCCTGACAGAAACTCGATGGAAACAAATTCAGATAGCAAACTGTTAGGAACATAGTGGTGTACAGAAAAACAGATGAACAAGAAAGAGTAAGAAAAACTCAAGGAAATTGGACTTTACATATTATGGACTTACAGAATATATTAAAGTGGATCTCTCACCTGCATAAAAGTTTCCCTCTATGTATTCTACTTACAACAATAACATGTAATTTGTGAATTATTTTTTTTTCAATGAAGGCTAAAGCGAGATTTTAATTTTTAAAGGTATAGCAATACTTCGTTTTATCTTTATTTTATTTTGTAGGCATTACAAAAACATGAAGAACAATATGTCTTATCTCTCAAACCTTTATTGTTTTTTGAGAGATATTCACAAGCAAAGTTTCCCCTCCCACCCCTTTTACCTAGTGTAAGCCATCTCTTCTCAGATGTGGAATGCAGTCCATAGACCAGACAGATAACAGAAGGGGACAATCTTCTTCCTATGAGAACAAAGAATTCCCCACAAGCCCCTAAGAAGGGGAATCATGTCAGGGCTGTGGGTGGGTCAAATGAGGAAAGTTTGTGGGGTGGGCCTTTTAGGAGTATAGAGGGGAGGGGAATGGGAGGTTATATTAGGTTGGGGGATAAGGGAGGCACTTCCAGTTGTTTTGTGAAGAAGAATTGCCCTCCCTCCCTCCCTATTGTTTGGTTGGGTCTTGGTGGGTTGGAATTTATCTGGTTCTTGTTTTCAGGTCGTAAAAGCACCTGTTGGGAGTTTCTTCTTTGTCACAGCTTTGGCGCTTTTGGCCCTTGCCAATTGGGAAAAATGGTACACTGTTTGAATAGCATGGTTAACAGGTGGATGCAGGCCAGCGGCCTCGGGCATTAAGCACCCGGACCACGGTCGTGGGTTGGAGTCACCGCACCTCATTGAGCTACAACAATCCGCTAATGGGGTGTGGTGTAATGGAGGAAATGATGGGTATGAGTGTTTTTGACGCTCAGTGGGATGAGCATAAGTTTTATGCTTAGCTATTGGCAAGGGCTAAAAAGTTGCGTGTTTCTGTTTGCTTGTATTTGGAAAGTAAATAAAGCTGTGGCCTGGTTTTTACCCAAGTAAGTGTCATGTGTCTTTATTTGATCTATACCACATGCCCTGGACGTGAAAGCCCTGCCCCCCTTGACAAGTTTTTCAGGTTTTTCCCTTATCTTAATTGAAGATTGTCCCTCTCTGCAATCTACCTGGGCACCTCCCTTCTGATCTGGCTGAGCAGTGTTACATCAGTAAAAGGGGTGGGAGGGGATACTTTATCATTGAATTACTCTTGAACTATAACTCTGACAGTATTGAAATAACACTCTCCAAAGTCCAATTATTATGATAATTAATTAGAACTGCTTTTAGTATGAAACATTACTATCCCTTTAAATGTGAGCCAACAACGTAACTTCTGGACAGGCTGCGGAAAAACTCTCCCCACAGCTTGTCGCTTCTCGTCTGTTCCCTTCTCCGTGTACTGCCTTGTTCCAACCTCCTCCGATAATGGAGGCTTCCTCTGTGTGAGATGGAGCTCTTTCATTGGCAAGAGAGAGCTCCATCTCACACAGAGGGCAACGTAGGAGGAGTGATAGGCTGCGGGCAGAGTTTTGCCCCAGCCTGTCCAGAAGTTATGTAGCCGGCTCAGATTTAAAGGGATAGTAATACTTAAAATGTAAAAAAATATATGTTGTAGGGTTTATCCCCCTGAGTAATACAAGAGTACTCTCACTGCTGAAAGGTGTTTCATTCAAAAGTTATTAATTTTCAAAGTTGAATTTTTTAGGTGCAATATCACAGTGGCCTGAAATTGTACAGTGGCGCTGTTGCTACACGATCCTATGGACAGCTCTGGTCCCGGGACCATAAATCTCCATATGATGGTGTAGCAACAGCACCACTGTACAATTTCAGGCCACTGTGATATTGCACCTAAAAAATTAAACTTTGAAAATTAATAACTTTTGAATGAAACACCTTTCAGCAGTGGGAGTACTCTTGTTTTACTCAGGGGGATAAACTCTACAACATATTTTTTTTACATTTTCAGTATTACTATCCCTTTAAAAATTAAAATCTCACTACATGTTATTGTTGTAAGTAGAATATATAGAGGCAAATTTCTTTGGAGTCAGCACTAACCCAAATGTGACAGATGGAGCTCTACAGGAAAGCACATAAAATATATATACACAGTATCTAATCGAACCAAGGTTCACAGTATGTATATAATCCCAATTACCGGTAAGCACCTTCTTATTGGATTACATACTGTGTATATCTTTTAAGTGTGTTCCCAGGGCTGGTGCAAGGATTTTTGCCACCCTAGGCAAAACCTAATTTTGCCGCCCATTTGGCTCCGCCCCTTGTGTCCCACCCCTTTATACCCCGCCTACTTATACCCAACCTCTTTTCATGATTGTCCTCTCTCTGCCCCCTGTCCAGTCTGCCCCTGGTCTGGAGATGCCTGTAAGAGATACCCCCCACCAGCCCACCATCACCTATAAACAGGCTGGCTGTATGTTAACATGTAAAGACGCCGTGTCATTGCAGGTGGTTTCTTATTTACACTGCTGGGTTGATCGGTGTTAACCCCTGGAATGCCATAGTAATGGGCCAGCCCCTTCCCCCGTACTTAAAGGGTTAAGATGCTTTGCAAATGTAGGTTGTTGTTTATTTATTAACTGCTGTGTAGAAAGGTGCTCCTGCAGGTGTTATCCTTGTGCGTGCCACTACCATGCAGTGCACACCCCCTACACTGAAAAGATTATTTGTTGAGAATGGATGGGTGGTTGAGGGTCGTAACTAACATAAATGCTGCTGGGATCCCAACGGAGCAGGCAATAGTAGATTGGAAGTGACAAGCAGAAAACATGGTTATTGTGTAGTCTGGGGATTAGGTTCCGGACACACAGACAGGCTGCTGTACTGATACAGGCATAGTGCTATCCAGGGCAGATAATGACTTTCATAGGCTACAGGAGCAGGAGGAGGAGGCCAGCAGAGTCAGGACTCAGGATCAGGACAGGAGGCCTAAGCCAGCAGCACCCAGCACTGCAGCAACTGACTGGAGTTGGGTCGGACTGAGGCAGCTTAAGTTAAAATTGAGTGTGGAGGTGGACACAGGGTGGGCAGGATCAGGATGTGGAGGAGGTGGACACAGTGTGGAGGTGGACACAGGGTGGGCAGGGTGTGGAGGTGGACACAGGGTGGGCAGGATGTGGAGGTGGACAGGGTGTGGAGGTGGACACAGGGTGTGGAGGTGGACACAGAGTATGGACACAGGGTGTGGAGGTGGACACAGGGTGTGGAGGTGGACACAGGGTGTGGAGGTGGACACAGAGTATGGACACAGGGTGTGGAGGTGGACACAGGGTGTGGAGGTGGACACATGGTGTGGACACAGGGTGTGGAGGTGGACACAGTGTAGAGGTGGACACAGGGTTGGCAAGGTGTGGAGGTGGACACAGGGTTGGCAGGGTGTGGAGGTGGACACAGGATCGGCAGGGTGTGGAGGTGGACACAGGATCGGCAGGGTGTGGAGGTGGACACAGGGTTGGCAGGGTGTGGAGGTGGACACAGGGTTGGCAGGGTGTGGAGGTGGACACAGTGTAGAGGTGGACACAGGATCGGCAGGGTGTGGAGGTGGACACAGGGTGAGCAGGGTGTGGAGGTGGACATAGGGTGTGGAGGTGGACATAGGGTGTGGAGGTGGACACAGGGTGTGGACACAGGGTGTGAGGTGGACACAGGGTGTGAGGTGGACACAGGGTGTGGAGGTGGACACAGGGTTTGAAGGTGGACACAGGGTGTGAGGTGGACACAGGGTGTGGAGGTGGACACAGGGTGTGGACACAGGGTGTGGAGGTGGACACAGGGTGTGGACACAGGGTGTGGAGGTGGACACAGGGTGTGAGGTGGACACAGGGTGTGAGGTGGATACAGGGTGTGGAGGTGGACACAGGGTTGGCAGGGTGTGGAGGTGGACACAGGGTGAGCAGGGTGTGGAGGTGGACATAGGGTGTGGAGGTGGACACAGGGTGTGGACACAGGGTTTGAAGGTGGACACAGGGTGTGAGGTGGACACAGGGTGTGAGGTGGACACAGGGTTTGAAGGTGGACACAGGGTGTGGAGGTGGACACAGGGTGTGGTCACAGGGTGTGAGGTGGACACAGGGTGTGAGGTGGACACAGGGTGTGGAGGTGGACACAGAGTGTGGAGGTGGACACAGGGTGTGAGGTGGACACAGGGTGTGGAGGTGGACACAGGGTGTGGACACAGGGTGTGGAGGTGGACACAGGGTGTGAGGTGGACACAGGGTGTGAGGTGGACACAGGGTGTGAGGTGGATACAGGGTGTGGAGGTGGACACAGGGCGTGGAGGTGGACACAGGGCGTGGAGGTGGACACAGGGTGTGAGGTGGATACAGGGTGTGGAGGTGGACACAGAGTGTGGAGGTGGACACAGGGTGTGGAGGTGGACACAGGGTGTGGAGGTGGACACAGGGTGTGGAGGTGGACACAGGGTGTGGACACAGGGTGTGGAGGTGGACACAGGGTGTGGGCACAGGGTGTGGAGGTGGACACAGGGTGTGGAGGTGGACACAGGGTGTGGACACAGGGTGTGGAGGTGGACACAGGGTGTGGGCACAGGGTGTGGAGGTGGACACAGGGTGTGGAGGTGGACACAGGGTGTGGACACAGGGTGTGGAGGTGGACACAGGGTGTGGGCACAGGGTGTGGAGGTGGACACAGGGTGTGGAGGTGGACACATGGTGTGGACACAGGGTGTGGAGGTGGACACATGGTGTGGACACAGGGTGTGGAGGTGGACACAGTGTAGAGGTGGACACAGGGTTGGCAAGGTGTGGAGGTGGACACAGGATCGGCAGGGTGTGGAGGTGGACACAGGATCGGCAGGGTGTGGAGGTGGACACAGGGTTGGCAGGGTGTGGAGGTGGACACAGTGTAGAGGTGGACACAGGATCGGCAGGGTGTGGAGGTGGACACAGGGTGAGCAGGGTGTGGAGGTGGACACAGTGTGGAGGTGGACACAAGGTGGGCAGGGTGTGGAGGTGGACATAGGGTGTGGAGGTGGACACAGGGTGTGGACACAGGGTTTGAAGGTGGACACAGGGTGTGAGGTGGACACAGGGTGTGAGGTGGACACAGGGTTTGAAGGTGGACACAGGGTGTGGAGGTGGACACAGTGTGTGGACACAGGGTGTGAGGTGGACACAGGGTGTGAGGTGGACACAGGGTGTGGAGGTGGACACAGAGTGTGGAGGTGGACACAGGGTGTGGAGGTGGACACAGGGTTTGAAGGTGGACACAGGGTGTGGAGGTGGACACAGTGTGTGGACACAGGGTGTGAGGTGGACACAGGGTGTGAGGTGGACACAGGGTGTGGACACAGGGTGTGAGGTGGACACAGGGTGTGAGGTGGACACAGGGTGTGGAGGTGGACACAGGGTGTGGTCACAGGGTGTGGAGGTGGACACAGGGTGTGGACACAGGGTGTGGAGGTGGACACAGGGTGTGGAGGTGGACACAGAGTGTGGAGGTGGACACAGAGTGTGGAGGTGGACACAGGGTGTGAGGTGGATACAGGGTGTGGAGGTGGACACAGGGTGTGAGGTGGATACAGGGTGTGGAGGTGGACACAGAGTGTGGAGGTGGACACAGGGTGTGGAGGTGGACACAGGGTGTGGAGGTGGACACAGGGTGTGAGGTGGATACAGGGTGTGGAGGTGGACACAGAGTGTGGAGGTGGACACAGGGTGTGGAGGTGGACACAGGGTGTGGAGGTGGACACAGGGTGTGGGCACAGGGTGTGGAGGTGGACACAGGGTGTGGAGGTGGACACAGGGTGTGAGGTGGATACAGGGTGTGGAGGTGGACACAGAGTGTGGAGGTGGACACAGGGTGTGGAGGTGGACACAGGGTGTGAGGTGGATACAGGGTGTGGAGGTGGACACAGAGTGTGGAGGTGGACACAGGGTGTGGAGGTGGACACAGGGTGTGGAGGTGGACACAGGGTGTGGGCACAGGGTGTGGAGGTGGACACAAGGTGTGGACACAGGGTGTGGAGGTGGACACAGGGTGTGGAGGTGGACACAGGGTGTGGGCACAGGGTGTGGAGGTGGGCACAGGGTGTGGAGGTGGACACAGGGTGTGGACACAGGGTGTGGAGGTGGACACAGGGTGTGGGCACAGGGTGTGGAGGTGGACACAAGGTGTGGACACAGGGTGTGGAGGTGGACACAGGGTGTGGAGGTGGACACAGGGTGTGGGCACAGGGTGTGGAGGTGGACACAGGGTGTGGGCACAGGGTGTGGAGGTGGACACAAGGTGTGGACACAGGGTGTGGAGGTGGACACAGGGTGTGGACACAGGGTGTGGAGGTGGACACAAGGTGTGGACACAGGGTGTGGAGATTGAGGCAGTACAGGAGGAAGAGGTATTCAATATAATCGGAACATGTCACACTAGTGATTTTACTGTGGTTTTACTATACGCATTGATTTCCATAGAGTCTTATGACTCATACCTGTCTAAGACTCTATGGTAATTTTCATGATAAATAAAATACGGAATATTACATAACCCGTCCCGTTTTTGTCTCAAGGAAATATGGTCAGCCTAACTTTGCCCCATCAGCTCCAACTTGCCCCTATCAGCTCCAACTTGCCCCATCATCTCCACTTTGCCTCCATCAGCTTCAACTTGCCCCCATCAGCTCGACTTTGGCCCACCAGCTCTACTTTGCCCCATAAGCTCCAACTTGCCCCCTATCAGCTCCACTTTGCCCCACCAGCTCCACTTTGCCCCCCATCAGCTCCAACTTACCCCCACCAGCTCCAACTTGCCCCTCCATCAGCTCCACTTTGGCCCACCAGCTCCACTTTGCCCCTATCAGCTCCAACTTGCCCGCTATCAGCTCCACTTTGCCCCCTCAGCTCCAACTTGCCCCTATCAGCTCCAACTTGCCCCCACCAGCTCCACTTTGCCCCCTCAGCTCCAACTTGCCCCCTTCAGCTCCACTTTGCCCCCCATCAGCTCCAACTTGCCTTCCCATCAGCTCTAACTTGCCCCCCATCACATACCTGTAGCTGCTGGAGCTCCTGCGCAGTCTACTCTTCAGTAATGCAGAGAACGCCGGGAGATCATGACTACCAGCTCGCTCTGCATTACTAAAGAGCCGACAGCGATGAGGGAGCGCTGTAGCAACACAGACCTGACTGTGTTGTGGTTCCCAGCGTGGTGCGTGTGGGCGCAGCTCTTCTCTGCTGCATGCCCGCGCCCCCACTAAATGTGCGACCTAGGCCGGCGCCTTCCTCGCCTATAGGTGGCGCCAGCCCTGTGTGTTCCTGTAGAGCTCCATCTGTCATATTTGGGTTAGCACTGACTCCAAAGAAATTTGTATCGATTCTGAAAGAGTGGTTGGACTCTAAAGGAGGACCAGCAGCAGAACTGATTGTGCAGTGACGAGTTCAACATCAGACTAACTTTGCCTTTAAGATCTTTGCTACATTCAAGCACCTTCTGTATACAATTTAGTATATGTATACATACCTCCCAATTGTCCCTCTTTAGGAGGGACAGTCCCTCTTTGAGACCCAAATCCCCCTGTCCCTCTTTTCTACCATGTTGTCCCTCTTTTTAGGACATCAGTGTGAGTGGTGTATGTATTAGTCTATCACATTGCTCCACAGCAATGAAATTCACATAAATGTTTAGTTAATCTTCAGTATATGTGTTTGTAATTGAATCTGTGTAAATAAAATACTTTGGTCTTGCTCTACATCCTTTATTCAGTTACACTAAGGGGTGTCAGTAGGTGACAAAGTAACCTAAAAATTCCCCACCCACCAGCCGCGTCCCTAGAAACACCACCTAAAACACAAGTGTCCCTCTTTGGCCATTTGAAATGTTGGGAGGAATGTATGTATATATATATATATATATATATATATATATATATATATATATATATATAGGGAAACTATGTATGCAGGTGAGAGATCCACTTTAAGTCTAAAAAGAGGATGACTGTCACTTTAAGATATTGCTTTAAAGGTGGGTACGGTACTATTAATAAAACATCAGAAATAATTGGATGCCTTTGTATGGGGGTCTCATGAGAAAAGACACATCAATGCTGAGACATTCCCACTAGTAGAGAAATACTCATTTTAAATGAAATTTGATATATCTCCTAATTAAACTCTTGTGTACTGATATGAATAAACAACCAACAGGTATAGTGAATGTACTGTATAACTGACAATTATATTCTGTACAAAGACAGCACCAAGTCCGTTCATGTCCTGACTTGTATGAATTAAATTAGGGGCGTTCCTACACACTGGCTAATGAAATGAGAATGAAACCCCAGTTCCCTGGATTAAACGAGCAGTACACTTTTTATGAAAACATATGTTATAGTTCAGGCATGTCAAGCTCAAATACAGTCAAGGGGAGATGTACTAAAGTGTGATAAAGAGGAGATAACTTCTCCAGTGAGATAAACTCTCCAGTTCCTATGTTATTCTATGGGAGAGATTTAGTTATAGACTACAGGGGGAGATGTACTAAGGCGTGATAAAGAGGAGATAACTGCTCCAGTGTGATAAACTCTCCAGTTCCTATGTTATTATATGACAGAGATTTAGTTATAGACTACAGGGGAGATGTACTAAGGTGTGATAAAGAGGAGATAACTTCTCCAGTGAGATAAACTCTACAGTTCCTATGTTATTCTATGGGAGATCTTTAGTTATAGACTACAGGGGAGATGTACTAAGGTGTGATAAAGAGGAGATAACTTCTCCAGTGAGATAAACTCTCCAGTTCCTATGTTATTCTATGGGAGAGATTTAGTTATAGACTACAGGGGAGATGTACTAAGGTGTGATAAAGAGGAGATAACTTCTCCAGTGAGATAAACTCTCCAGTTCCTATGTTATTCTATGGGAGAGATTTAGTTATAGACTACAGGGGAGATGTACTAAGGCGTGATAAAGAGGAGATAACTGCTCCAGTGTGATAAACTCTCCAGTTCCTATGTTATTCTATGGGAGAGATTTAGTTATAGACTACAGGGGGAGATGTACTAAGGCGTGATAAAGAGGAGATAACTTCTCCAGTGAGATAAACTCTCCAGTTCCTATGTTATTCTACGTGAGATCTTTAGTTATAGACTACAGGGGAGATGTACTAAGGTGTGATAAAGAGGAGATAACTGCTCCAGTGTGATAAACTCTCCAGTTCCTATGTTATTCTATGGGAGAGATTTAGTTATAGACTACAGGGGGAGATGTACTAAGGTGTGATAAAGAGGAGATAACTTCTCCAGTGAGATAAACTCTCCAGTTACTATGTTATTCTATGGGAGAGATTTAGTTATAGACTACAGGGGAGATGTACTAAGGTGTGATAAAGAGGAGATAACTTCTCCAGTGAGATAAACTCTCCAGTTCCTATGTTATTCTATGGGAGAGATTTAGTTATAGACTACAGGGGGAGATGTACTAAGGTGTGATAAAGAGGAGATAACTTCTCCAGTGAGATAAACTCTCCAGTTACTATGTTATTCTATGGGAGAGATTTAGTTATAGACTACAGGGGAGATGTACTAAGGTGTGATAAAGAGGAGATAACTTCTCCAGTGAGATAAACTCTCCAGTTCCTATGTTATTCTATGGGAGAGATTTAGTTATAGACTACAGGGGGAGATGTACTAAGGTGTGATAAAGAGGAGATAACTGCTCCAGTGTGATAAACTCTCCAGTTCCTATGTTATTCTATGGGAGAGATTTAGTTATAGACTACAGGGGGAGATGTACTAAGGTGTGATAAAGAGGAGATAACTTCTCCAGTGAGATAAACTCTCCAGTTCCTATGTTATTCTATGGGAGATCTTTAGTTATAGACTACAGGGGAGATGTACTAAGGTGTGATAAAGAGGAGATAACTGCTCCAGTGTGATAAACTCTCCAGTTCCTATGTTATTCTATGGGAGAGATTTAGTTATAGACTACAGGGGGAGATGTACTAAGGTGTGATAAAGAGGAGATAACTTCTCCAGTGAGATAAACTCTCCAGTTACTATGTTATTCTATGGGAGAGATTTAGTTATAGACTACAGGGGAGATGTACTAAGGTGTGATAAAGAGGAGATAACTTCTCCAGTGAGATAAACTCTCCAGTTCCTATGTTATTCTATGGGAGAGATTTAGTTATAGACTACAGGGGGAGATGTACTAAGGTGTGATAAAGAGGAGATAACTGCTCCAGTGTGATAAACTCTCCAGTTCCTATGTTATTCTATGGGAGAGATTTAGTTATAGACTACAGGGGGAGATGTACTAAGGTGTGATAAAGAGGAGATAACTTCTCCAGTGAGATAAACTCTCCAGTTCCTATGTTATTCTATGGGAGAGATTTAGTTATAGACTACAGGGGAGATGTACTAAGGCGTGATAAAGAGGAGATAACTGCTCCAGTGTGATAAACTCTCCAGTTCCTATGTTATTCTATGGGAGAGATTTAGTTATAGACTACAGGGGGAGATGTACTAAGGTGTGATAAAGAGGAGATAACTTCTCCAGTGAGATAAACTCTCCAGTTACTATGTTATTCTATGGGAGAGATTTAGTTATAGACTACAGGGGAGATGTACTAAGGTGTGATAAAGAGGAGATAACTTCTCCAGTGAGATAAACTCTCCAGTTCCTATGTTATTCTATGGGAGATCTTTAGTTATAGACTACAGGGGAGATGTACTAAGGTGTGATAAAGAGGAGATAACTTCTCCAGTGAGATAAACTCTCCAGTTCCTATGTTATTCTATGGGAGATCTTTAGTTATAGACTACAGGGGAGATGTACTAAGGTGTGATAAAGAGGAGATAACTTCTCCAGTGCGATAAACTCTCCAGTTCCTATGTTATTATATGGGAGAGATTTAGTTATAGACTACAGGGGAGATGTACTAAGGTGTGATAAAGAGGAGATAACTTCTCCAGTGAGATAAACTCTCCAGTTCCTATGTTATTCTATGGGAGAGATTTAGTTATAGACTACAGGGGAGATGTACTAAGGTGTGATAAAGAGGAGATAACTTCTCCAGTGTGATAAACTCTCCAGTTCCTATGTTATTCTATGGGAGATCTTTAGTTATAGACTACAGGGGAGATGTACTAAGGTGTGATAAAGAGGAAATAACTTCTCCAGTGTGATAAACACTCCAGTTCCTATGTTATTCTATGGGAGATCTTTAGTTATAGACTACAGGGGAGATGTACTAAGGTGTGATAAAGAGGAGATAACTTCTCCAGTGAGATAAACTCTCCAGTTCCTATGTTATTATATGGGAGAGATTTAGTTATAGACTACAGGGGAGATGTACTAAGGTGTGATAAAGAGGAGATAACTTCTCCAGTGAGATAAACTCTCCAGTTCCTATGTTATTCTATGGGAGAGATTTAGTTATAGACTAAAGGGGAGATGTACTAAGGTGTGATAAAGAGGAGATAACTTCTCCAGTGAGATAAACTCTCCAGTTCCTATGTTATTCTATGGGAGATCTTTAGTTATAGACTACAGGGGAGATGTACTAAGGTGTGATAAAGAGGAGATAACTTCTCCAGTGAGATAAACTCTCCAGTTCCTATGTTATTCTATGGGAGAGATTTAGTTATAGACTACAGGGGAGATGTACTAAGGTGTGATAAAGAGGAGATAACTTCTCCAGTGAGATAAACTCTCCAGTTCCTATGTTATTCTATGGGAGAGATTTAGTTATAGACTACAGGGGGAGATGTACTAAGGTGTGATAAAGAGGAGATAACTTCTCCAGTGAGATAAACTCTCCAGTTCCTATGTTATTCTATGGGAGATCTTTAGTTATAGACTACAGGGGAGATGTACTAAGGTGTGATAAAGAGGAGATAACTTCTCCAGTGAGATAAACTCTCCAGTTCCTATGTTATTATATGGGAGAGATTTAGTTATAGACTACAGGGGGAGATGTACTAAGGTGTGATAAAGAGGAGATAACTTCTCCAGTGAGATAAACTCTCCAGTTACTATGTTATTCTATGGGAGAGATTTAGTTATAGACTACAGGGGAGATGTACTAAGGTGTGATAAAGAGGAGATAACTTCTCCAGTGAGATAAACTCTCCAGTTCCTATGTTATTCTATGGGAGAGATTTAGTTATAGACTACAGGGGAGATGTACTAAGGTGTGATAAAGAGGAGATAACTTCTCCAGTGAGATAAACTCTCCAGTTCCTATGTTATTCTATGGGAGAGATTTAGTTATAGACTACAGGGGAAATGTACTAAGGTGTGATAAAGAGGAGATCACTTCTCCAGTGAGATAAACTCTCCAGTTCCTATGTTATTCTATGGGAGATCTTTAGTTATAGACTACAGGGGAGATGTACTAAGGTGTGATAAAGAGGAGATAACTTCTCCAGTGAGATAAACTCTCCAGTTCCTATGTTATTCTATGGGAGATCTTTAGTTATAGACTACAGGGGAGATGTACTAAGGTGTGATAAAGAGGAGATAACTTCTCCAGTGCGATAAACTCTCCAGTTCCTATGTTATTCTATGGGAGAGATTTAGTTATAGACTACAGGGGAGATGTACTAAGGTGTGATAAAGAGGAGATAACTTCTCCAGTGAGATAAACTCTCCAGTTCCTATGTTATTCTATGGGAGAGATTTAGTTATAGACTACAGGGGAGATGTACTAAGGTGTGATAAAGAGGAAATAACTTCTCCAGTGTGATAAACACTCCAGTTCCTATGTTATTCTATGGGAGAGATTTAGTTATAGACTACAGGGGAGATGTACTAAGGTGTGATAAAGAGGAGATAACTTCTCCAGTGAGATAAACTCTCCAGTTCCTATGTTATTCTATGGGAGAGATTTAGTTATAGACTAAAGGGGAGATGTACTAAGGTGTGATAAAGAGGAGATAACTTCTCCAGTGAGATAAACTCTCCAGTTCCTATGTTATTCTATGGGAGAGATTTAGTTATAGACTACAGGGGAGATGTACTAAGGTGTGATAAAGAGGAGATAACTTCTCCAGTGAGATAAACTCTCCAGTTCCTATGTTATTCTATGGGAGATCTTTAGTTATAGACTACAGGGGAGATGTACTAAGGTGTGATAAAGAGGAGATAACTTCTCCAGTGAGATAAACTCTCCAGTTCCTATGTTATTCTATGGGAGAGATTTAGTTATAGACTACAGGGGAGATGTACTAAGGTGTGATAAAGAGGAGATAACTTCTCCAGTGAGATAAACTCTCCAGTTCCTATGTTATTCTATGGGAGATCTTTAGTTATAGACTACAGGGGAGATGTACTAAGGTGTGATAAAGAGGAGATAACTTCTCCAGTGAGATAAACTCTCCAGTTCCTATGTTATTCTATGGGAGAGATTTAGTTATAGACTACAGGGGAGATGTACTAAGGTGTGATAAAGAGGAGATAACTTCTCCAGTGAGATAAACTCTCCAGTTCCTATGTTATTCTATGGGAGATCTTTAGTTATAGACTACAGGGGAGATGTACTAAGGTGTGATAAAGAGGAGATAACTTCTCCAGTGCGATAAACTCTCCAGTTCCTATGTTATTCTATGGGAGAGATTTAGTTATAGACTACAGGGGAGATGTACTAAGGTGTGATAAAGAGGAGATAACTTCTCCAGTGAGATAAACTCTCCAGTTCCTATGTTATTCTATGGGAGAGATTTAGTTATAGACTACAGGGGAGATGTACTAAGGTGTGATAAAGAGGAAATAACTTCTCCAGTGTGATAAACACTCCAGTTCCTATGTTATTCTATGGGAGAGATTTAGTTATAGACTACAGGGGAGATGTACTAAGGTGTGATAAAGAGGAGATAACTTCTCCAGTGAGATAAACTCTCCAGTTCCTATATTATTCTATGGGAGAGATTTAGTTATAGACTACAGGGGAGATGTACTAAGGTGTGATAAAGAGGAGATAACTTCTCCAGTGAGATAAACTCTCCAGTTCCTATGTTATTCTATGGGAGATCTTTAGTTATAGACTACAGGGGAGATGTACTAAGGTGTGATAAAGAGGAGATAACTTCTCCAGTGCGATAAACTCTCCAGTTCCTATGTTATTCTATGGGAGAGATTTAGTTATAGACTACAGGGGAGATGTACTAAGGTGTGATAAAGAGGAGATAACTTCTCCAGTGAGATAAACTCTCCAGTTCCTATGTTATTCTATGGGAGAGATTTAGTTATAGACTACAGGGGAGATGTACTAAGGTGTGATAAAGAGGAAATAACTTCTCCAGTGTGATAAACACTCCAGTTCCTATGTTATTCTATGGGAGAGATTTAGTTATAGACTACAGGGGAGATGTACTAAGGTGTGATAAAGAGGAGATAACTTCTCCAGTGAGATAAACTCTCCAGTTCCTATGTTATTCTATGGGAGAGATTTAGTTATAGACTACAGGGGTGATGTACTAAGGTGTGATAAAGAGGAGAGAACTTCTCCAGTGAGATAAACTCTCCAGTTCCTATGTTATTCTATGGGAGAGATTTAGTTATAGACTACAGGGGAGATGTACTAAGGTGTGATAAAGAGGAGATAACTTCTCCAGTGAGATAAACTCTCCAGTTCCTATGTTATTCTATGGGAGAGATTTAGTTATAGACTACAGGGGTGATGTACTAAGGTGTGATAAAGAGGAGATAACTTCTCCAGTGAGATAAACTCTCCAGTTCCTATGTTATTCTATGGGAGAGATTTAGTTATAGACTACAGGGGAGATGTACTAAGGTGTGATAAAGAGGAGATAACTTCTCCAGTGTGATAAACTCTCCAGTTCCTATGTTATTCTATGGGAGAGATTTAGTTATAGACTACAGGGGTGATGTACTAAGGTGTGATAAAGAGGAGAGAACTTCTCCAGTGAGATAAACTCTCCAGTTCCTATGTTATTCTATGGGAGAGATTTAGTTATAGACTACAGGGGAGATGTACTAAGGTGTGATAAAGAGGAGATAACTTCTCCAGTGAGATAAACTCTCCAGTTCCTATGTTATTCTATGGGAGAGATTTAGTTATAGACTACAGGGGAGATGTACTATGGTGTGATAAAGAGGAGATAACTTCTCCAGTGAGATAAATTCTCCAGTTCCTATGTTATTCTATGGGAGATCTTTAGTTATAGACTACAGGGGAGATGTACTAAGATGTGATAAAGAGGAGATAACTTCTCCAGTGAGATAAACCCTCCAGTTTCTATGTTATTCTATGGGAGATATTTAGTTATAGACTACAGGGGAGATGTACTATGGTGTGATAAAGAGGAGATAACTTCTCCAGTGAGATAAATTCTCCAGTTCCTATGTTATTCTATGGGAGAGATCTAGTTATAGACTACAGGGGAGATGTACTAAGGTGTGATAAAGAGGAGATAACTTCTCCACTGAGATAAACTCTCCAGTTCCTATGTTATTCTATGGGAGAACTTTAGTTATAGACTACAGGGGAGATGTACTAAGGTGTGATAAAGAGGAGATAACTTCTCCAGTGAGATAAACCCTCCAGTTCCTATGTTATTCTATGGGAGAGATTTAGTTATAGACTACAGGGGAGATGTACTAAGGTGTGATAAAGAGGAGATAACTTCTCCAGTGAGATAAACTCTCCAGTTCCTATGTTATTCTATGGGAGGGATCTAGTTATAGACTACAGGGGAGATGTACTAAGGTGTGATAAAGAGGAGATAACTTCTCCAGTGAGATAAACCCTCCAGTTCCTATGTTATTCTATGGGAGAGATTTAGTTATAGACTACAGGGGAGATGTACTAAGGTGTAATAAAGAGGAGATAACTTCTCCAGTGAGATAAACTCTCCAGTTCCTATGTTATTCTATGGGAGATCTTTAGTTATAGACTACAGAGGAGATGTACTAAGGTGTGATAAAGAGGAGATAACTTGTCCAGGTCAGATGAACTCTCCAGTTCCTATGTTATTATAGGGGAGAGATTTAGTTATAGACTACAGGGGAGATGTACTAAGGTGTGATAAAGAGGAGATAACTTCTCCAGTGTGATAAACTCTCCAGTTCCTATGTTATTCTATGGGAGAGATTTAGTTATAGACTACAGGGGAGATGTACTAAGGTGTGATAAAGAGGAGATAACTTCTCCAGTGAGATAAACTCTCCAGTTCCTATGTTATTCTATGGGAGAGATTTAGTTATAGACTACAGGGGAGATGTACTAAGGTGTGATAAAGAGGAGATAACTTCTCCAGTGTGATAAACTCTCCAGTCCCTATGTTATTCTATGGGAGAGATTTAGTTATAGACTACAGGGGAGATGTACTAAGGTGTGATAAAGAGGAGATAACTTCTCTAGTGAGATAAACTATCCTGTTCCTATGTTATTCTATGGGAGAGATTTAGTTATAGACTACAGGGGGAGATGTACTAAGGTGTTATAAAGAGGAGATAACCTCTCCAGTGTGATAAACTCTCCAGTCCCTATGTTATTCTATGGGAGAGATTTAGTTATAGACTACAGGGGAGATGTACTAAGGTGTGATAAAGAGGAGATCACTTCTCTAGTGAGATAAACTCTCCAGTTCCTATGTTATTCTATGGGAGATATTTAGCTATAGACTACAGGGGGAGATGTACTAAGGTGTGATAAAGAGGAAATAACTTCTCCAGCGAGATAAACTCTCCAGTTCCTATGTTATTCTATGGGAGAGATTTAGTTATAGACTACAGGGGAGATGTACTAAGGTGTGATAAAGAGGAGATAACTTCTCCAGTGAGATAAACTCTCCAGTTCCTATGTTATTCTATGGGAGAGATTTAGTTATAGACTACAGGGGTGATGTACTAAGGTGTGATAAAGAGGAGATAACTTCCCCAGTGAGATAAACTCTCCAGTTCCTATGTTATTCTATGGGAGGGATCTAGTTATAGACTACAGGGGAGATGTACTAAGGTGTGATAAAGAGGAGATAACTTCTCCAGTGAGATAAACTCTCCAGTTCCTATGTTATTCTATGGGAGATCTTTAGTTATAGACTACAGGGGAGATGTACTAAGGTGTGATAAAGAGGAGATAACTTCTCCAGTGAGATAAACTCTCCAGTTCCTATGTTATTCTATGGGAGAGATTTAGTTATAGACTACAGGGGAGATATACTAAGGTGTGATAAAGAGGAGATAACTTCTCCAGTGAGATAAACTCTCCAGTTCCTATGTTATTCTATGGGAGAGGTTTAGTTATAGACTACAGGGGTGATGTACTAAGATGTGATAAAGAGGAGATAACTTCTCCAGTGAGATAAACTCTCCAGTTCCTATGTTATTCTATGGGAGATCTTTAGTTATAGACTACAGGGGAGATGTACTAAGGTGTGATAAAGAGGAGATAACTTCTCCAGTGAGATAATCTCTCCAGTTCCTATGTTATTCTATGGGAGAGATTTAGTTATAGACTACAGGGGAGATGTAATAAGGTGTGATAAAGAGGAAATAACTTCTCCAGTGTGATAAACTCTCCAGTTCCTATGTTATTATATGACAGAGATTTAGTTATAGACTACAGGGGAGATGTACTAAGGTGTGATAAAGAGGAGATAACTTCTCCAGTGAGATAATCTCTCCAGTTCCTATGTTATTCTATGGGAGAGATTTAGTTATAGACTACAGGGGATATGTAATAAGGTGTGATAAAGAGGAAATAACTTCTCCAGTGAGATAAACTCTCCAGTTCCTATGTTATTATATGACAGAGATTTAGCTATAGACTACAGAGGAGATGTACTAAGGTGTGATAAAGAGGAGATAACTTCTCCAGTGTGATAAACTCTCCAGTTCCTATGTTATTATATGACAGAGATTTAGTTATAGACTACAGGGGAGATGTACTAAGGTGTGATAAAGAGGATATCACTTCTCCAGTGAGATAAACTCTCCAGTTCCTAAGTTATTATATGGGAGACCTTTAGTTATAGACTACAGGGGAGATGTACTAAGATGTGATAAAGAAGAGATAACTTCTCCAGTGAGATAAACTCTCCAGTTCCTATGTTATTCTATGGGAGAGATTTAGTTATAGACTACAGGGGGAGATGTACTAAGGTGTGATAAAGAGGAGATAACTTCTCCAGTGAGATAAACTCTCTAGTTCCTATGTTATTCTATGGGAGAGATTTAGTTATAGACTACAGGGGAGATGTACTAAGATGTGATAAAGAGGAGATAACTTCTCCAGTGAGATAAACTCTCCAGTTCCTATGTTATTCTATGGGAGATCTTTAGTTATAGACTACAGGGGAGATGTACTAAGGTGTGATAAAGAGGAGATAACTTCTCCAGTGAGATAAACTCTCCAGTTCCTATGTTATTCTATGGGAGAGGTTTAGTTATAGACTACAGGGGAGATGTACTAAGATGTGATAAAGAAGAGATAACTTCTCCAGTGAGATAAACTCTCCAGTTCCTGTGTTATTCTATGGGAGATCTTTAGTTATAGACTACAGGGGAGATGTACTAAGGTGTGATAAAGAGGTGATAATTCCCCCAGTGAGATAAACTCTCAAGTTACTATGTTATTCTACGGGAGTCCTTTAGTTATAGACTAACTGTCTGATTTAAAACATAGAAGCTTTTCCTGTAATAACTTTTGAACGAGAACTCTCCCACCAGTGGAAATTCCCTTGTTTTATTCAACAGGGAAGACACTATAACAAGGGCGTTCATGTTTTTCTGTTGCGGCCACATGATCAGAAAACCGCAGGTGTGAGGTACGCAATCTTTTTTTGTTGTTGATAATGATGGTGAATTATAGCCTGTCAAGTGTTCAAAATGATGAATTTGTTTATTGATCAAGTCAGTGGCAATACTGATATATACCTATTCTTTAACTGTATGGTACTTTCAACCAGGGAATCAGGTCTAGTTAATTAGATATAAAATATACTGTTTAAAAATCTTAGGTGGGCCGCACCCTGGGGGCAGGTGGGCTGAATTTGTACCATGGAACGCGTTTTGGATGCCCATGCACTATAACATACATTTGTTCATAAAATGTTTTATTGCTCATTTAAAGCGGAACTTTCACGTATTAACCCTTTGAGTGTCAGAAGGGAATGCAACGCATTGCTTTGCGTTGCGTACCCCTCTGGCACTCAAAGGGTTTTAAGTCACCTTTCAATCATTAAACATATGGCGACTAGCTTGATAATACATGTCTTACCTCTAAAAAATGGCAGATTCTAAAGAAATCTTTACTGTTTGGAGACCAGAAGCCAGGCAACAGCCCTGCGCCGTCAGTCCCGGTCTCCTGTAAGAAGCCTTGCAGTGTGCCCATGGTAACCAGAAGGACTGATGGCGCAGGCACGTGGACTGCACTAACCTGCCCGTCAGTCTCCGAAGACATACCTCCCAACATTTCAAATTGCCAAAGAGGGACACTTTTGTTTTAGGGGGTATTGGTGGCGGTGTGGCTGGTGGGCAGGGCATAATCAAGAAATTTTAGGCTATTTCATGACCTGCTGAGACCTCCTTGTGTTACCTAATACTTAACTTATACCAAGACCAAAGTATTTTATTTACACAGCCTCATTTATAAACACATATACTGACATTTAAACAAACAATAATGTGAGTTTTATTGCTGTGGAGCAATGTGATACACTTATATACACACCACACAGTCTGATCTCCTAAACACAGGGACACCAGGGTGATACACTTATATACACACCACACAGTCTGATCTCCTAAACACAGGGACACCAGGGTTATGCACTTCTATATACACCACACAGTCTGATCTCCTAAACACAGGGACACCAGGGTGATACACTTATATACACACCACACAGTCTGATCTCCTAAACACAGGGACACCAGGGTGATACACTTATATACACACCACACAGTCTGATCTCCTAAACACAGGGACACCAGGGTAATACACTTATATACACACCACACAGTCTGATCTCCTAAACACAGGGACACCAGGGTGGTACACTTCTATACACATCACACAGTCTGATCTCCTAAACACAGGGACACCAGGGTGATACACTTCTATACACACCACACAGTCTGATCTCCTAAACACAGGGACACCAGGGTGATACACTTCTATACACACCACACAGTCTGATATCCTAAACACAGGGACACCAGGGTGATACACTTCTATACACACCACACAGTCTGATCTCCTACACACAGGGACACCAGGGTGATACACTTATATACACACCACACGGTCTGATCTCCTAAACACAGGGACACCAGGGTGATACACTTATATACACACCACACAGTCTGATCTCCTAAACACAGGGACACCAGGGTGATACACTTATATACACATCGTACAGTCTGATCTCCTAAACACAGGGACACCAGGGTGATACACTTATATACACACCGCACAGTCTGATCTCCTAAACACAGGGACACCAGGGTGATACACTTATATACACACCGCACAGTCTGATCTCCTAAACACAGGGACACCAGGGTGATACACTTATATACACACCGCACAGTCTGATCTCCTAAACACAGGGACACCAGGGTGATACACTTATATACACACCACACAGTCTGATCTCCTAAACACAGTGACACCAGGGTGATACATTTATATACACACCACACAGTCTGATCTCCTAAACACAGGGACACCAGAGTGATACACTTCTATACACACCACACAGTCTGATCTCCTAAACACAGGGACACCAGGGTGATACACTTCTATACACACCACACAGTCTGATATCCTAAACACAGGGACACCAGGGTGATACACTTATATACACACCACACAGTCTGATCTCCTACACACAGGGACACCAGGGTGATACACTTATATACACACCACACGGTCTGATCTCCTAAACACAGGGACACCAGGGTGATACACTTATATGCACACCGCACAGTCTGATCTCCTAAACACAGGGACACCAGGGTGATACACTTATATACACACCACACAGTCTGATCTCCTAAACACAGGGACACCAGGGTGATACACTTATATACACACCACACAGTCTGATGTCCTAAACACAGGGACACCAGGGTGATACAATTCTATACACACCACACAGTCTGATCTCCTAAACACAGGGACACCAGAGTGATACACTTCTATACACACCACACAGTCTGATCTCCTAAACACAGGGACACCAGGGTGATACACTTATATACACACCACACAGTCTGATCTCCTAAACACAGGGACACCAGGGTGATACACTTACATACACACCACACAGTCTGATCTCCTAAACACAGGGACACCAGGGTGATACACTTCTATACACACCACACAGTGTGATCTCCTAAACACAGGGACACCAGGGTGATACACTTCTATACACACCACACAGTCTGATCTCCTAAACACAGGGACACCAGGGTGATACACTTCTATACACACCGCACAGTCTGATGTCCTAAACACAGGGACACCAGGGTGATACAATTCTATACACACCACACAGTCTGATCTCCTAAACACAGGGACACCAGGGTGATACACTTATATACACACCACACAGTCTGATCCCCTAAACACAGGAACACCAGGGTGATACACTTATATACAGACCACACAGTCTGATCTCCTAAACACAGGGACACCAGGGTGATACACTTCTATACACACCACACAGTCTGATCTCCTAAACACAGGGACACCAGGGTGATACACTTCTATACACACCACACAGTCTGATCTCCTAAACACAGGGACATCAGGGTGATACACTTATATACACACCACACAGTCTGATCTCCTAAACACAGGGACATCAGGGTGATACACTTATATACGCACCACACAGTCTGATATCCTAAACACAGGGACACCAGGGTGATACACTTATATACAGACCACACAGTCTGATCTCTAGTGATGAACGAGCACCCCAATGCTCGGGTGTTCGGGTGCTCTGACCGAGCACCCCCGGAGGCTCGAGTGCTCGGCCGAGCACCCGAGCCCCATTGAAGTCAATGGGAGGACTCGAGCATTACACCAGGCACCCCCTGCTCTGATGAGGGGAGGGTGCCTGGTCCATAGGAAAAGGGCAGAAAATGATGGAAACACCACAGAAATGGTTCAGGGACAGCATAGGGAGGATGTCTGGATGCATCTTGGACTCCAACGTCGCTGCTGGGAACGATGTTTCGCCCGTAGTACGCCATTTTTACAGACTGACCGTAAAACACACAAAAAGGAAGATAAAAACGACTTTAGGCAAAAAATTGTTACCAAACAGTATTTGCTGTATATTTACTTGTATATCATCTGCAAATTCTCCCAAAAATTTCCTTGATTTTTCTGAACTGAGGCCATGATTAAGAGGGAAACGTGCGCAGAGGCAAATTCTCCCAAAAATTTCCTTGATTTTTCTGAACTGAGGCCATGATTAAGAGGGAAACGTGCGCAGAGGCAAATTCTCCCAAAAATTTCCTTGATTTTTCTGAACTGAGGCCATGATTAAGAGGGAAACGTGCGCAAAGGCAAATTCTCCCAAAAATTTCCTCGATTTTTCTGAACTGGGGCCATGATTAAGAGGGAAACGTGCGCTGAGCCGACCATCTAAAACATTATGGGTGAGGGTCTGCTGCGGAGCTGACCATCCTAAACATTATATGCGAAGGCCCGCTAGTGAGCTGACGCTATAAAACATTATATGAGAGGGCCCGCTAGAGAGCTGACCCAATAAAACATTATATGAGAAGGCCCGCTGGTGAGCTGACCTATACAAAAATTGTCAAACTGCGCCCGCTGGTGAGCTGGCCCTATATAAAAATTATATCACAGGGCCCGTTGGTGAGCTGGCCCTATATAAAAATTATATCCCAGGGTATATGGAAGAGAGTCAACCATATACCCGTTTTTTGGGTGGAAGGGGTGAATGGGAATACAGAGTATTCCCATCATTGTAAATAACATATATAAAGTCACTTTATGTTCCTCCGGGGCTTTCCTCCAGTGGAGTGGAGAAGTCAGGGGAAATCCAGGCCTTGTTCATTTTTATAAGTGTCAACCTATCAGCAGTTTCGGTGGAAAGGCGGATTCGCTTATCTGTTATGATGCCACCAGCAGCACTAAATACCCGCTCAGACAGAACGCTGGCGGCAGGGCAGGCCAGCACCTCCAAGGCGTAGAGTGCCAGTTCATACCACGTGTCCAGCTTGGACACCCAGTAGTTGTAAGGCACAGAGGGATCATTGAGGATGCTGACACGGTCTGCTACGTACTCCTTCACCATCTTCCAAAACTTTTCCCTCCTTGTGACACTAGGCTGCGCATCAGGGTGAGGGTGCTGGCGGGGTGTCATGAAGGTGTCCCACGCCTTGGAGAGTGTTGCCCTGCCTTTGTCGGAACTGCTGTGTGCTCCCCTTTTCTCCCCTTCTCGGTTGGCCAAGGTAGCACGTACTCTGCCACCAGCGTTGTCAGATGGAAAATTTTGGAGCAATTTTTCGACAAGAACCTTCTGGTATTGCACCATTTTGCTTGTCCTCTCCACCGGAGGAATGAGAGATGAGAAATTCTCTTTGTAGCGGGGGTCCAGAAGGGTGAACACCCAGTAATCCGTGTTGTCTAAAATGCGTATAACGCGTGGGTCACGGGAAAGGCAGCCTAACATAAAGTCAGCCATGTGTGCCAGAGTACCAACAGGCAAGATTTCGCTGTCCTCACCAGGAGGATGACTCTCAATCTCCTCATCCTCTTCCTCCTCTTCTGCCCACCCACGCTGAAGAGATGGAACTAAAGTTCCATGGCTACCCTCTGTAGCGGAGGCAACCGTGTCTTCCTCCTCCTCCTCCTCCGCCTCCTCCAATTGTCGCTGAGAAGACGAAGTGAGGGTGCTCTGGCTATCACCTTGTGTAAGCTCTTCCTCCCGCATTTCCACCTCTTCCACATGCAAAGCGTCGGTTTTAATTGTGAGCAGCGAGCGTTTCAGTAGACACAGAAGTGGGATGGTTACACTGATAATAGCGTTATCGCCGCTCACCATCTGTGTCGATTCCTCAAAATTGCGTAAAACCTCACAGAGGTCTGACATCCATTCCCACTCCTCACTTCTGATTACAGGAAGTTGAACGGAGAGGCGACGACCGTGTAACAGCTGGTACTCCACTACTGCCCTCTGCTGCTCACAAAGCCGGGCCAACATGTGGAAGGTGGAGTTCCAGCGCGTGCTCACGTCACACAGCAGCCGGTGAGCTGGCAATTGTAAGCGCTGATGCAGCTTCAACAGGCCGGCTGAAGCTGTTGATGACTTACGGAAATGTGCACACACGCGGCGCACCTTGGTCAAGAGATCATGCAAATTGGGGTAGGTTTTTAGAAATCGCTGAACCACTAAATTAAATACATGCGCTAGGCATGGTACGTGTGTGAGCTTGCCGAGCTCCAAAGCCGCCACCAAGTTACGCCCATTATCACACACAACCATGCCTGGTTGCAGGTTGAGTGGCGAGAGCCATTGCTCGGTCTGGTGACTAATCCCCTGCAACAGCTCTGAGGCCGTGTGCTGTTTGTCCCCAAGGCAGATCAGCTTCAGCACGGCCTGTTGACGCTTCCACACTGCAGTGCTACACTGCTTCCAGCTACCGGCTGATGGGTGAGTGGCGCTGCGCGCAGAGAATTCGGAGGTGGAAACGGAGGAGGAGGAGCCAATAACTTAGGTGCTGGCGGAAACCCTGATGGAGGTAGGGCCCGCAATCCTCGGCGTGGGTAGCACCTGTGCCATCCCAGGGTCCGAGTCGCTCCCAGCCTCCACGACATTCACCCAGTGTGCCGTCAGGGAAATGTAGCGTCCCTGGCCACAAGCACTTGTCCATGTGTCAGTCGTTAAGTGGACCTTCCAGTAACTGCGTTGGTCAGAGCACGGGTGATGTTACGGGACACATGGTGGTGTAAGGCGGGGACGGCACACTGGGAAAAGTAGTGGCGGCTGGGGACTGCGTACCGAGGGACAGCTGCTGCCATCAGGCTGCGGAAGGACTCAGTCTCCACAAGCCTAAATGGCAGCATTTCGATGGCCAGTAATTTGGAAAGGTGTGAGGTTAGTGCTATGGCCTGTGGGTGGGAGGCTGGGTATTTTCGCTTGCGCTCAAATGCCTGGGGTAACGACATTTGGACGCTGTGCTGGGACAGGGAAGTGGATGTGGTCGCTGATGGTGCTTCAGATGGTACAGGTGCAGGGCGGGAGGTATGCGGGCCTGCGCCTTCGACAGGCGATTGGCCGGCACCGAAAACAGGGGAAGAGGAGGCAGTGGTGTGGCCTGTAGACACAGATTGGCGATCCGGGCGTTCCTCCCACTTATTACGGTGCTTGGATGCCATGTGTCGGATCATGCTGGTGGTGGTGAGGTTTCTAGTGTTCATGCCTCGGCTCATTCTGGTGTTGCACAGGTTGCAAACTACAATTCTTTTGTCGTCCGCACTTTCCTTAAAAAAACGCCATACCGCGGAACACCTACCCCTTGGCAAGGGAGATTTACGCAAGGGGGTGCTCCGTGGAACATTTGCGGGCCGGTTTGGTGCGGTCCGCCTTCTTTCTGTAGCCACACCACTGCCTCTTCCAGCCTGTTGCGGTGCTGCAGATGGCTCACCCTCAGGACTGCTGTCATCGCAGCACCCGATCACGGGTTCTGGCCAGCCAATCAGTGTAATGCCAGCAGCCAACATGGCTGCTGGCATTACACTGATGTCAGAGCCTCCCTGCACGTTTATTGGCTGCGCAGCAGCCGCGAAACGTGCGGGGAGGAGACCCGAACATGGCGGGGCGAGCACATGCGGTACTCGTACGAGTACCGCCATGTGCCGAGCAGAGCGATGCTCGAGCCGAACCGAGCTTCGGCCGAGCATGCTCGCTCAACACTACTGATCTCCTAAACACAGGGACACCAGGGTGATACACTTATATACACACCTCACAGTCTGATCTCCTAAACACAGGGACACCAGGGTGATACACTTATATACACACCTCACAGTCTGATCTCCTAAACACAGGGACACCAGGGTGATACATTTATATACACACCACACAGTCTGATCTCCTAAACACAGGGACACCAGGGTGATACACTTATATACACACCACACAGTCTGATCTCCTAAAAAGAGGGACATCAGGGTGAGAAAGAGGGACAGAGGGATTTGGGTCTAAAAGAGGGACTGTCCCTCCTAAAGAGGGACACTTGGGAGGTATGCGAAGATTAAAGATTTCTTTAGAAACTGCCAGTTTGGATAGGTAATACATGTATTTTCAAGCTAGTCACAATTTGCTTAATGACTGAAGGGCGACTTATTAAAGAGTCAGTAATGCCCCCCCAAAAAA
>CM074721.1:19790194-19888139 GCA_037306005.1 Rhinophrynus dorsalis | reverse complement strand
ATAGATTTTCCAGAGACCATGATTGACACAATCAGGTGGTTACACACTGTCAGCTTATCTCCTACATTCATACATAAATTCCTGGTGCTGTTTTAGAGAGGTCAGAACATTCCATAGATTGTTAAGTTTGCCAGAGAGAGAGAGAGGGAAAAATATTTAATTCTAGTTTAAGATTTAAAGGGACAGCTTCTAACCATGGGAAGGATAATTATATACAATGTGATATCAAAGGGATACACCTGCACAGCAAAAAGATACAATAAACAGAGTCTAATCATAACTTGGTCCTGGGCGACACCAACAAATATATTGGCATGTGGCTTGAACCCAACCAGTGGTGTCCGTAGACATTTTTCCAGAGGGGGCAAAGCCATAATATGACCCCCAGGCCAGCCCATCTAGCCCCTTTATTTATATGGAGGGGGATAATTGTAGGGGGGGGCAAGTGTCCCCCTTGCCCCCCCCTCCGGACGCCCATGACCCCAACCTCACTTTTGGTCTTCATATTGATAAATTAACATCCAATCTTTATCCCAAAATAGGTGATCTGTTTAGAAACAAATCCTCAGATCCCCAGGTAAGAAAATGTATTGTTCAACAGATGATAATGCCAGTCATAGAATATGGGGACATAGTATATGTGCCTGCCCCACAAATCAGTCTTGCTAACCTTGACACTCTGTACAATTCACTGTGCCTCTTTATCTTCCAGTGTAATTACAGTACCCATCATTGTGATATGTATGAAGAACTAAATTGGCTAACACTTGAATCTTCACCTTTCTTGCCTGGTTTATAACCACTTCTCTAGAAAGCTACCCGACTACCTGAGCAGTAAGATCACTCCAACTCTCCATACTAACTATAATCTCCGCTCCACTACTAACAACTCACTGACTATTCCACACTACCTGAGCAGTATGATCACTCCAGATCTCCATACTAACTATAACCTCCACTGCTAACAACTCACTGACTATTCCACACTACCTGAGCAGTATGATCACTCCAGATCTCCATACTAACTATAACCTCTGCTACTAACAACTCACTGACTATTCCACACTACCTGAGCAGTATGATCACTCCAGATCTCCATACTAACTATAACCTCCGCTACTAACAACTCACTGACTATTCCACACTACCTGAGCAGTATGATCACTCCAGATCTCCATACTAACTATAACCTCCGCTCCACTGCTACCAACTCACTGACTGTTCCACACTACCTGAGCAGTATGATCACTCCAGATCTCCATACGAACTATAACCTCCACTACTAACAACTTACTGAGTATTCCACACTACCTGAGCAGTATGATCACTCCAGATCTCCATACTAACTATAACCTCCACTACTAATAACTCACTGAGTATTCCACACTACATGAGCAGTATGATCACTCCAAATCTCCATACTAACTATAACCTCCACTGCTAACAACTCACTGACTATTCCACTCTACCTGAGCAGTATGATCACTCCAGCTCTCCATACTAACGATAACCTCCACTGCTAACAACTCACTGACTATTCCACACTACCTGAGCAGTATGATCACTCCAGCTCTCCATACTAACTATAACCTCCACTACTAACAACTCACTTACTATTCCACACTACCTGAGCAGTATGATCACTCCAGATCTCCATACGAACTATAACCTCCACTGCTAACAACTCATTGACTATTCCACACTACCTGAGCAGTATGATCACTCCAGATCTCCATACGAACTATAACCTCCACTACTAACAACTCACTGACTATTCCACACTACCTGAGCAGTATGATCACTCCAGCTCTCCATACTAACTATAACCTCCACTACTAACAACTCACTGACTATTCCACACTACCTGAGCAGTATGATCACTCCAGCTCTCCATACTAACTATAACCTCCGCTCCACTGCTAACAACTCACTGACTATTCCACACTACCTGAGCAGTATGATCACTCCAGCTCTCCATACTAACTATAACCTCCACTCCACTGCTAACAACTCACTGACTATTCCACACTATCTGAGCAGTATGATCACTCCAGATCTCCATACTAACTATAACCTCCACTACTAACAACTCAGTGACTATTCCACACTACCTGAGCAGTATGATCACTCCAGATCTCCATACTAACTATAACCTCCACTACTAACAACTCACTGACTATTCCACACTACCTGAGCAGTATGATCACTCCAGCTCTCCATACCAACTATAACCTCCATTCCACTACTAACAACTCACTGACTATTCCACACTACCTGAGCAGTATAATCACTCCAGATCTCCGTACTAACTATAACCTCCACTGCTAACAACTCACTGACTATTCCACACTACCTGAGCAATATAATCACTCCAGATCTCCGTACTAACTATAACCTCCACTGCTAACAACTCACTGACTATTCCACACTACCTGAGCAGTATGATCACTCCAGATCTCCGTACTAACTCTAACCTCTGCTCCACTACTAACAACTCACTGAGTATTCCACACTATAAGAAAGAAGCCGGTTAATCAGCCTTTTCCTTCAGAGCTCCGAAAGCCTGGAATAACCTACCCAAAAAAATCAGATCTTCCCCCAGTCTAAAATTCTTAAAAAAACTGCTTCTTTATATCTAAAACAATATGTAACTGTATATAAAATTGTTTGTACACGTGTGGGTGAGTGTGTGTGTGTATAAAATGTCTCTCTATTTGCGCAAGTATGCAATATGCACAATAGTGCTGCTCATGGCATAAAAAATGTGCCAATATCATTCATTATGTAGCCAAGGCATTACATGCAAATAGCACAAATGTTCAGCTGACTTTCAATCAAAACTGCTTCATAACAATTCGCAATAACTAAGCTGCCTTAGTGATGAGCCGCCAAAGAACATCAATAATCAGAGCATTCAATCAAAAAAAATATGGACTATCACATAAGACAAACAAAGGCAACATTATTGTGTCTCCTGCATGGGCTCGGTGCAAAAATATTTGTCCCAGATTGTGAATCCTATCTGATATAATAATTCACTAGGATGTTTGTCAGAAGCCGTCATGCACAGTAGAGACTGCAACGCACAGAATGCTGGAAGCACGGAATGCTGGATGCACGGAATGCTGGGAGTTTTGTGCGGAATGCTGGGAGTTCTGTGCTGGGAGCATTCTGTGCTTTCAGGCAGTCTCTACAGTGCATGACCGTGTCGGCAGCAGGATGCAGAGCAGGACCGGCCTCTTAACTGTTTGAGTGCCAGAGGGGTACGCAACACATTGCAAAGCAATGCGTTGCATACCCCTCTGGCACTCAAAGGGTTAACATCACCCAGATCTTGTCCCGTGTACATGGGCTTTTACACTAGTGTCTGTAATGCTGCTCACACTGTAAAAAATTGTGCCAATATCATTCATTATGTAGCCTAGGCAATATCATTAATTATGTAGCCAAATCATAACAAGCCAATAGCACAAATGATTGGTGGACTTTCAAAAGCAGTTTCACAGTGACTGACTGGCGATATACTGCGTACACTGTAGCCTCCATTTCTGGGCAAATGATAATTTAAGCTTTGTCTTTAAATGGATGATTTCTGGAATTGGTATTTTCCAAGTTATGAGGTTTTTTGTAACCCAATTATAGAGGGGTGAGCAACATATTGAGAAGCAAAATCCTCTGGTCCTTAAATGGTCAATATTAAAAGCAATGAAAATATATTAGTATGGAATGTCTATGGGTCATATAAGGAAAGCCTCACAGCATGGTACCTGGTTTTGTTTCAGGGTGTGCATTATGCATATGGCAATATAAGGAAAGCCTCACAGCATGGTACCTGGTTTTGTTTCAGGGTGTGCATTATGCATATGGCCATATAAGGAAAGCCTCACAGCAAGGTAACTGGTTTTGTTTCAGGGTGTGCATTATGCATATGACCATATAAGGAAAGCCTCACAGCATGGTACCTGGGTTTGTTTCAGGGTGTGCATTATGCATATGGCCATATAAGGAAAGCCTCACATCATGTTACCTGGGTTTGTTTCAGGGTGTGCATTATGCATATGGCCATATAAGGAAAGCCTCACAGCATGGTACCTGGGTTTGTTTCAGGGTGTGCATTATGCATATGGCCATATAAGGAAAGCCTCACATCATGTTACCTGGGTTTGTTTCAGGGTGTGCATTATGCATATGGCCATATAAGGAAAGCCTCACAGCATGGTACCTGGGTTTGTGTCAGGGTGTGCATTATGCATTTGGCCATAAAAGGAAAGCCTCACATCATGGTACCTTGTTTTGGTTCAGGGTGTGCATGATGCATATGGCCATATAAGGCAAGCCTCACAACGTGGTACCTGGTTTTGTTTCAGAGTCGACACCAGTTTCTGTAAAGTGATGTTCTCTTCCTCCAGCTCGGTGTAATCCTGCAGCAGTCTGGCTTCCCGGAATTTATATTCCCTGATTTCATCTTTCATCCGCAACCTCTGCAGGTCCAAGATCTCATTACTCTGCAGAAACACAAACAAGCAAAATAATGGGTTAGGAAAATAAAGTTTTATAGCATCTGTGCTAAATGCTTTCTATTAAATTAATAGTAAAACCTTTTTATGGTGCAAGTATCACATTTTATTAAAGCAGAACTATCACTTACATATAAGTGCCAATTAATTCTTAGTATAGTGGTAAGCACTGAAATCCTGTTATAAACTTTATTAAGTATCGAAAGAAGAAAACAGAGGCTTCTACAGTCTAGGGCTCGCAAGCGATCGGTGGTGTGAGCATGGTCTATTCTGTACTTGTTAAGGAGGTTATCCGTTGACTCAATAGGAATCAATCTTAGCTAAGGAAGCATTGTATTTAGTCGGTTAAAGTGATAGTAATACTTTGTTTTATCTCTATTTTATTTTGTAGGCATTAAAAAACATGAAGAACGATCTAAGTTCTATAGCTCAAACCTTTATGGTTTGAGAGATATTCACAAGCAAAGTTTCCCCTCCTGCCCCTTTTACCTAGTGTAAGCCATCTCTTCTCAGATGTGGAATGCAGTCCATAGACCAGACAGATAACAGAAGGGGACAATCTTCTTCCTATGAGAACAATGAAAGCTCTTCCCCCCTTGACAAGTTTTTCAGGTTTTTCCCTTATCTTAATTGAAGATTGTCCCTCTCTGCAGTCTACCTAGGCACCTTCCTTCTGATCTGGCTGAACAGTGTTACATCAGTAAAAGGGGCGGGAGGGGGATACTTTGTCATTGAATTACTCTTGAACTACAACTCTGACAGAATTGAAATAACACTCTCCAAAGTCCAAATACTATGATGATTAATTAGAGCTGCTTTTATTATGAAACATTACTATCACTTTAAGACACTGAGCCAGTGTTCCCCTACTCCCATAGAAACACCCCGATAATAGATACTTGGGGAAGATTAGATATTTGGTTCTTGGGAGTCAAATCTGTTTTTAAATGTTTTTGTTACTTTCTTAAAGGGATAGTAATACTTAAAATGTAAAAAAAATATATATGTTATAGGATTTATCCCCCTGAGTAAAACAAGGGTACTCCCACCGAGGAGAGATAATTTATTAAAAAATTATAACCGCTCAAACTTGAATTTTTTAGGTGCAATTTCACAGTGGCCTGAAAAATTACAGTGGCGCTGTTGCTACACCATCCTATGGATTGCTCTGGTCTGCAGACCATAAATCTCCATAGGATGGTGTAGCAACAGCGCCACTGTAAATGTTCAGGTCACTGTGATATTGCACCTAAACAATTCAAGTTTGAGCGGTTATCATTTTTTAATAAAATATCTCTCAGCGGTGGGAATACCCTTATTTTATTCGGGGACATAAACCCTACAACATATATTTTTTTACATCTTAAGTATTACTATCCCTTTAAATAATAAGGTGCACATGCCTAGTTTTAGAATGTATGATAATAAAAGTTATGTTTTGAAGGCTCTTTCCTTTCTACCTGTTATTGTTGTCACGGTTTATTATGACTCTCAGACACAAGTTTAGGTAAAAAAAATCAATTTTATTGAAATAATAAATGATAACTTAGGATGGCAATAACATACATATATATATATATACAGAATATAGCACAGACAGAAGGCAGACTCTACCGGTCCTGTCAATATACCGGACAGGACAGTCTTTAGGCTCTACCGGCCTTGCCAATACCGGGTAAGGCAACCTGCAGATGGAATAGCATAACGGTTTTACCGGCCTTACCAAATTACCGGGCAAGGCAGCCTCAATAGATACACAATGTAGGCTCTACCGGCCCTGCCAATACCGGGTAAGGCAACCTCAGATGGAATGTGGCAAAAGGTTCTACCGGCCTTACCAATACCGGGCAGGGCAGCCCAGAGATAATAGCAGCAGTCAGATGGAACTGGCAAATTAGCAGAATCGTTAAGCAGCAAGGCTTTGGAGCAAACCAGCGTCCGCACGCTGGAAACAACACTGAATAGTATAGCCGTTAGGCTTAGCGAGCAAACCAGTGACCGCACACTGGAGTAACAAGCGAGTAGTATAGCCGCAAGGCTTAGGAGCAAACCAGCGTCCGCACGCTGGGACCAACACAGATTTGTATAGCTGATAGGCTTTGGAGCAAACCAGTGACCGCACACTGGTGTAACAAGCGAGTTTGTATAGCCGCAAGGCTTAGAGGCAAACCAGCGTCCGCACGCTGGGACCAACACAGATTTGTATAGCTGAAAGGCTTTGGAGCAAACCAGTGACCGCACACTGGTGTAACAAGTGAGTTTGTATAGCCGCAAGGCTAGGAGCAAACCAGCGTCCGCACGCTGGGACCAACACAGATTTGTATAGCTGATAGGCTTTGGAGCAAACCAGTGACCGCACACTGGTGTAACAAGCAAGTTTGTATAGCCGCAAGGCTTAGGAGCAAACCAGCGTCCGCACGCTGGGACCAACACAGATTTGTATAGCTGAAAGGCTTTGGAGCAAACCAGTGACCGCACACTGGTGTAACAAGTGAGTTTGTATAGCCGCAAGGCTTAGGAGCAAACCAGCGTCCGCACGCTGGGACCAACACAGAATTGTATAGCTGATAGGCTTTGGAGCAAACCAGTGACCGCACACTGGTGTAACAAGCGAGTTTGTATAGCCGCAAGGCTTAGGAGCAAACCAGCGTCCGCACGCTGGGACCAACACAGATTTGTATAGCTGATAGGCTTTGGAGCAAACCAGTGACCGCACACTGGTGTAACAAGCGAGTTTGTATAGCCGCAAGGCTTGGGAGCAAACCAGCGTCCGCACGCTGGGACCAACACGGAATTGTAGCAATGTCACCAACGCGACCAGGCAGAAGGTCGCCAGGATACTGAAGACAGGTGATGAGATGACAGGAACCAGCAACGATCAGTCAGGTCAGAAAACAGCAGAGAAGTTCAGCAGGAACTGCAACACCAGAGACTAGGCCGGAACCAGGACTGGAAGTACTTCAGCATGCAGGAAACACTGGAACAGTAGAGATCAGGAACTCAGGAACACATGAGATCAGGAACTCAGGAACACTGGAACAGAGGCCCAGCTATCACTAGCATAGTGATAGCAAGAAGGTCAGAAACAACACGAAAGGGCACTCAAAGGGTGCCCAATCCAGGTTTAAATAGTCAATAAGAGGCGGGCTATCTGCAGACAGCCAATAGAAGCCCCCTACTGGTGACAGACAAGTAACTGCAGCAAATCACGGGCACCGTGATAGTACCCCCCTTTCAAAGACCCCCTCTCCTAGAATAGGGTTTAGGTTTCTGCGGGTAATTGGCATGAAAGGCCCTAGTTAACCTAGGTGCATGAAGGTCCGTACTATCCACCCATGATCGATCCTCAGGACCATACCCTTTCCAATGTACCAGGTACTGTACCCTTCCTCTAAGCCTACGGGAATCAATAATGCTCTGAACCTCGTACTCCTCCTGGCCCTCGACCTCAACAGGTCCTGGCACCACAGGTGTGGTAGTATAGCGATTGCAAACCAGAGGCTTAAGAAGGGACACATGGAACACATTATGGATACGCATGGATGCAGGTAGGTCTAGTGCATAGGAGACAGGGTTAATTTTGCGAATAACTCTGTATGGACCAATAAACCGAGGAGCCAACTTATTAGACGGAACCTGCAGCTTGAGATTTCTGGAGGAAAGCCATACTCTATCCCCAACCTGAAAGGAAACCGCTGGAAGCCTTCTGCGATTAGCATGGCGCTGATGACGTGGAAATGACTGACCAAGTGCCCTCTGAACTTGTGCCCATGTGGAACGGAGTTGCTCGATATGCTCATCCAGAGCTGGAATCTGTTGCGTCTGAAATGAGTCTGGAAGCAAACAGGGCTGGAACCCATAATTAATCAGAAACGGAGAGCTCCCAGATGAAGAATTGACCGCACAGTTCCTGGCGAACTCTGCCCAAGGCAACAAGTCGGACCAATTATCATGATGGTCAGTAACGAAACAACGGAGAAATTGTTCCAAGCCCTGATTAGCTCGTTCAGCGGCTCCATTGGTCTGGGGATGGTAGGCAGAGGAGAAGGACAGCTGTATGCCCATCTGTTGGCAAAATGCCCTCCAAAATCTAGACACAAACTGGCTCCCCCTGTCAGACACCAGTACCCTAGGCACTCCATGCAACCGGAATACTTCTCTGGCGAACACCATTGCCAATTCCTTCGCTGAAGGAAGACCACGGAGGGGCACGAAATGAGCCATTTTAGAAAACCTGTCCACCACCATGAATATAAAGGAGTACCCCTTCGACATAGGCAACTCTCCCATAAAATCAATGGAAACATGAGACCAGGGGCGTTCGCCATTAGGCACCGGTTGAAGCAAGCCCACAGGGAGATGTCTCGGGGTCTTAGCACGGGCGCAGGTGGCACAGGCATTCGTAAATTCGGCACAATCGTTTCTCATGGAAGGCCACCAAAATAACTGAGAAAGGGACCATAACAATTGGTCTCTACCAATATGTCCCGCAGCCTTAGAGGAATGGTAGGTTTCGAGCAGCCTAGTACGAAATGATTCAGCGACAAAACATTTGCCCACTGGGGTTTCATGGGGAGCGGACCCCTGAGAGGCCAGGATCTCCTCCCCTAGAGGAGAAGTGATACTCGTGCGTATAGTAGCCAGTATTCTATCAGGTTGGATGATAGGAGCTGGTGCTTCCACTCTGTCACTGTCGGCCTCAAATTGTCTTGACAGTGCATCAGCCCTGATATTTTTTGACCCTGGTAAATATGATACAATGAAATTAAATCGAGACAGGAACAGTGCCCACCTGGCCTGACGAGAGGACAATCTCTTGGCCTCCGAGAGATAGGTCAGATTCTTATGATCTGTTAGGATTAAGACAGGATTCTTAGTACCTTCAAGCAAATGACGCCATTCCTTAAGAGCAAGGATAATGGCCAATAATTCTCTGTCACCTATCTCATAGTGGCTTTGAGTGACAGTCAACTTTTTAGAGAAAAACCCACAAGGTCTGAGAGTTCCACCTTTCTCGTGTCGCTGCGAAAGTACTGCCCCGACCCCAATATCTGAGGCATCAACCTCTAACGTAAATGGAAGTAAAGGATTGGGGTGGGATAACACAGGAGCCGCAGCAAATGCCAGCTTCAAATTCTCAAAGGCTTTCTCAGCAGATACCGGCCAACAAGAAGGATTAGCACCCTTGTGCGTAAGATCGGACAGAGGTTTGACAATGGAAGAAAAGTTCTTAATAAACCTCCTATAATAATTAGCGAAACCCAGGAAACGCTGTATGGCTTTAAGACCCTTGGGTTTTGGCCATTGTAGGACAGCTGACAACTTTTCTTTGTCCATGGCAATGCCATCATTGCCAATTATGAACCCCAAGAATGGCACACTGGTTCTATGAAACTCACATTTTTCCATTTTACAAAATAATTTGTTCTCACGGAGTCGTAGCAATACTGCGGATACATCTTTGATGTGCTGTGCCATGTTTTGGGAGTAAATCAGTATATCGTCGAGGTACACCACAACACATGTCTGTAACATATCTCTCAGAACATCATTTATCAGTTCCTGGAAAACTGCGGGTGCATTACACAGCCCAAAAGGCATTACTAGATACTCGTAGTGCCCAGCTCGAGTATTAAAGGCAGTTTTCCACTCATCACCTGCTCGAATGCGAACCAGATTGTAAGCGGCCCGTAGGTCCAACTTGGTAAATATCGAAGCGCCCTTAAGCCTGTCAAAAAGCTCGGTGATGAGTGGTATTGGGTATGCGTTTTTTGCCATTAGTTTATTCAAGCCCCGGTAGTCAATGCATGGTCTTAATTCGCCATTTTTCTTTTTTACAAAAAAGAACCCAGCCCCAGCTGGAGAGGTAGATTTACGTATGATCCCTCTAGCAAGGGCATCAGAAATGTAATCCTCCATAGCCTTATTTTCATCACAAGATAATGGATAAGTGCGTCCTTTCGGAGGTACTGCACCAGGCTGCAATTCAATGCAACAATCATAAGGTCTATGCTGGGGTAGCATACTAGCCTCTCCTTTGCTAAAAACATCGCCAAACTGTTGGTACACATCCGGCATAGCAGAGGAGGTGCACATGACCTTAATAGGCTGGATGACGCACTTGTCCATACAAAACTGGGACCAAGCAGCAATTTCACACTTTTTCCAATCGAATTGTGGGTTATGTAACTGTAACCACGGAAATCCCAATATCACCGCATGGTGCGGGGAATTAATCAGTTGAAACTGCTGCTCTTCTCTGTGAAGTGCCCCAATAGTCATAGACAATGGCATAGTTTCAAATATAACCTGAGGCGGTTCTAAGGGTCTACCATCAATCGCTTCAATAGTCAAGGGGTTTTCTCTTTCAATGCGTGGAACTCCGTGCAATTCAGCAAAGGTATTATCCATAAAATACCCTGCTGCACCGGAGTCAACCAAGGCCAAAACCTCCACAGAGCGTTGTGCCCAAGACAATACCACCTGTATGGTGGGTTTCATTATGCCCGACACTGGGGACGATTGTACACCACCTAGGGCCTGTCCCCCAAGATACCCTAGGTGTGTGCGTTTCCCGGACGTACCGGACAGGAATTTAGCAAGTGCCCTTTTTTACCGCAGTATAAACATAACCCTTGTTTTTTGCGATATAGTCTCTCTGCCTTGGATAGTCTAGTGAAGCCTATTTCCATAGGTTCACTTGTTTCCCATACTGGTTCACTAGACTTCAATGCCAAGGGAGGGATGGGTGGGCAAAACATGCTACTAGGCTCATTATTTTTTGACCGTAACTTACGATCTCTGGCAATTGATCTCTCACGTATTCTGGAGTCAATTATCATAACATACTCAATGTAATCATCTAGATCAATAGGTAGATCTTTAGCAGCGATTTCGTCTTTAATGTGGTCATTCAGGCCTTGAGAGAAGGCTGCCAATAATGCCTCGTTATTCCAACCTACCTCTGCTGCCAATGTGCGGAATTCGATGGCATAGTCGCCCACTGTACGCCTGCCCTGTTGTATCTCCATAAGGCGTTTGGCAGCAGAGGTGGTTCTACCAGGAGGCTCAAACACTCTTCGAAAGGAACGCACAAATTCACTAAAGTTCTTAGTACAAGGTTTAGCATTCTCCCACAAGGGGTTAGCCCAAGCCAATGCTCTGCCAGTGAGCAGTGATATCGTGAACCCCACTTTACTACGATCATTGGGAAATGCGTGTGCCGTCAATTCCATAAAGATTTCGAGTTGATTGATGAACCCTCTGCAGAGACTAGGGTCACCATCATATCTTAGCGGCAAGGGTGCAGAAGCCGTTAACCCTTTAACAGTACCCCCTAGGGGTCTGGTATCACTTTCCGGTGTCTGACTTGGCGAGACCACCGGGCTAGAGCTAGATTGGTCAGCAGGTACCGTGCGTTCAAGGATCGTTTGAATTGCAACTGCCAACTGATCCAAACGTTGCTCGAGCACATCCATCCTCCAATGGATATTCTGTGCGTTACCTTCACCCTTGCTGTCTGAGGTCATGGCCCTTTCGTACTGTCACGGTTTATTATGACTCTCAGACACAAGTTTAGGTAAAAAAAATCAATTTTATTGAAATAATAAATGATAACTTAGGATGGCAATAACATACATATATATATATATACAGAATATAGCACAGACAGAAGGCAGACTCTACCGGTCCTGTCAATATACCGGACAGGACAGTCTTTAGGCTCTACCGGCCTTGCCAATACCGGGTAAGGCAACCTGCAGATGGAATAGCATAACGGTTTTACCGGCCTTACCAAATTACCGGGCAAGGCAGCCTCAATAGATACACAATGTAGGCTCTACCGGCCCTGCCAATACCGGGTAAGGCAACCTCAGATGGAATGTGGCAAAAGGTTCTACCGGCCTTACCAATACCGGGCAGGGCAGCCCAGAGATAATAGCAGCAGTCAGATGGAACTGGCAAATTAGCAGAATCGTTAAGCAGCAAGGCTTTGGAGCAAACCAGCGTCCGCACGCTGGAAACAACACTGAATAGTATAGCCGTTAGGCTTAGCGAGCAAACCAGTGACCGCACACTGGAGTAACAAGCGAGTAGTATAGCCGCAAGGCTTAGGAGCAAACCAGCGTCCGCACGCTGGGACCAACACAGATTTGTATAGCTGATAGGCTTTGGAGCAAACCAGTGACCGCACACTGGTGTAACAAGCGAGTTTGTATAGCCGCAAGGCTTAGAGGCAAACCAGCGTCCGCACGCTGGGACCAACACAGATTTGTATAGCTGAAAGGCTTTGGAGCAAACCAGTGACCGCACACTGGTGTAACAAGTGAGTTTGTATAGCCGCAAGGCTAGGAGCAAACCAGCGTCCGCACGCTGGGACCAACACAGATTTGTATAGCTGATAGGCTTTGGAGCAAACCAGTGACCGCACACTGGTGTAACAAGCAAGTTTGTATAGCCGCAAGGCTTAGGAGCAAACCAGCGTCCGCACGCTGGGACCAACACAGATTTGTATAGCTGAAAGGCTTTGGAGCAAACCAGTGACCGCACACTGGTGTAACAAGTGAGTTTGTATAGCCGCAAGGCTTAGGAGCAAACCAGCGTCCGCACGCTGGGACCAACACAGAATTGTATAGCTGATAGGCTTTGGAGCAAACCAGTGACCGCACACTGGTGTAACAAGCGAGTTTGTATAGCCGCAAGGCTTAGGAGCAAACCAGCGTCCGCACGCTGGGACCAACACAGATTTGTATAGCTGATAGGCTTTGGAGCAAACCAGTGACCGCACACTGGTGTAACAAGCGAGTTTGTATAGCCGCAAGGCTTGGGAGCAAACCAGCGTCCGCACGCTGGGACCAACACGGAATTGTAGCAATGTCACCAACGCGACCAGGCAGAAGGTCGCCAGGATACTGAAGACAGGTGATGAGATGACAGGAACCAGCAACGATCAGTCAGGTCAGAAAACAGCAGAGAAGTTCAGCAGGAACTGCAACACCAGAGACTAGGCCGGAACCAGGACTGGAAGTACTTCAGCATGCAGGAAACACTGGAACAGTAGAGATCAGGAACTCAGGAACACATGAGATCAGGAACTCAGGAACACTGGAACAGAGGCCCAGCTATCACTAGCATAGTGATAGCAAGAAGGTCAGAAACAACACGAAAGGGCACTCAAAGGGTGCCCAATCCAGGTTTAAATAGTCAATAAGAGGCGGGCTATCTGCAGACAGCCAATAGAAGCCCCCTACTGGTGACAGACAAGTAACTGCAGCAAATCACGGGCACCGTGATAATTGTGCATTGAACTGGTTACTTTGATGAGAGGTATTATGTCTTTACATTACCATATTTGAAATAGTTGACTGACATATAGGAACATATCTAGATCAGTCATGTTTTCTTCTTTCGATATTATATATAACCTGCAGTGTTAGCTCACTGTCCTGAATACCCCAACTTTTCTTTGATTTTTAAACTTTCTTAAGTGCCGGTATTATTTAGAAATATAAGTTCTTATGAGACTCACGCCAGACGACAGTGCAGACATCTTTCCGAAGAGGGATCTGTGAGCCTGCAATGTCCGTCCCTGTCTCCTCATTGATTGGTAAATAACCTAAGGGGGGTTGCATTGTACTGCACGGTACAGACAGGGATGGACAGTGCAGATTCATAGATCCCTCTTTGGTAAGATGTTCATGCTGTCTTTTAGTGGTGAGTCTCGTTAGAACTTATATTTCTAAATAATGCAGGATTATAAAAGGATTTCAATGCTTACCGCTGTACTAAGATTTAATTAGGGGGGGGCACTTATATATCAGTGATAGTTCTGTTTTAAAGCTGAACTACCACTGTATAGAAAGTCCCCCCCTCAATAATTAGGCATTAGGTAATTAGCTTCATAACAGTGCTATAATCAGGACACAAGTACCAGGTTCTGAAGTAGGGTTGCCACCCAGCCGGTATTTTACCGGCAGGCCGGTAAAAAATGGACTTCTTTCCAATGTTAAGTCTATGGAAGGAATGCCTTGGCTGGTATTTTTCTAAGGAAAAGGTGGCAACCCTATTCTGAAGTAATCCATGTTCTTCTGAGACCAGATTGAAAGAGTGATCACACCAGTTAGAGGTGGAGATAGGGACAGATTGCTATCCCAAAGAGAAGTGTTCTGGATTTTTACTCTAGCGACTAGATTACCACAGGGACTTAATAAGGCTTTTGATGTTGCATTATTTGTGTAGGTTCTTGTTTTCAATAGTGAGAAAAAGAAAAAACAGCAAATTATTTTTTGAGTAATAGCTCGGTGATTAGCATTTTCTTGGTATTTGTTTCTTAATATTTTTTAAATAAATAATTTTTGTGTTTCAGTCTACCCATCATTTCCTTTGACTAAGGATCTATGTTGCACGGTCATGATCCACAATGGGTTAATTTTTAAACCAAGTTGCATTCCTCCTTAACATTCCCTTTAATTATAGATGAATGTTATACTTTTAAGACCTACAATGGGTTAATGATTGAATGATTTAATTAGGGTGTAATGACTCCTTGGTATTACCATTGGTTAAGACTGATGACGTGCAACTTCAGTTTCTTTTGAAAATTAGGAATGATGGGAGCTTCTTTAGTCTATGATTAAGCACTTCGGTGCGAAACGCGTGAGACTAATGCGGCATATGTAACATCTGTCCTGACTTTGCAATAAAGATCTATATTGGTTTTATCCATTGTACGAGAGTGCGGCTCACGTTTGTTCATTTGGAGAAAGTGGATTAAGGTGTCCTTTGAGCCAGCACCGAAAGGAAAACCAGTGAATGGTGAGTGATTTGCCTCTTGAGACATTGTATCCACATAGAAGTTTCTTTGTAGCAGTGCCATTGCTTTTTTCTATCGTTCATGTTTGCGCCTTCAATTGAGCACGCTACAAGTGATCCTCGTGAGGACTTGAAAATCTTCAAGATTATCAACCGGTAAAATATGGTGAACACTAAGGTTGCAATTGAGCATTTTTTGGAATAAATAAGCTCTATATTAATCTTGAAATCTTTTCAATGAGGCAAATTTGCATAGCTTTGATCCATTTGGATGCTTTAAAGAGAATTTTTTTGACATCTTAAAGGAGAAAAGTTTAATGCATAAATGATGCAGCTGGAATGTGAGACAAGTCCCTTTTGAAAAGAGGTGAATACATTCCGTTTGGTTTCTCATTTGGATGTTTAAAAGAGACTTATATAATGTCTTCAAGGAGAAGAGCCCTATAATCGGAGCATACAATAAGTCCTTTTATAAACATTCCTTTGAAGGTGTCAATAACATCGGTTCATTAAAGGCGATAAGCTCAGTATATTTCAATCAACGAACACATTTAATCAATATTGCACTCACCTGCAAACCACACGTGAATATTTAAAAGTTAAGAACATGGCTACAAATCCTGTTGAATTGAATGAGGAAGCTATTATAGAGTCTATAGAGACAGACGTTACTATGTCCGTAATCCCCGGGACTGAAAGTGTTAAAAATCTACAAACAGTTGTGAGTCCACGAATTAACATCATGTCTCAAATGGGGATTTCTTTTAAAAGAAAAGAAATGCTACAAAGAGCGTTTACCGAAAGTAATGTGGAAGTTAACCTATTGACGACCAGTTTGCCTAAACAATTTAAGGAATTGGAGACTTTAATGAGTAAAGAGAAAAAACTTTGGTGGGAAATCATGACTTTAAATAAATATATTGAATGTAACAGAATCCCAAGAGGTTTGAGAATTAACAAGAGACCAACTTTTATCCGAGATGAGGATCCGTTTCTGAATGTTTGGGACCAAGCACTCACAGATTGCTCTATGACTTTAATGACTCTAATTATTAAATACAAACAAGAGATTTTGGAGAAGGTTCAAGAAGACATTAATACTTTACAAATTGCTATGTCTAATGACTCTAGTGGTGATACTTACAAAAAGCTTGAAAAAGATTTACAAACCAAACAAGAAAAATTGGAAAATAGTATAGTTGAATCAAAACAACGTAAGTTTATAAGAGACAAGGATGATTATGAGAATGGTCGTGTTTATAAGTGGTCAAGATTCAATAGGATAACACGAGGTTCTCAACGGAAGTCTATTTTAAAATCTACTCCTGGCTCTAAAAAAGTGTTTTTTTCAAGCACAGAAGCAGAATCCACAGACCTAGAGTCATCTATGACCTCAGATACCACAGCTACCGATAGTGACCGTATGTCAAGAATGGAGTCAGTTTTTAGTGATTCGGATGAAAGACCCTTGGGAAGAGATCAACAACAGTATCATCAAAAAAACTTAAAGAGAGTGGGAAGAAGGCCACGGAGAAACAAATATCCAAGAAGAAATGTATACGTAGGGGAAGAGGAAAATCAAAGTGTTGTCCATCACAGATATCCAAGGAGGGATCGTCGTTCAAGGGACAGATATCAGTAATCAATATTTCATCGTATGCTCCCACTGATGATGAGTTAAATGTGCTATCTAGGGGGCTTAATTTTGCACCGGTAGCACATTTTAATCTTTTTCAAACAGTGCTAGATGTCAATAGATTTATACGAAAGTTGGTTCTAAAAAAACATTTTTCCACTGTCTCTGATGATCTAGTGGGAGATAAAACGATTCAATGTGATATACCATATTCATCTGTTATAGATGTGGTAAAAACTGGGTATGGTAGATTGTTAGGTCCTTTTCAGGATCAGTGTACTGTCATGGATTTACAATCTTTGTCTTATGAGAGTGAATCCAGGACTGGTGAACACTGTGGAGAAATAGAAGTAAATGCTTGCCCTCCAAGGCCATCAAAGTGTCTAAGAGTCTCTAGCAGTTTTTATCCCAAAAATGCCAGAAGCCCCCCAATAGATGTGTTTCAAGAAAGAGTGGAGGAGGATTTGGTCTCTCTGTCCGCCAGTGTGTGTGGAGAGAGGCGGATGGCGAGACAGAATCTTAGTCCATCCGAAAAGCGGGCTATTAAATCCTTGTCTGAAAATACCTCTATAACAATTAAGGAGGCAGACAAGGGGGGGGGGCGGTGGTAATTCAGGATACCACTGCTTATGTTGATGAGGCTCATAGAAAACTTTCTGATGTGAACACATATCAAATACTTTGTGGAGATCCCACTTTGAAGTTTAAATGCCTTCTGGACTCTCTCGTTGACTGTGGCACCTTGGGAGGATTTTTTTCCGTTAGGGAAGCGGAATTTTTAAAGGTGGTTCAGCCTGTTATTCCAATATTTCATCACCTGCCCAAGGTGCACAAGATACTTGAGAATCCAGTAGGCAGGCCCATTGTAGCGGGCATTGGCTCGCTTAATGAACGGTTGGGCGAATATGTGGATGCTTGCTTACAGCCATTAGTTTTGAGGTTGAGCTCTTACCTTAGAGACACCAAACAAGTTCTGCAAGATATGAGAAGAATACAGTGGAAAAATGGCTACTGTTGGATTAGCTGCGATGGAGCATCGTTGTATTCATGTATACCTCATGAGTTAGGACTTATGGCTGTACATTATCATTTGAGCAGGTACAGCAAATATACTGTTGATTTTGTTGATTATTTGTTGAAGGTGATTCAATATTTGTTAACACACAATTATTTTTTGTTTGATGGCTCTTACTATCTCCAAAGACGTGGGACTTCAATGGGGGCCAAGTTTGCTCCCTCATACGCAAACCTATATATGGGTTGGTGGGAAGAGTCCCACGTTTTTGGAGATAGCAATCCATTTAGGTCACATATCGTTTATTTTAAGCGATATATTGATGACCTACTTATTATTTGGAAAGGTGATTTACAGGATATTTCCAAATTTGTTGACTATCTAAATCACAATGTATACAATTTAGTTTTCACCTTCAGCAGTGATCTTAACAAGATTGTATTTTTAGATCTTGAAATTTCCTCTTTATGTGATGCTGAAACAGTAATTACTGATGTCCATAGGAAACCTATTGCGGTCAATTCTCTGTTGAGAGCTGAAAGCTGTCATCCACGACATACAATACGAGGTATACCGGTGGGACAGTTTATGAGGCTTCGACGTAACTGTTCCACCGATATTCTCTTTGACAAGGCATGTATTGAATTAAGGGAGAAATTTCTCGATAGAGGTTATCCGCAGTGGATGTTAGAAAGAGCAGAGAATTTGGCGAGGATCAGATCACGTGATGATCTGTTGGATGTACCCCGTTCACAAAGAGAGGTATTGGAGGATCGTGTTGTTTTCAGCACTGGTTATAGTGCTGAATTCAACAAGATAACTAATATTGTTAAACGACATCTTCCAATCCTCCTAGCTGATAGGGGTTTACAACCATATTTGGAGAGAGGATGCAAGTATGTGTCCAGAAAGGCTCCCACTCTAGCCAGTAGAATTTCACCAAGTATGTATATAGGAGATAGGAAGAGTGCATCAAATTATACATGGTTGAGAACAGTGGGTAGCTTTCCTTGTGGAATCAGTAGATGTGCATCCTGTAAATGGATGATGCGTTCTAAAGAGTTTAAATCCTCCACGAATGGGTCACAATATAAAATTAAACACTATATTAATTGTGCAACTAAGTATGTTATTTATTTAATAACATGCAAATTTTGTAATGTCCAATATGTAGGAAAAACGTGTAGATCTCTGAGGGAGCGAACACGAGAACACATTAGTAATATAAATTGCGGTGAACATAAAACAGGTGTTTCTCAACATTTTTGTCTTCATCACAGTTCAAGTCTTGAACACTTCTCTGTGGTGGCGATTGAAAGAGTGATCACACCAGTTAGAGGTGGAGATAGGGACAGATTGCTATCCCAAAGAGAAGTGTTCTGGATTTTTACTCTAGCGACTAGATTACCACAGGGACTTAATAAGGCTTTTGATGTTGCATTATTTGTGTAGGTTCTTGTTTTCAATAGTGAGAAAAAGAAAAAACAGCAAATAATTTTTTGAGTAATAACTCGGTGATTAGCATTTTCTTGGTATTTGTTTCTTAATATTTTTTAAATAAATAATTTTTGTGTTTCAATCTACCCATCATTTCCTTTGACTAAGGATCTATGTTGCACGGTCATGATCCAAAATGGGTTAATTTTTAAACCAAGTTGCATTCCTCCTTAACATTCCCTTTAATTATAGATGAATGTTATACTTTTAAGACCTACAATGGGTTAATGATTGAATGATTTAATTAGGGTGTAATGACTCCTTGGTATTACCATTGGTTAAGACTGATGACGTGCAACTTCAGTTTCTTTTGAAAATTAGGAATGATGGGAGCTTCTTTAGTCTATGATTAAGCACTTCGGTGCGAAACGCGTGAGACTAATGCGGCATATGTAACATCTGTCCTGACTTTGCAATAAAGATCTATATTGGTTTTATCCATTGTACGAGAGTGCGGCTCACGTTTGTTCATTTGGAGAAAGTGGATTAAGGTGTCCTTTGAGCCAGCACCGAAAGGAAAACCAGTGAATGGTGAGTGATTTGCCTCTTGAGACATTGTATCCACATAGAAGTTTCTTTGTAGCAGTGCCATTGCTTTTTTCTATCCTTCTGAGACCAGAAGCCAGGCTTGCACGCAGACATCTTGGCTTAAAGTTGCATTAAACTTTTTTTTATGAAAACACATATTTTACAGAGCATTTCCTGCTGAATAAAACAAGGTCACTGCCATCGCTGTCAGGTGTTTTATTCAAAAATTATAACAGTTTAAATAATCAGGAAGTGAATTTACTGTGTTTACTTCCTGATAGTTCTGACAGGAAGTGAATTTACGGTGTTTACTTCCTGATAGTTCTAAATGACAGGAAGTGAATTTACTGTGTTTACTTCATGATTGTTCTAACTGACAGGAAGTGACAGGCAGTTTCTATCACATACTATGGAGAACTGTATGTCTCTGACTTTCCTCTCCATTAGAATCTAACAGGAAATCTAATTAGGATTCGACCTCTAGAGGGCACTGCTAATGTAAAAAAACATGGGTTTAAACTGTAATAACTCTGGAAATATAAATCTCTCGGCAGTGGGAGTACCCTTATTTTACTCAATAGGAAAATCCCTACAATATATTTTTTTTCATAAAAAAAAGTTTACTGCTCCTTTAAAGATATCATCACACCTGCTCTGTCCGTCCCGGTCTCCTCTAGGAGGTGCTGCATGGTACCTTAAGTTCCCGGAAGGGACTGACGCAAGAAGCCTGGCCGTCAGTCTCAAAAAAAAAAAAAAAAAGAAGGATTACTTCAGAACTTGGTACTTGTATCAGATAATAGCGCTGTTAAGACGCTAATCGCCCTATGCCTATTTATTGGCAGGGGACTTTCTATAGGGTGGTGATTCCGCTTTAGGTCTGATACTATGAAAGCAGCGATAGGCTTACATCCCTGTGCATCCCCAAAACTGTTCCTGCCAACACATACTAGTGTAATGCCACTGGAACACGAAGGGATGATTTCATTTGTTTACGTCACAAAAACTTCATTTTAACATTGGTTTGTAATTTGTAGCACACATCTCTGATCCTCATGTCGTTAAAGGGATAGTGATACTTAAAATGTAAAAAAATATATATGCTATAGGGTTTATCCCCCTGAGTAAATCAAGAGTGTTCCCACTGCTGAAAGGTGTTTTATTAAAAAATTATTACAGCTCAAACTTGATTTTATTTTAGGTGGAGTATCACAGAGGCCTGAAATAGTACAGTGGCGCTGTTGATACACCATCCTGTGGACAACTCTGGTCAGTTGACCATAAACCACCACAGGATGGTGTAGCAACAGCTCCACTGTATAATTTCAGGCCACTGTGATACTGCACCTGAAAAACATAAGTTGAGCTGTAATAACTTTTGAATAAAATCCCTTTCAGTAGTGGGCGCACCCTTGTTTTATTCAGGGGGATAAACACTACAATATATATTTTTTTACATATTAAGTGTTACTAACCCTTTAAAGAGATAGTAATACTTCAATTTTACTATCCCCCATCTTGTAGACCTTAAAAAACTGAATTAAACGAGCCCAGCAGCATCTCTCAAACCTTTATGGTTTGAGAGATATCCGCTTTCAAAGTTCCCCCTCCCCTGACGTCAGAGCTCTAGCCGACTGCAGGGGAATCCGGTCCCTCGGCAAGCGGAGGCTCTTCAGCTGAGCCGAGATTGCATTATTGCAAAAGAAATCGTTCACTAGAACGGTCTTCTACATGTGCTTGGTTTGCAAGCCGATTCAGTGATGGAGGCAGATGGAGGCGGAATGCTAGAGTGGAAGGTAAAAGATGGAGGAGGTGATATGGTAAAGAAGTGGGGAATGTAATTGCTTTATTGTCATAACAAATTGGTTCTGAGGCATGTGACTTATTGGAATCGGGATGCGGAGGGAGGCGTATGGGTATAGATAGGTATTTGATAGACAGACAGATAGATAATAAACCTAGGAAGAGCTGACACACTGCGTATGTACCAAATGGCACAGTGACCCTTAAGTTTGACCTTGAACATAAATAATTAGCAATCTTTACAGGAAATTACCATAAAGGGTCATGCTGTGCCACCAACCTACTTGGCAGAAAAATAGATATGATCACTTACAGGCATTTTAATTTTCTGTAAAACAAAATAAACTTGGTTCATTTTAATATTTATTGGGAGAAATCAGATTATAGTCTCATAGTTATTCAAAAAGGGCACAGGCTCTAAACCTGTGAATTAAAGGGATAGTAAACCTTGAAAATAAGTTTATTTTATATCGTAGCCCTTAAAAAAACATAAAAAATGATATAAGTCTTATCTCTCAAACCTTTATGGTTTGGGAGATATTCGGAAGTAAAATAAATTTCCCTTTTCCTGGCTGTTTCAGCCAAGTCTGCCATCTGGTGGTCAGATTTCGAATTCGGTCCACAGATCAACCAGCAGCTCTTTAGCAGTGCCGAGATAACGATCTTTAAAAAGAACTACTTAACTGGAACTATCTACAAAGTGTTCCTGGCTTGCAAGCACACTTTGTAGACCATCCAATTAAGAAATTATTTTTAAAGATTGTGATCTCGGCACTTCTGTAGAGCCACGGCTGGTCCTGGGACCGGATTCCAAATCTGAGAGCTAGAACAGTGACGTCACTCAGAGGGAAACTTTGCTTCTGAATATCTCCCAAACCATAAAGGTTTGGGAGGTAAAACTTATATCATTTTCATGTTTTTTTTAAGGGCTACAATACAAAATAAACTTATTTTCAAGGTTTACTATGCCTTTAAAGCCCTGTAAATTTCAATTCCATATTGGGTAAGATACTGGAAGGGTTACTAAAGAATAGTATTTAGGATTATGTGATGATCAACAATATTATTAGTAAGACTTAGCTCTGTTTTGGGAATGATAGATCATGTCAAACTAAATGACTTGCATTCTATAAAAGGTAAGTGGTAACTTGTACAAGGGTATATGAATTGTGGATGTACTACACTCTCGCAAGAGATTACTGCAAAAACACAAATTGATTCATTGGCTTGGGTGACAGTACGTGTACATGGACAAAAAACTATGACAGAATGCAGAGATTCCTTGTAAACTGAACAATTTCAAGTTGATCTGAAGTTAATTAGCATACTGTGTAGAGAATTAACATTAAAATTCCACCCTGAACCACCAAAGCAAAAGGGTTTCACAAACATAATTCATTTTACAGAAAAATGGCTGGCTGAACATATACACAGATTTAACCCATTAAAGACCACAGGGGTGCATGTCACATTGCAAAGTAATGCACTGAACACCCTTCTAGAAGTCCTTAAAGGAACAGTAATGTCCTAAAAAAAAATGCTTAGAGTTTTGTAGAGGTTAAAAAAGTAAACGATATGACACAAATCCTATCTCTCAAACCGCTATGGTTTGAGAGAAATCCTCCGCTATCGTTCCCCTTCTCCTTATGTCAGCTGTAAAGCTGACCAAAGGAAATCCGTGTCGACACGAGGAGGCTGACACTTGGAGGCTCTTCAGCAGAGCCACAATAGCATGACTTAAAGCGGAACTACCACCACTAAAAACCTTGCTCCCCAACTTGCACTAGTAGCCAGAATTATTACCCTGTTAACGAGAATTATACACTGTGCCCAGGCTGACAGGCAGGATGGAGCGCAGACATCTTTCCATAGTGACATCTGTGCGCCTGCGCTGTCAGTCTCAGACGGCTCTAGGAGGCGTTGCTAGGAGCCGTTCGGCACCAAAAGGGACTTACAGTGCAGGCGCACAGACGTCACTGTGGAAAGGTGTCTGCTCTCCATCCTGCCTGTCAGCCTGGGAACAATGGATAATTCTCGTTAAAGCGGCAATAATTCTGGTGACTAGCGCTACTGAGCAGCTAGTCGCCAAATGGGGCAATTATTGGGGCGCAAGTTTTTAAGTGGTAGTAGTTCCGCTTTCAAAAGAAATACTTCTTTCGAATGGTCTAAATAGTGTGCTTGTAAACCAGGCACACTTTGTAGACCGTTCCAAAGAAGTATTTCTTTTAAAATTGTGCTACTGTGGCTCTGCTGAAGAGCCGCCTGTCGGTCCCCAGACCAGGAACTCCGTTGTCAGCTTACAGCTGACGTCAGGAGAAGGGGAGGGAGGGGGGAACTTTAACGGAGGATATCTCTCAAACCATAGCGGTTTGAGAGATAGGATTTGTGTCACATAGTTTCTTTTTTTTAACCTCTACAAAACTCTAAGCATTTTTATGGGACATTACTGTCCTTTAACCCCTTAACGACAAATGACTTACCAGGTACGTCCCGCAGAAACTGTCACTTAATGACAATGGACGTACCTGGAAAGTCATCTGGTAAACGGAGCGCTGGAAGCGATCGTGATCGCTTCCAGCCGCTCTAACAGTATTGCAGGAATGCCTTGATGTTGAGGCATCCTGCACTACTTTGTTTAATGCCATCCGTGTTCGTGATCGCTCCCGGTGAGCGATCACTTCCGGGTTGGTACACGTGACGCACCGGGAGTTAAAGCAGAGCATCGGAAGCCATCGGCAATGCTTCCGATGCTCTGCAACAAGTGCTGAGTGCCTCGAGGGGTCGAGGCACTCAGCTAAAGTTGTATATATATAAAAAAAAAAATTAACCCCTTGAGTGCCAGAGGGGTATGCAACGCATTGCTTTGCAATGCGTTGCGTACCCCTATGGCAGTCAAAGGGTTAATTGCAGGTCCTGTGGTGGCCAATATGGCACTGCCCTTCTTAGGGCTAAAGTTATAATAATAATAATAATAATAAAATAAATATTAAATATAAATGTATATATGGTGGGCAAAATGGTGCTGCCCTTCTAAGGGCAGTGGCCTCATGGGGCTTCTGGGGGTGTTCCTAGCTTGCCTCATCATAGAGGCAGGCTAGCAACATCCAATCAGAAATTGCCCCAATAATACCAGTGATCATAACAATGATCACCATTTGCCTGGTCAGGTCAATATTTGTAAATGTTGACTCTGACCACCCTGGATCTTCCTCCCTCTCCTCACTTGTGTTTTAGTGAGAGAGGGAGACAGATCTGTATTAGAGTGAGAGTTTTAGGCAGTTATTGTATTAATTTCTGTATTGTGAGACCCAAAGGCTCTTTTCAGAGCCATTTACCCTGTCCTTTCCCTGTATTAACCCTTTCCCTGCCACTGATCACTGCATAAGCAGTGATCTTCCACAGCAGCACTTTTTTGCTGTCTGTGCATTTTTTAGGGGTTATTTTTTTTTAATTTAATTGAATTGTGAGACCCAAAGGCTCTTTTAAGAGCCATTAACCCGTTCTTTGCTGTCCTTTTAAAACGTGATAGCGAAAAGTACGTCAGGATCAGCCTGCTGTAGATCACTGCTTAGGCATTGCTCTATTAGTTATAGTAATGTCGCAGCGTTTTTATACCGCTGAGGAGGCTTATGCCATCCTTGCCTCCGATTCTGAGGCCACTGATTCAGGCTCCGACTTTGACCCTGGTCAGTGCTCAGATACATCATCTAATGACGTACCTGTGGTTGCTAGGCCCCCCGCCAGAAGGAGACGTGTTGCTCCAGCTGAAGAGGAGTGGGTAGCGCCTAATCTCCAAAGGCCAGATATCCCACCTTTCACTGCAGATCCTGGAATCAACCTTGATGTCACAGGATTTACCACCCTGCAGTTTATAGAGCTCTTTCTAGGGGATGATGTCTTGGGTGAAATTGTCTCCCAAACAAATTTATATGCCCAGCAGTACCGTACTGCTAAGCCACAAACTTTTTGGGCAAAGCAGTCATGGGCCCCCATTGATGTGCCAGACTTTTGCAAATTCTGGGCACTTACGATGCTGATGGGCATCATCAAGAAGCCCTCCATCCGCTCATACTGGAGCACTAGCCCCATCTGCTGTACCCCCATTTATGCCCAGTGTATGTCTAGGCAGAGGTATGAAATGATACTTCATTTCATGCACTTCACTGACAACAGCCTGTGCCCCCCTAGGGATCACCCCCAGTTTGACAGACTGTATAAGATCCGCCCCCTGATTACCCACTTCGCTGCCAGGTTTGCAGAGGCTTATACACCTAGAAGGGATATCTGCGTGGATGAATCCCTGATGAAATATAAGGGAAGGTTGGGATTCAAGCAGTATATTCCTTCCAAGCGCTCCAGGTATGGAGTAAAAGTGTATAAGCTCTGTGAGAGCGAGAGTGGGTATACTCAGGCCTTCCGGGTGTACGAGGGAAAGGATTGCCACCTTGACCCTCCAGGTTGCCCAGAACATCTGGGAACCAGTGGCAAGATTGTCTGGGATCTAATTCTCCCCCTGTTGAACAAAGGGTACCACTTGTATCTTGACAATTTTTATACAAGTGTCCCTTTGTTCAGGCTGCTGTATTGTTTTGAAACAGCAGCTTGCGGTACGATTCGCAAAAACCGCGTAGGATTCCCAGAACAACTGGCACGCACTCAGCTACGAAGGGGGGAGACCTCAGCTCTGCGCCAAGAGGAGCTCTTGGCAGTCAAATACAGAGACAAGAAGGATGTATGTCTTCTCACCACCATCCACACTGAGAGGACTGTGGAGGTCTCTGTACGTGGCAGAGCTGAGGTCACAAACAAGCCAGTGTGCATCAAGGCCTATAACCGGCATATGGGTGGGGTTGATCTGGCAGATCAGCTGCTACAGCCCTACCTAATTATGCAGAAGACAAGGGCCTGGTACAAAAAGGTTGCAATTTATCTTATGCAAATTGCAACCTACAACGCGTTTATACTGTACAAAAAAGCAAACCCCGGAATGAAACTGACTTTTTTACAGTTTCAGCTCCAGGTCATTTCGGGGATTTTGTACCAAGATGCACCTGCTCCCCGGGCGGTGATGGAGGAAAGCAGAGTTGGGGCTACCCACTTTATTTTTAAAATTCCCCCTACTATGACACAGCAGAAACCCCAAAAAAGGTGCAGAGTCTGTTTTAAGAGGGGGCAAAGAAAGGACACCACATTCTACTGTCCTGATTCCCCTGGACAACCTGGACTCTGCATTGGGGACTGCTTCAAACGCTACCATACTCTTGTCCATTTTTACATTTTCTTTACTGTTCCTGAGTTAATTTTGTTTTACTTTACTGTTCCTGAGGTTTTTTTTTTTTTGTTGTTTTTTTTTTTTTTATTTTATTTTACTGTTCCGGAGACTTTTACATGTAACTGCTACATTTTTATGAGCAGGTTCTAAAATTGGTTCTGTATTTTACCAAAACCTCTGTCAAACCTATGCATGGGGGGCATGGGTGTACTCAGAAGACCTTGCAGAAAACAACCTGGGGTGTTTATTTGGAGTAAACTACAACAGTCTCTCCAAAATCACAGTCAAAAAGAAATGTGTGTGCAAAAATGAACATTGAAAAATTACCAGTACACACTTTCTCCAATTTTTTTGGCTAAGACAGTTACATCAAAGGCATCAAAACACTCCATTTACAATACCTTGGGGTGTCAACTTTTCAAATACATACACATTCATGGCAATAAATAACACTGGGGTATGCAATAGGCCCCAAACTAATGATAGTCCTATCAGAAGAAATACTCTCAATTTCAATTCACATGACATGTCCTACAATTGTAACTGAACCTTCCCAAAATCCTGGCAAACCTATGAATGGGGGGCATGGGTGTACTCAGAAGGCCTTGCAGAAAACAACCTGGGGTGTTGTCTTACAGTATCCTACAGCAGTGTCTCCAAAATAACAGTCAAAAAGAAATGTGTGTGTAAAAATAAAAAATTACCATTCTACACTTTCTCCAATTTTTTTAGATATGACAGTTGCATCAAAGGCATCAAAACACTCCATATACAATACCTTGGGGTGTCAACTTTTCAAATATATGCAGATTCATGGAAATAAAATAAATTGGGATATGTAAAAAGGTCCCAAAAGAGAAAATAGGCAAAGAAGATATGTCAAATTGGAAAAATGACAAGCACATGTCAGAGGTTTGACATTGCACCTCCTCCAACAACCAAACAAACCTATACATGGGTGGTATCACTGTACTCGGGAGATGATGCTGAACACATATTGGGGTGTTGTTTGGCAGTAACATATAACAGTTTCTGTGAATTCATGCATGAAGTACAATGTATGTGAAAAATAACACAAAAAAATTGCTACCCAAAAGTTTGGCAAATGCTGGTTGCAGAATTAGTGCGTGGAAAGTGTAAAAATACTACCATTTGAAATACCCTAGGGTGTCTACCTTTCAAAAATATATGGTTTGATGGGGGCAAATTACATTGTCCATCTTCAAAAATGTCCCAAATGGGACATGGGTGCATGTTGACCAGATGTCAAAATTCCAAGTTGGAAAACTGAAATGCGCACCTCCCAAATAAGGCCTTTTAGCCCCCAAAGACCCCCATAAACCTATACGTGGGTGGTATCACTGTACTCGGGAGATGTTGCTGAACACATATTGGAGTGTTGTTTGGCAGTAACACATAACAGTTTCTGTGAATTCATGCCTGAAGTACAATGTATGTGAAAAATAACACAAAAAAATTGCTACCCAAAAGTTTGGCAAATGCTGGTTGCAGAATTAGTGCATGGAAAGTGTAAAAATACTACCATTTGAAATACCCTAGGGTGTCTACCTTTCAAAAATATATGGTTTGATGGGGCAAATTACATTGGCCGGCTTCAAAAATGTCCCAAATAGGACATGGGTGCATGTTGACCAGATGTCAAAATTCCAAGTTGGAAAACTGAAATGCGCACCTCCCAAATAAGGCCTTTTAGCCCCCAAAGACCCCCATAAACCTATACGTGGGTGGTATCACTGTACTCGGGAGATGTTGCTGAACACATATTGGAGTGTTGTTTGGCAGTAACACATAACAGTTTCTGTGAATTCATGCCTGAAGTACAATGTATGTGAAAAATAACACAAAAAAATTGCTACCCAAAAGTTTGGCAAATGCTGGTTGCAGAATTAGTGCGTGGAAAGTGTAAAAATACTACCATTTGAAATACCCTAGGGTGTCTACCTTTCAAAAATATATGGTTTGATGGGGGCATATTACATTGGCCGGCTTCAAAAATGTCCCAAATAGGACATGGGTGCATGTTGACCACATGTCAAAATTCCAAGTTGGAAAACTAAAAATGTGCACCTCCCAAATAAGGCCTTTTAGACCCCAAAGACCCCCATAAACCTATACATGGGTGGTATCACTGTACTCGGGAGATGTTGCTGAACACATATTGGAGTGTTGTTTGGCAGTAACACATAACAGTTTCTGTGAATTCATGCCTGAAGTACAATGTATGTGAAAAATAACACAAAAAAATTGCTACCCAAAAGTTTGGCAAATGCTGGTTGCAGAATTAGTGCGTGGAAAGTGTAAAAATACTACCATTTGAAATACCCTAGGGTGTCTACCTTTCAAAAATATATGGTTTGATGGGGCAAATTACATTGGCCGGCTTCAAAAATGTCCCAAATAGGACATGGGTGCATGTTGACCAGATGTCAAAATTCCAAGTTGGAAAACTGAAATGCGCACCTCCCAAATAAGGCCTTTTAGCCCCCAAAGACCCCCATAAACCTATACGTGGGTGGTATCACTGTACTCGGGAGATGTTGCTGAACACATATTGGAGTGTTGTTTGGCAGTAACACATAACAGTTTCTGTGAATTCATGCCTGAAGTACAATGTATGTGAAAAATAACACAAAAAAATTGCTACCCAAAAGTTTGGCAAATGCTGGTTGCAGAATTAGTGCGTGGAAAGTGTAAAAATACTACCATTTGAAATACCCTAGGGTGTCTACCTTTCAAAAATATATGGTTTGATGGGGGCATATTACATTGGCCGGCTTCAAAAATGTCCCAAATAGGACATGGGTGCATGTTGACCACATGTCAAAATTCCAAGTTGGAAAACTAAAAATGTGCACCTCCCAAATAAGGCCTTTTAGACCCCAAAGACCCCGATAAACCTATACATGGGTGGTATCACTGTACTCGGGAGATGGTGCTGAACACATATTGGGTGTTGTATGTCAGTAACACTTTAAATTCTTAGTGAATGTATTCCTAAATTGCAATCTGTGTTAAAAAATTCACCAAAAAAAATGTTTCTCTTCAAAATTTGACATAGATTGGTGTTAAAATGGTTACATGAAAAGAGTCAGAATACCCCAGGTTTAGTACCTTTGGTTGTCTACTTTTAAAACATATAAACATATGGGGGGTTATTCAGTGATTCATGACAGATATCAATGTTACAATGTCATTATCGCTAATTTTGAAAAAAATGGTTTTGAAATAGCAAAGTGCTACTTGTACTTTTTGCCCTATAACTTGCAAAAAAAGCAAATAACATGTAAACATTGGGTATTTCTAAACTCAGAACAAATATTAGGATATATTTAAGAGCTTTTTTAATTACCTTTTGTAGATAAGTAAAAGATTTTTCAAGTAAAAGTCATGAATAGTGATTTTTATTTACAATTTTTAATATATTTTATTATTTTTTTTAAATAGATTTCATGATATGTTGAAAATAATGACATCTTAAGAAAGCCCTGCTTATAGCGAGAAAAACAATATATAATATGTGTGGGTACAATAAATGAGAGAGAGGAAAATTACAGCTAAATACAAACACTGCAGAAATGCAAAAACAGCCATTGTCACTAAGGGTACAAAATTTGTAAAACAGTCCGGTCACTAAGGGGTTAAAAGGGTTAGTTTTCTGTAAAACAAACTAAAGTTGTCTTAGGGTGGCAGGTCATTTTTGGAAACTGTATTCCCATTCCTTTTCCTATAGATTTTATTAGTGACTATTTTAACTTTTTAGGTGCTGAAGTGGCGTCTGACGTATTGATTTGTAACGCGTTGGACGACTTTTTGCCACGTACAAGGATAAAAGTTTGCAATGTTGTACTATAATTTTTTTCTAAAGCAAAAGTTTAAATGAATTCCCAGCAGACGCAGTTTTTTTCCCCTGATGAAAAAGTCTTCTCCTGTGAACCTGGATCATTATTTCATTCTCTCCTAATCTTGTCTCCCAAAGTCTTGCAGGTATTTTAATTGGAGCCAGGAGTCCTCGTTAATTAGGAAGTATTCTGAATAGAGGAATGCCATGGTAGGAGATTCTGAATTGCAATGATTCAGTGAGCACAGCAGGGGGTGCTGCAGGTCTGCCCATTTATATCAACAGGTATTTTTTGATGCAGGCTGAAGTGTCCTTAACACCTTTTGTCTCTAAAAGTTTTGGAGACCGCTTTCATATTTAAATAGTTAAAAGCCCATTTAAATAAAGGAGACTTTGTACATTTTTATTTGTGCTGTTTGGTACAACTGTTTTTCTCCAGAATAGATTTTCTTATTTTTTTCTACATAGAAACCTTAATTCTTTGAGTGCCAGAGATATATCCAATCCATTACTGAGAGTTCTCAGGTTCACAGTTATTTAGACTGAAAATTTACTATATATTTAATTGCAAAGAAGATCGACTAACTGAACACATGTATTAGTCTTCAGAGACTTTTGTTTCATTGAGACACATTTCATTGATTGAAAGACAGCGACACCAGCAGGAGAACATTTTTGCCAAAATGACCACAGTGTCAGGGGCATTAAATGGACTGTACGGATGAGACTGTTTCACATTCAGTGGGACAGAAAAATATGGGAGGTTAAATTAATGCTCCAGTTTAATACTTTAAAGGGATAGTAATACTTGAAATCTAAAAAATATATGTTGTAGGGTTTATCCCCCTGAGTAAAACAAGAGTACTCCCACTGCTGAAAGGTGTTTCATTCAAAAGTTATTAATTTTCAAAGTTGAATTTTTCAGTTGCAATATCACAGTGGCCTGAAATTGTACAGTGGCGCTGTTGCTACACCATCCTATGGAGATTTATGATCCCGGGACCATAAATCTCCATAGGATGGTGTAGCAACAGCGCCACTGTACAATTTCAGGCCACTGTGATATTGCACCTAAAAAATTCAACTTTGAAAATTAATAAATTTTGAATGAAACACCTTTCAGCAGTGGGAGTACTCTTGTTTTACTTAGGGGGATAAACCCTACAACATTTTTTTTTTACATTTTAAGTATTACTATCCCTTTAACACCTTTTGTCTCTAAAAGTGACAGAGATGTATCCAACCCATTACTGACAGTTCTCAGGTTCTCAGTTATTTAGACTGAAAATTTACTATATATTTAATTGCAAAGAAGATCGACTAACTGAACACATGTATTAGTCTTCAGAGACTTTTGTTTAATTGAGACACGTTTCATTGATTGAAAGACAGCGACACCAGCAGGAGAACATTTTTGCCAAAATGACCACAGTGTCAGGGGCATTAAATAGACTGTACGGATGAGACTGTTTCACATTCAGAGGGACAGAAAAATATGGGAGGTTAAATTAATGCTCCAGTTTAATACTTTAAAGGGATAGTAATACTTGAAATGTAAAAAATATATGTTGTAGGGTTTATCCCCCTGAGAGCAGGAGAACATTTTTGCCAAAATGACCACAGTGTCAGGGGCATTAAATGGACTATACTGATGGGACTGTTTCACACTCAGAGGGACAGAAAAATATGGGAGGTTAAATTAATGCTCCAGTTTAATACTTTAAAGGGATAGTAATACTTAAAATGTAAAAAAAAATGTTGTAGGGTTTATCCCCCTGAGTAAAACAAGAGTACTCACACTGCTGAAAGGTGTTTCATTCAAAAGTTATTAATTTTCAAAGTTGAATTTTTTTAGGTGCAATATCACAGTGGCCTGAAATTGTACAGTGGCGCTGTTGCTACACCATCCTATGGAGATTTATGATCCCGGGACCAGAGCAGTCCATAGGATCGTATAGCAACAGCGCCACTATACAATTTCAGGCCACTGTGATATTGCACCTAAAAAATTCAACTTTGAAAATTAATAACTTTTGAAAGAAACACCTTTCAGCAGTGGGACTACTCTTGTTTTACTTAGGGGGATAAACCCTACAACATATTTTTTTTTACATTTTAAGTATTACTATCCTTTTAACACCTTTTGTCTCTAAAAGTGCCAGAGATGTATCCAACCCATTACTGACAGTTCTCAGGTTCTCAGTTATTTAGACTTGAAAATTTACTATATATTTAATTGCAAAGAAGATCGACTAACTGCACACATGTATTAGTCTTCGGAGACCTTTTTTCGTTGAGACACTTTTGATTGATTGAAAGACAGAGACATCAGTAGGAGAACATTTTTGCCAAAATGACCACAATGTCAGGGACATTAAAAGGACAGTGCTGATGGGACTGTTTCACACTCCGAGTGACAGAAAAATATGGGAGGTTAAATTAATGCTCCAGTTTAATACTTTAAATAATGGCCTGAACAGGGACAGGGGATTTCTGTCACATTATCACCGTGTGGATTAGTCTTTACAACTGTCCCACTGGGTGTGTAAATAACTTTGACACTTCCTGACTGCAATTTACATCACACTTCTTTACCACTGACTGATCAAAGAATCTGGTTCTGGACTGAGATAAACAATGTAATGTGTACTTGTATGTAAGTGAGATATTTTAGTATTTATCTGTATAACATGCCTGAGAAAGAGACCTTGCATTCTAAATGTGCATAGATAGCCAATAAAGCTATCAACTTGACTATATTTGCCTTACGTTTGAATGTGGAGGGATTCGCAAGAATGTATCCAAACAGTTATTTGAATTTGACTTAAAGGGACAGGAACACTTAATAGTGGGTACTCCCACTGCTGAGAGGTGATTTATTTGAAATGTATTGCAATTCAAACTTCAGTTTTTCAGATGCAATATCTCAATGGCCTGAAATTGCACAGTGGTTCTGTGTGTGCGTGTCCCCATTGCTTTGAACTCTCCAGGATTGACCCTGAGATTCATGGTCTTGACCCAGATCTCAAAGTGTCAGGGTAAAGGGCCAAATTCTCAGAGTGAGAGAGTTCTGTGTTTCCTATTATATGATTTTCCCCAATTAAATGTTTCTTTAGTCTCTAAATTGGTTCCATTTCTAACAGAAAGACAGGGGGAGATGTCCTGCTTGTCTTGTTGTGTTGGTGTGTATGTGTGTGTCTGTGTGTGTATGTGAGATTCTGTTCTCATACCTGTAAACTCTCACAATATACCACAGAGAGTCTGGGCTTCTGACTGAATTACCAGGTCTATGGGGACAGAGGCTGATTCTCCAGCAGTGGTGAGTTTCTTCTCCTTCCCACCCTGTTGTGCCCACTTTCCACCCACTTCTCCTCCTTCCCACCCTGTTCCTCCCACTTCTCACTCCCTTCTCCTCCTTCCTATCCTGTTCTGCCCACTTCTCCTTCTTCCGACCCTGTTCCTCCAACTTCTCATTTCCACCCTGTTTTGCCCACGTCCCGCCCACTTCTCCTCCTTCCCACCCTGTTCCACCCCCTTCTCCTCCTTCCCAGCCTGTTCTGCCCACTTCCCACCCCCTCTCCTACTTCCCATCATGTTCCTCCCACTTCTACTCCTTCGCACCCTGTTCCTCCCACTTACCACCTACTTCTCCTTCCCACCCTTTTCCTCCCACTTCCCCTTCTTCCCATCCTGTTACTCCCACTTCCCACCCACTTATCCTTCCCACCCTAGTTATCCCACTTTTCCTCCTACTTCCCACCCACTTCTCCTCCTTCCCACCCTGTTACTCCACTTCCCACCCACTTCTCCTCCTTCCCACTCTTTTCCTCCCACTTCCCATCCACTTACCCTCGTTCCCACCCTGTTCCTCCCACTTTCCACCCACTTCTCCTCCTTCCCACCCTTTTCTTCCCACTTCCCACCCACTTCTCCTCCTTCCCATCCTATCCTTCCCACTTCCCTCCCACTTCTCCTCCTTCCCATCCTGTTACTCCAACTTCCCGCCCATGTCTCCTCCTTCCCACCCTGTTCCACCCACTTCCCAGCACAATCCTGGTTAAACCCCATCCACCCAATTAAGCTTTATGATGCGAATCGAGTCATTAACTTAAGCCTGGACGCAGCCCATGACCCGTCTCTGGGGGCACCACAGGAGTAAGTTCTCAGGACCATTCACAATTGCACCCTAAACAACCACTGACTTAAAAGTTCTTCATTTTACAAAACTAAATATTTCTTTCTTTATTTCGGCTTTTTTTTGCTTATTTCAGCTGTCTCATTTGCTGGCTGCACATTTTGAATGCTTCATTCTTTTTGACTTATTAACACAAAGCCCTAATTAGAATTCACAGCACATAGAAACACATCACATCTTCTGGGGTTTGTTTATTGGTGAAAGAGGTAACTTGAGTCCCCTTTTCCTGTATAAAGAGCACTTCCGAGAATGAGGTTCCTTCTGCCATAAGAGGGGGTAGGCAACATCTGGCTCTCCGGCTGTTGGGGACTACATCTCCTATCATCCCCCACCAGCCAAAGGCTAAAACTCTCATTATCCCCCGCAAGAACTGGAGAGCCAAAGGTTTCTTACCCCTGTACTATTATATCAGTTAGGCTAATTTACTAATTAGAGGAATACTGGGGCAAACCAGCTGCTAGGAAGGTATCCAACACATTGTGAAGGAACCCACTGAACATTTACATAAAATAACATTAATATATTGAGTTTATGTTTTGATATTTGCATTAGAAAATAATCTGATTTATGTATCAAATTAATAAGATAGTGAATGAGCAAAACAATTGCACCATATGTATAAAAGAAAAATGACAGCTGAAATGAGTACAAGTTGATATACAATGATACATAAGGAGGGAATGTACAAAATTCACTAGTTGGCATCCGACTCCTGTGTGCGCACTTCAGACATACCTCCCAACATTTCAAATTGCTAAAGAGGGACACTTATGGTTTAGGGGGTGTGGCTGGTGGGCGGGGCATTACAGATAATTTTTAGGCTATTTTGTGACCTATTGACAGCTCCTTGTGTAACCTAGTAAGTGACTTATAACAAGACCAAAGTATTTTATTTACACAGACTAATGTTTAAACACATATACTGAAGTTTAAACAAGCATTAATGTGAATTGTATTGCTGTGGAGCAATGTGATACCATTACATACACACCACACAGTCTGATCTCCTAAAAAGAGGGACATCAGGGTGGGAAAGAGAGATTTGGGTCTTAAAGAGGGACACTTGGGAGGTATGCTTCAGAGTATACACTAGAAAGCTCGTAGAACAAAATTGAATCTCACTCTTGACATATGGAATCATACCTCCCAAGTGTCCCTCTTTAGGAGGGACAGTCCCTCTTTTAGACCCAAATCCCTCTGTCCCTCTTTCCCACCCTGATGTCCTTCTTTTTAGGAGATCAGATTGTGTATATGTGTATAATGTTGCACTACAGCAATAAAACTCACATTAACGATTGTTTAAATGTCAGTTTATGTGTTTATACATTAGTCTGTTTAAATAAAATACTTTGGTCTTGTTATATATCATTTATTAGGTTACACAAGGAGGTGTCAATAGGTCATGAAATAGCCTAAAAATTCTCATTAATGCCCCGCCCACCAGCTACGTCCCCCCCCCCCAGCAACACCCCCTAAACCACAAGTGTCCCTCTTGGGAAGTATGCTCTTGAAATAAGGAATAGATGGTGGATAAAATCACTTCTTTATTTAAATAGAGAGACATATACATAGAGCACTCACATCTTACGTGTTTCGCACAAACTGTGCTTACTCATAGACTTGGGTGCACACTCTCCACTGTCGTTAAGACATTACTGACTGAAGGCCACAAATTCCTCCCATGTAGCGTACAAAGAAAATGGAGCAAAGTTAAAGGGATGGTAATACTTTATTATTACTATCCCTCATTTCGTAGGTATTTGCAAAATAAGTTAATAGTCACCAGGTTAATCTCTCAGACCTTTATGGTTTGAGAGATAACTGAAGGCAAAGTTCCCCCTCCCTCCCCCTTCCCTGAAGTCAGCGTTGTACTGACTGCAGGGATATCTGGTCTGACTTTCATCATGCGGCTCTGCAGCAGAGCCGCGATCACATTAGTGACAAAGAATTATTTCACTGAAACTGTCTTCTACATGTGCTTGCAAACCAATCACAAACCAAGCACATGTAGAAGACCGTTTCAGTGACATAATTCTTCTTCACTAACGGGATCTCGGCTCAGATGCAGAGCTGCAAGCCTGTCGTACGACAGACTTCCCCTGCAGTCAGCACAACGGGAAGGGGGAGGGAGGGGGGAACTTTGCCTTCGGTTATCTCTCAAACCGTAAAGGTTTGAGAGATGAACCTGGGGGCTATTAACTTATTTTACAAATACCTACAATATGAGGGATAGTAATAATAAAATATTACTATCCCTTTAAGCCAATACGTCTGCACCTTGTTTAAGTCCTTAAACATCAGAGGCGTGTGCAGTGCCCTGTGAAGTAAGTAACTCATATTCTCTGAGGCCGATGTAGTAAGAGAGCGGAGATATTCTGGAGTGAGCCAATTGCCTCATAGAGGAAAAATACAAATTGCCCAAATTACAGTTCATTTAAATGTGGTCTTTAAAGGGATAATAATACTTCTGTTATGTAATATTTAGTATTGCAGTTGTTAAAAAAATAAAGCAAAGTATTGAAGTCTTTTTGCTTTAACTTTCATATTTTTAATGTAATATTGATCTAAAGTTCACCCCTCCCGCCCCTTTTAGCTACGTTAGCTGCTAGCTGACAAAATCGGATTCTGGTCTGCAGACCGGACGGCTTGTCTAGGAAGCCGAAACAGCATTGCATACAAAGAAAATATTCATGACAACGGACTACAAAGTGGGCATGGTTTGAAGCAGTAGACCGTTGTTATGAAAATCATCTTGGTATCCACTAGGGTGACCACATGTCCCGGAATGCCCGGGACTGTCCCTTATTGGGGGTCTGTGTCCCGCGTCCCGAGTCCCGGAATGAAGTAACACACACCAGTCCAGCCAGCCAATGAAATGTATTTGATATATGGACCATATAGCAAATACATTTCATTGGCTGGTTGGACTGGTGCGTGCGAGAAATCTTGGATGGAGCAGCTATGCTGATGCGGAAAATGAGACCCGCTGCTGAGGCTCCCACTGCCTTGCCGCGCTGACCATCTTTCTGAGGCTGTTCCCATTGGGAACTCTTACACTGTGTCAGCCTCAGAAAGATGGTTAGCACCAGCGGGAGCCTAAGCCACTGGACTAGGGTGACCACATGTCCCGGAATGGCAGAAAGGAAATGTGGTCACTCTAGTATCCACTACTATTTCAGCTCTCCAGACGAGCGTCCGGTCTGCAGACCAGAATCCAAGTCTGACAGCTAGAGCTCCGACGTAGCTAAAGGGGCGGGAGGGGTAAACTTTACATCGATATTACACTAAAACTATGAAAGTTATAGCAAAAAGACTTCAATACTTTGCTTTATTTATTGAATGACTACAATTTTAAATCTTACATAAAAGAAGTATTACTATCCTTTTAAAGGGTTAGTAATGTCTGATTATAATTGCATGTTATATTGTAGATTTAAAAAAATAAATTATCTGGAGCAAGTCCCGCCTCTCAAACATTTATAGTCTGAAAGCTATAATGTTTTAAAGTACTCCCTCCCTCCCCTTGCACTGATGTCGGCTGTAAAGAAGAGCCAAAATAGCGCTATTTAAAAAAAAATACTTCATTGGATCGATCTACATAGGGTGACCACATTTCCGTTCTGCCATTCCGGGACGTGGTCACCCTACCATAAAGCCTCTTCATCGCCACATTGCCCCTTGATGCCCTACCTTGAGTCCCTGGTGGTCTAGCGGTGTGGAAAGTGCTCTGTGCCTCCTCCGGCACAGAGCTGAAGCTCCCGCGCGCTGTGCTCAGTAATGCAGAGCGCTGGGAGATGATGTCATCTCCCAGCGCTCTGTATTACTAGAGCGCTTGCCTCCAGGAGATCAGGCTCAGCTGCATTGCCGCCCTGGATGTCAGCCTGCAAGCGGTGTGTCATATCATGGACGCCGCGAGGGAGCTCTGATTTAGGCTACCAAGCGCTCCCTCGCGGCGTCCATGATGTGACACACCGCTTGCAGGCTGACATCCAGGGCGGCTTGGCTTCATTCCGGGACACTTCATTGTCCCGGTTGGAGATGACCCGGGACGCGGGACATAGCCCTGAAATAAGGGACAGTCCCGGACATTCCGGGACCCGTGGTCACCCTAGATCTACAATGTGTGCCTGGTTTGCAAGCATACTTTGTAGACTGTTCCAATGAAGTATTTCATTTTAGATAGCGCTATTTTGGCTCTTCTGATGAGCCGCCGGCTGGTCCCGGGACCAGGATCTCCTTCTGTCAGCTATAAAGCTGACATCTGTGAAAGGGGAGGGAGGGGGGAAGTTTAAAACCGGCCGGCTCCAAAAGGGACTGACAGCGCAGACGCACGGACATCACTATGGCAAGATGTCCGTGCTTCCTGCTACTGTCAGCCTCCGAATAAGCAGAAAATCTTTTAAACCAGGTAATATTTCTGCCGACTAGCGCTACTAAGCAGCTAGTCGCCAGATGAAGACTTAATTAAGATGAAGTTTTTGCGGGGTGGTAGTTCCCCTTTAATTACTGGATCTCCGGGACAGAGGTTGCTTCTCTGGCATGCTGAGTATACAGTTAATCCTGCTAACTCCTAGACCAGTTCCACCTCTCCTGTCCTGTTCAACCCAATAACACATTCATTTAAGCATAAATGCTGCCTTTCCTCCTGCCAATGCCACCAGTCCTGATGAAGCCCTATCTCCTCTGGCATTTGGGGGGTTAAAAATACCCAATTTAAATCAATGTTAATTTTTGTAATTTTTATTGGTTTGCCCCAGAATTCCTTCTCCTTTTCCTTTTGACATATGACCCTAAAATGTTCACATATCAAATTTCAAGTCATAATATGCACAAGGACAAACTATGGACTCCTTCTGCTCTCTATTAAAGGGACAGTAATACTTTGTTAGGATGCAGCTTTGGTAGTAGGTTTTTTTCATAAAAGGAACAATTCAGGATAGATGTAGAAGAGTTCTTTATTGCAACAAAAAGATGACAAAGTTGCAGTTCTTAGGAATGTTTCTATACAGCTGATGGAAGCTGGAACCTCTTCCTTGGATGGTCTGATCTTAGTGAACTACTACTGGACTTTATATACAGTTTTGACTCTCACTAACATGGTCATAACAAGAATAGACATTACACATATCTACTAATATGGGTACAGAGGCAAGCACAACAAGAATAGCATGTAATCAGTTTCTACATATGGATATAAGCTTAAGCTATGAGGTAATATGCATACATTATAACTTTACTTTAAATTGCTGCTGATAATAACCTATGTATAGGTCTTTCCAGAGACCATGATTGACACAATCAGGTGGTTACACTCTGTCAGCTAATCTCTACATTCGTTCATACATACATCCCTGATGCTATTTTAGAAAGGTCAAGATTATTTCTCTTGTCAGTGAGGACAAAAGAGAGAGAGAGAGAGAGAGAGAGAGAGAGAGAAGGAAATACTGATTTAATATGTTAGTTAGAGGATTTAAAGGGACAGTTTTCCTATTTCTTACATACTTATAATAAAGTTGAGTCTTCTTTACTCTATTTTTAGCGTGTATTGCTATATTTCAGTAGTAACAGGCTTGTAGTTCAACAGCAATTCAATCCCCGTCCCTTTCCCCTGCGTCACTCTACCTCTCAGTCTGGTCTGGATGGAGCGCGGCGAGGGACAATCTTCAGTAAGCAAAAGGAAAATTCTGCTCTCCTTCCTCAAGGGGGCAGTGTTTTCCTTATACTTACCGTGTGAAGATTGCCCCTCGCCACATCCATCCAGTCCCACAACTGGATTCCACAACTGATGGGAGGCGTCCAGAAGGGGAATCCATTATGATTCAATTGCTGATGCACTACAAGGCTGTTGGTATTTAAATATAGCTCTACCTGCTTCAAATAGAATAAAGACAACTCTGAGCTGCACTTTATTATAGGTATATAGATATATAGCTATATATATAGATATATTACTATCCCTTTAACCTGTCTGTGAATCTCTCAAAGTAAATATTGAAATCTGTTTCATTGTCTCGTGAGCAGCTGAAGAGCAGACACGGTATCACAGTGTTCCCATGTAACTAATCACTACAGCAGACAGACAGATAAGGATATCTTTGGTATTTCGCCTACTACTCCTCCAAGTTTACTTTTTTTACATTCTTTCTTCAGTAATGAGATTAATATTCCTTATTTCTAATGCCAATTTGGAAGGAACCTTAATGTTATAAAATGGTTTATCATAACACATTCTACACACTGATAATATTGTATATAATAATTTGCTAGGATGTTTGTCAGAAGCCGTCATGTGCAGTGAGACTGCCCGAATGCACAGAATGCTGGGAGACGGAATGCTGGGAGTTCTGTGCTGGGAGCATGGAATGCTGGGAGTTCTGTGCTGGGAGCACGGAATGCTGAGAGTACAGAATGCTGGGAGTACAGAATGCTGGGAGTACGGAATGCTGGGAGTACAGAATGCTGGGAGTACAGAATGCTGGGAGTTCTGTGCTGGAAGCATGGAATGCTGGGAGCACTGAATGCTGGGAGTTCTTTTTTGGGAGCATTCTGTGCTTTCGGGCAGTCTCTACAGTGCATGACTGCATCGGCGGCAGGACGCAGCGGAGGACCGGCCTCTTAACCCTTTGAGTATCAGAGGGGTACACAACGCATTGCAAAGCAATGCGTTGCGTACCCCTCTGGCACTCAAAGGTTTAACATCACCGGACTTTGGCCCGTGTACACGGGCTTTTACACTAGTTCACAATGATACACTGAGGTTGATAAACGTATCTTTTTTCAACCTCATGAACTACGTTAGTTGCACCTTGTTGGTTTCCAGTTGGGATAAATTAATATTCCCAGAAAAACCGAAATCTTGATTCACATTAAAGCTGATTTTTTTTTTCTACCAAGATCACATTCCCTTCCATATCTCTCATTCCCTTCTCTCTCTCTTTCTCCCTCCCTTTATCTCAGTCTCTCTCACACACATGAGAGTTGGTATTGTGTTAGCCGTAGATATACAGGAGGCAAATATAGTTGTTGATACCTTTATCTCACACGCAAACAGACTTTCTGTCTCGCTCTCACATTTAAAGGGACAGTAATGTCCCCCAAAAAAATGTCTAGTTTTGTAGACTTAAAAAAAATATATATATGCTTCAAACCCAATCTCTCAAACCGCTATGGTTTGAGAGATATAGGGATTCAAAGTTCCCCCCTCCCTCCCCTTCTCGTGGAGAATCGAGTCGTACGATTCGAGGAGGCTCTGCAGCAAAGCCGAGATTGCGTTATCTATAAAGAATTCATTCAATGGAAAGATCTACAAAGTGTGTCTAGTTTGCAAGCACACTTTGTAGACATTTCCAGTGAATGAATTCTTTATAGATAAAGCAATCGCTGCTCTGCTGCAGAGCCGCCTGCTGGTCCCATTACTGGATCTCCTGCTGTCAGATTGATGTTGACGTCAGGAGAAAGAGAAAGTGGTGAACTTTGGATCCCTATATCTCTCAAACCATAGCAGTTTGAGAAATCGGGTTTGGAGCATTTTTTCTTTTTTTTTTAAGTCTACAAAACTGGATTTTTTTTTTTTTCGGGGGGGGGCATTACTATCCCTTTAACTTGTCTTAGGCAGGTCCACTTTAACCCTCTGTGTGCCAGAGGGATATCCAACACATTTACTGGCACTCAAAGGGTTAACAAGACACCACGTGTCACGAATTAATAAAAATCACAGTAATCAATAAATATTGTAATATCTGCTGCCGGTGACAGAATCATAACCTAGTCCGATTAGCTGCACGTACATATCGAAAACATTTGCCAACACCAGTGCATTTCTGTCACTCTGAAGCTTAGCTGTGGATTTGACTGTCACAATGAAAGGGGTATAACTCTGTCTGACCTCAAAGTGACCTTGTGACCTTGCTCTGACCACTGCTGTAAATCGAGCACAGAGCCAGTGCATACCTCCCAACATTTCAAATGGCTAAAGAGGGACACTTTCATTTTAGGTGGTGGCGTTGGGGGCGTGACTGGTGGGCGGAGCATTGATGATAATTTTTTGGTCATTTGATGACCTTCTGATACCTCTTTGTGTAACTGAATAAATGATTTAGAGCAAGAACAAAGCATTTTATTTACACAGACTTAATTTATAAAAACATATACTGATGTTTAAACAAACATTAATGTGAGTTTTATTACTATGGAGCAATGTGATACACTTATATACACACCACACAGTCTGATCTCCTGAAGAGGGACATCTGGATGGGAAAGAGGGACAGAGGGATTTGGGTCTCAAAGAGGGACTGTCCCTCCTAAAGAGGGACACTTGGGAGGTATGACCAGTGATCTCTGATAAGCATTCAGATCTGGATTTTTGTTAATATTAAATTTGGCTTCTCGTTAAAGTGTATAGATTGCATTGATTCTTTGGGGCAGAGTAACCTTTGGGAGATGTCTACATACCTCCCAACATTTCAAATGGCCAAAGAGGGACACTGTTGTTTTATGGGGTGTTGCTGAGGGAGTGACTGATTACCGCAAAATTTTAGGTCATTTCACGACCTATTATCACATCCGGACTCCCCGCGCAGTTGCACGTCGTTCAGGGAGTCCGGAATCCGAATCCGAAAAAAAAAAAAATATACGGTCCCTGGTCCTTAAGTGACCGCGCCATGCATGCGCGGCCGGTCCTTAAGGGGTTAAACACATATACTAAAAGTGTAAACAAACATTAATCACAGAACCTGATCTCCTAAAAAGAGCGACACCGCTGTACAATTTCAGGCCACTGTGATATTGCACCTAAAAAATTCAGCTTTGAAAATGAATAACTTTTGAATGAAACACCTTTCAGCAGTGGGAGTTCTCTTGTTTTACTCAGGGGGATAAACCCTACAACATATTTTTTTTTACATTTTAAGTATTACTATCCCTTTAAACATGAGAGTTTGACAGGAGAGTGGACAGGAAAGAATGACAGCTACTGCATCACTCAAACCACAGGCAAGTAAACAAATAAGGAGTGAAATGGAACTAGAGAGAATAGATAAATATTACTAATATAACAATTTGATATTTTTTTTGTCTGTTTCACAATAATTAGAGGTTAATCTTCACCCCTCTTCAATCAGGTTTTAGACTAAACCGCTCAACAGTCACGTCTCTTCTAAAAGTAACCAACGATATCCAGACTGGCATGGATAATGGTGAACTCACTGGAGCTATTTTCCTAGATTTCGCTAAGGCCTTTGACACAGTAGACCATAACATTCTTATCAGCAAACTCCAAAACTCAGGACTGGGTAATAATTCTCTAAACTGGTTCCGATCCTATTTATCAGACAGAATGCAATATGTGTCAGTTGCAAACAATGACTCCATTCCGCTCAAAGTAACAAGTGGAGTTCCCCAAGGCTCCATTCTTGGCCCTCTTCTATTTTCTCTTTTTATAAATGATCTGCCCACGGTTTGCAAATCATCTTCAGTACACATGTATGCAGATGACACCATTCTCTATGCTAAAAACTTAAGCATATCACAACTTGAAACCGAATTACAACATGATTTCTATGAAGTGGAAAGATGGATAACGCAGAACAAACTTTTCTTAAACACAGATAAAACAGTCACAATGATATTTGGCACAAAGCACAAACTGCGTAATCTCGACAATATCCACCTATCCATTGTAACAGAGTCTAATCGTAAATTTGCCCCAGTAGACTCCTACAAATATCTTGGTATGTGGCTTCACCCTAACCTCAATTTTGATCACCATATCGACAAATTAACCTCTAAACTTTATCCCAAAATAAATACTCTTTTTAGAAACAAATCATGTTTAAGTACCCTGGTGAGAAAACATATTCTACAACAGATGCTGCTGCCAGTCATAGACTATGGTGACGTAGTATATGCTCCAGCACCAGAAATCCATCTCAGTAAACTTGACACTCTATATAATTCATTATGCCGCTTTATCCTCCAATGTGAATACACCACCCATCATTGTGACATGCTTAAAGAACTAAATTGGCTAACACTCAAATCTAGACGTGCCCTTCATCTTTCTTGCTTAGTACACAACCACTTCTCTGGAAAACTACCACACTACCTGAGCAGTATGCTCACTCCAGCTCTCCATACTAACTATAACCTCCGCTCCACTACTAACAACTCACTGACTATTCCACATTACCTGAGCAGTAAGTTCACTCCAGATCTCCATACTAACTATAATCTCCACTACTAACAACTCACTGACTATTCCACACTACCTGAGCAGTATGATCACTGCAGATCTCCATACTAACTATAACCTCCACTGCTAACAACTCACTGACTATTCCACACTACCTGAGCAGTATGATCACTGCAGATCTCCATACTAACTATAACCTCCACTACTAACAACTCACTGACTATTCCACACTACCTGAGCAGTATGATCACTCCAGACCTCCATACTAACTATAACCTCCACTACTAACAACTCACTGACTATTCCACACTACCTGATCAGTATGATCACTCCAGATCTACATACTAACTATAACCTCCACTACTAACAACTCACTGACTATTCCACACTACCTGAGCAGTATGATCACTCCAGATCTCCATACTAACTATAACCTCCACTACTAACAACTCACTGACTATTCCACACTACCTGAGCAGTATGATCACTCCAGATCTACATACTAACTATAACCTCCATTACTAACAACTCACTGACTATTCCACACTACCTGAGCAGTATGATCACTCCAGATCTCCATACTAACTATAACCTCCACTACTAACAACTCACTGACTATTCCACACTACCTGAGCAGTATGATCACTCCAGATCTCCATACCAACTATAACCTCCACTCCACTGCTAACAACTCACTGACTATTCCACACTACCTGAGCAGTATAATCACTTCAGATCTCCATACTAACTATAACCTCCACTACTAACAACTCACTGACTATTCCACACTACCTGAGCAGTATGATCACTCCAGATCTCCATACCAACTATAACCTCCACTCCACTGCTAACAACTCACTGACTATTCCACACTACCTGAGCAGTATGATCACTCCATATCTCCATACTAACTATAACCTCCACTACTAACAACTCACTGACTATTCCACACTACCTGATCAGTATGATCACTCCAGATCTACATACTAACTATAACCTCCACTACTAACAACTCACTGACTATTCCACACTACCTGAGCAGTATGATCACTCCAGATCTCCATACTAACTATAACCTCCACTACTAACAACTCACTGACTATTCCACACTACCTGAGCAGTATGATCACTCCAGATCTACATACTAACTATAACCTCCATTACTAACAACTCACTGACTATTCCACACTACCTGAGCAGTATGATCACTCCAGATCTCCATACTAACTATAACCTCCACTACTAACAACTCACTGACTATTCCACACTACCTGAGCAGTATGATCACTCCAGATCTCCATACCAACTATAACCTCCACTCCACTGCTAACAACTCACTGACTATTCCACACTACCTGAGCAGTATAATCACTTCAGATCTCCATACTAACTATAACCTCCACTACTAACAACTCACTGACTATTCCACACTACCTGAGCAGTATGATCACTCCAGATCTCCATACCAACTATAACCTCCACTCCACTGCTAACAACTCACTGACTATTCCACACTACCTGAGCAGTATGATCACTCCATATCTCCATACTAACTATTACCTCCACTGCTAATAACTCACTGACTATTCCACACTACCTGAGCAGTATGATCACTCCAGATCTACATACTAACTATAACCTCCACTACTAACAACTCACCTACTATACCACACTACCTGAGCAGTATGATCACTCCAGATCTCCATACTAACTATAACCTCCACTACTAACAACTCACTGACTATTCCACACTACCTGAGCAGTATGATCACTACAGATCTCCATACTAACTATAACCTCCACTAGTAACAACTCACTGACTATTCCACACTACCTGAGCAGTATGATCACTCCAGATCTCCATACTAACTATAACCTCCGCTCCACTACTAACAACTCACTGCGTATACCACAATACAAGAGAGAAGCAGGAAGATCTGCCTTCTCCTTCAAAGATCCGAAAATCAGGAACAATCTGCCTGAAATAATCACATCTGCTCTCAGTCTAAAATCCTTAAAAGCAAATGTTTCTTTATATCTAAAAACAGTGTGTAACTGTATATAATCTCATTATTTAATAAGTGAGTATGTATGTTTGTAAATAATGTCTCACAATTAGTGTAATGTAACCCTTTACTGAAAACTATCCAGGACATACTTGAAAACGAGAGAAATCTCAATGTATTCTTCCTGGTAAAACATTTTCTAAATCTAAAAATCTAAATCACGTCAATAAAGTGGAAGTGTGAATGTATATCAAGTGAATAAATAATATATCTTTGTTAGAGGGTTGACCATTTACTTGTTTGGTGTCAATGACACTTACTTTTGCTTTAATTTTTATCCTGTTTGAGATATGATGACCTTCATTGTTTCAGTACATTATATGTTTTTATAATATATATGCCTGTGATACTTGAGTAAGGGATGAATCCCCGAAATCTGTCATATAACAGGCTTAAATAGCTTACTATATGTACTGATGTTTTTCCACTTTGGCATTATTATGGATTTTTTATCTGTATTTTAATAAACTTGATACTACTTTTAGAGGATCCACTGTTTTATTTTATTTTTTTGAGAGAAGCGACTGAAACGGGGCAGTCACAATTTACCCCGTTTGAATTGGCTGGTTGTGCTCACAACCAGCTATCCCGCACAGTAATTGTGAGCATTGGTGAGGTTGGCCATATTTCCTTGAGACAAAAACAGGACTGGGTGTGGGACAGACGGACAGTGGGACTCCATCACTCCGAGTCCGATCATAGTAAGCTGCAAGAAGCGGGAATGCATTTGCTCCGTCTCTTACTAGCGGTGTTCTCTCTCTCTGGCCAAAAAGCCTGCTCCTGAAGTATATCGGAACTTCCTCTCTTTGTCACTCACACTAGTGGTTTTACTGTGTTTACTGTACTCATTGATTACCATACAGTCTTATGACTCGTTGTCATATCACTGTCTAAGAGACTGTATGGTAACTTACCATAGATTAGAGAGTCTTAGACAGTTATGAGTGACTCGAGTCATAGGATATACAAGGGAGCAAGGAATGGTAGAAGAGCCTCAGCAAGTAACAAATAAAACAATACAATTAACAGATATTGGGTTAACTCAAGAAGATGTCATGGGAAGACAGAACAAAATTAAGACCGACAAAGCACCGGGTCCTCTTGGTATACATCAAGGGTTCTTCAGGAACTTAATGAAGTGTTAGCAAAACCCCTATATTTACTCTTTAAAGATTCTATTACCACAGGCTCAGTGCCACAGGATTGGCGAAGCGCTAACATAGTGTCTCAATTTAAGAAGGGAACTAAAACAGAACCTGGGAATTATAGACCTGTGAGTTTGACCTCTGTAGTGGGAAAACTGCTAGATGGGATAATAAGGGACTATATTCAGGATTACAACACAAAAAATAAAAATCATTAGCACGAACATGGTTTTATGAAGAATAGATCATGCCAAACTAATCTTTTCAGCTTCTATGAGGAGGTAAGCAGCAACCTTGACAATGGCAAGGCAGTAGATGTAGTATATCTAGACTTTGCAAAGGCATTTGATACAGTGCCACACAGAAGGCTGGTGTATAAAATAAGGACATTGGGGCTAGGAGATAACCTTTGCAATTGGATACAAAACTGGCTGAAGGATAGGGAACAGTGCGTGGTTGTAAATGGAAAATTCTCCAATACAGTTAAAGCGGAGAGTGGAGTACCTCTGGGTTCAGTATTAGGTCTGCTGCTTTTTAACATGTTTATAAATGATCTGGAAATAGATATAGAAAGCAAAATATCAATATTTACAGATGAAACTAAATTATGCAAGGTCATTAATTCAGAACAGGATATTTTCTCTCTACAGAGGGACTTGAATACAATGTCAGATTGGGCAAACATATGGAATATGAAGTTTAATGTGGTAAAGTGTAAAGTTATGCATTTGGGAGGAAACAATCCCAAGGCTACTTATAAACTTAATGGAATCATTTAGGGGACTCATGGCTAGAGAAAGACCTGGGTATCCTTGTCATCTACAAACTTGGAAACAGTGACCAGTGTCAAACAGCAGTAGCAAAGGCAAACAAAATCCTGTCTTGCATAAAAAGTGGTATAGAAGCAAGAGTGGATAACATTATTTTGACATTATACAAATCATTGGTAAGACCTCACCTTGAGTATGCAGTGCAATTTTGGGCACCGGTTCTGAAAAAGGATATACTAGAACTAGAGAGGGTACAGCAGAGAGCAACAAAATTAATTAAGGGAATGGAGGACTTGACATATTAGGAACGACTAAACAAACTTGGTTTATTTACTCTAGAGAAAAGACGACTAAGAGGAGACCTTATCACATAGTACAAGTATATGAGAGGTCAATACAAGGATCTCTGCGGTGAGATATTTATTCCAAGGCCTGATCAGGTGACCAGGGGACACCCCTTGAGATTAGAGGAAAGGAGGTTTAGACTTCAGCAGAGGAAGGGGTTTTTTACAGTGATGTCTGTTAAATTGTGGAATTCTTTGCCCAGGGAGGTGGTTATGGCAGATACAATGGATGCATTCAAGAAAAGATTAGATACATTTCTTTCAAAAGGGAACATACAGAGTTATATTGTGTATTAGTAGGCTGAAGGTTGAACTTGATGGACTTGTGTCTTTATTCAACCTAATTTACTATGTTACTATGACTCAATGTGTACAGTAAAACCACACTAAAACCACTAGTGTGATGAAAGGAAGTTCCAATTTATTTTATCTTATGAGAAATAAACAAGCCACGTTCAGTTTTTTACAAAAAATGTAAAACAATATATAAATTATATGAAAAACGGGACAAAATGGACATTTATATTACAAAGACGGGACGGTCTGGAAATATGAAAAAAACGGTACTGTCCTGTTTAAAACGGTACGTATGGTCAGCCTAGTATTGGTCTCATATCAGTTCAACAGTGATAGAAGATAGCCATAGAGATACCTGTTGGTGGTTTGCGTTCTTCCTGTTTGTTTGCTTGAGATATGATACTGGTTGTTAAAGGGATAGTAATACTTCGTTTTATCTTTATTTTATTTTGTAGGCATTAAAAAAACATGAAGAACGATATAAGTCTTATCTCTCAAACCTTTATGGTTTGAGAGATATTCACAAGCAACGTTTCCCCTCCCACCCCTTTTACCTAGTGTAAGCCATCTCTTCTCAGATGTGGAATCCAGTCCATAGACCAGACAGATAACAGCAGGGGACAATCTTCTTCCTATGAGAACAATGAAAGCCCTGTCCCCCTTGACAAGTTTTTCAGGTTTTTCCCTTATCTTAATTGAAGATTGTCCCTCTCTGCAGTCTACCTGGGCACCTCCCTTCTGATCTGGCTGAGCAGTGTTACATCAGTAAAAGGGGCGGGAGGGGGTACTTTAACATTCAATTACTCTTGAACTACAACTCTGACAGAACTGAAATAACGCTTTCCAAAGTCCAAATACTATGATGATTAATTAGAGCTGCTTTTATTATGAAACATTACCACCCCTTTAAGTGTACACTACAATATATTATTTATTCACTTGATATGCATTCGCACATCAATTGATATGATGTGTTATTAGTATCTCATTTTGGTTTCGGTATATCTTTTGCAGATTTAACTTTTGTGTCATTTGGCCAGGATATATATGTATATCATATTCCTAGAATATTGTTGTCCCCTCTATTGTGATGTTGTTTTTAAAGGAAAAATTCACATTCAACAAACTTGTGTCCATATGCTTTACTTAGTAAAACTAAGTTAGTGTTGTTGGTTTTTTTTTTTTAAAAAGGATAGTAATCCTTCGTTTTATTTTTATCTTATTTTGTAGGCATAAAAAAACCATGAAGAACAATATAAGTCTTATCTCTCAAACCTTTATGGTTTGAGAGATATTCACAAGCAAAGTTTCCTCTCACTGACCAAAACGGTCAAGTCTGCCATCTAGCTGTCAGATTTGGAATCCGGTCTGCAGATCAACAGGTGGCTCTTCAGCAGAACCGAGATTGCAAGATATTAAAAATAACTATTTTATTGGAAGGGTCTAAAAAGTGTGCTTGCAAACCAGGCACACTTTGTAGACTATTCAAAGGAAGTAGTTCTTCTTATATCTCTCAATCTTGGCTCTGCTGTAGAGCCACGACCGGTCCGTGGACCAGATTCCAAATCTGACAGTTAGATGGCAGACTTGACCGTTTTGGTCAGTGAGGGGAAACTTTGCTTGTGAATATCTCTCAAACCATAAAGGTTTGAGAGATAAGACTTATATCGTTCTTCCTGATTTTTTAAAGCCTACAAAATAAAATGAAGATAAAACAAAGTATTACTATCCCTTTAAGTCAGTCTTACTTGGTACTGAAGATATTAAGCTTTAAAATGTGCCACTTCTGCGCTCGCACGAAGCCGCAGGACTTACCACCTCCACGCTAACTTAGTTTTACTAAGTAAAGCATATGGACACAAATTTGTTGAATTTGAATGTTCCCCTTTAACCCCTTAGGGACCCTTGACGTACCAGGACCGTCACGGTCCTTGGTATACTCAAGGACCGATGACAGTCATGGTACGTCACGTACTTTTTACTTACAGTGCTCTACCGGGAGCGCTGTAAGTAAAAATAGGGCATGAAATAGACCACTCCAAGATCGGAGCAATCTGTTTCAAGCCCCATAGTGATGCGCCGATACACGCAACAGGTCACGTGTACCAGCGCGTCCAAGTGCCCCTATGCTGTCATTATGGGACGGAAATGTCCCGCGACCGCTGGTCGTTAAGGGGTTAAGTATGTTTTAATTGTCTTTTCTGTGTTTGCATTTACTATAATAAAGATTTCTCTGTTTTGAATTACATTATTGTCTGGGTTGTGTGCATCATAAAGGGGTTCTATATTTTGGGATTCTTTTATCCCTTCTCTGTGTTTTCATGCCTGTTTTCTCCCAGAGCGCACCAAACTATTTGTTTTTTATTGCCCAGCTGTTTCTATTTGAGCTTGTGTTGATCTTCTTTTCTTTTGGGTCACATCCCTCAAAGGACAAAACACACCCAGGTGCAGCAGTAAGGACGAGTTAAAGGAGCAGTAAACTTTTTTTAATGAAAAAACATATATTGTAGGGCATTTCCTGTTAAGTAAATTAAGGGTGCTCCCACTGCTGACAGATGCATATTGCCAGAGTTATTACAGTTTAAACTTGTGTATTTACATTAGCAGTGCCCTCTAGTGGTCAAATTCCAATTAGTTATTCTGTTACATTCTAATGGAGAGGAAAGTAAGTGACCTACAGTTCTCCATAAAATGTGATAGAAACTGCTGAGTCACTTCCTGTCACTTAGAACTAACAGGAAGTAAACACAGTAAATTCACTTCCTGATTATTTGAACTTATGTAACTCCTGAATAAACTAAATGACAGCAGTGAAAGTGACCTTATTTTACTCAGCAGGAAAAGCTCTATAACATATACATTTTCATAAAAAAAGTTTACTGCTCCTTTAAGGCAACCTCCTCTATACTGCCTTTCCCGTTGCTGTAATCATGGGGGGCATGATTTTGACAGGAGTGGCCAGGGTGAGTTGAACCCTGGCCACATCTGTCAAAATCTCTGCAAGGGATTACAATGAACGCACACACAATACAAATACACACACACACACTCACAATATATACATACAATACACTCCACACACTACCCACACTCTGCACACTCCCAACACACACACACACCCACTATAAACACACACCTTCTACACACACACACACACACACACACACCCTCTACACACATGCACAATATGCCAAAAGCTACACGCCAAGCACAAAATGCAATTTGTCAAAAGCAATATTCAATTGGCTTAATGAAAAACGCAATCTGTAAAACATTTTAAACGCCAAATTTGCAACTCTGTAAAACACCAATGCCATATGGAATACACCAAACATAATATGCCAATGCTATACGCAGAATGCTATACTCCAAATGCTATGCACAATGCGATATATGAAAAAGCAACACATTAAACACGCTATGCCAAATGCACAACACTATATAGAAAACGCCAAATACAATACAGCATACTCAACATTCCATACATCATAGGCCAAGCGCCACAGACCAAAAAATATATGGCAAATACTGTAAGCAATATGCCAAACCCAAAACCATACCTCTCAAATGTCCCTCTTTAGGAGGGACAGTCCCTCTTTGTGACCCAAATACCTCTGTCCCTCTTTACCACCCTGATGTCCCTCTTTTTAGGAGACTGTGTGGTGTGTGTATATAAGTGTATCACATTGCTCCACAGCAATAAAACTCACATTAATGTTTGTTTAAACTTCAGTATATGTGTTTATAAATTAGTCTGTGTAAATAAGATGCTTTATCCTTGCTCTAAATCATTTAATCAGTCATACCACTAGGTATCAGAAGGTCATAAAATGACCAAAATATTATCGGTAATGCCCCGCACACAAGACACTCCCCCAACAATACCACCTAAAAGAAAAGTGTCCCACTTTGGCCATTTGAAATGTTGGGAGGTATGCCCAAAACACAATACACAAAATGCAATATGCCAAAAGCAACACAATATGCCAAATGCTATATGCCAAACGCACAACGCTATGCACTATACGATGTATGAAAAACACCAAAAGCTATATGTACAAAGCTAAAAGCAAAATGTTGTACGCTATACACAAAACACGAATACTATATGCAAAATGCAATACACGCAAAATACATGCTCTGGCTCACACACGCTTTTGCTCTCAACCTCACATACGCGTACTCACACACATGCTCGCACTCACACTCACTGATGGAGAGTTGTGTAACGCAGTGCTTTGCAATACGTTAAACACCTTTCTTGAGCTGAAAGGGCTAAGCAATGAAAATTCAACAAGACAGTCATTGTTTTATTAACCGCACGGGCGAAGTATTGCTAGGTAGTTATAAAATAATTTTCCTATGAATAATAGGATATAAATTGCTGATCACAAGCCAAAAGAAAGCTCATGATCACAAGCCAAAAGCATTGTTGATTCAGCAGCTGTAGTCAGATCACGAGCGCAAAGTCACGTACACACACAGAAAGGTTAAAGGGATAGTAATCTTTGAAAAACACTAGATCGCCGAGCCTTCTTTATAATAAAAGTAACACATTGTGTTATTATAAAGAACTTACATTTCTGTAGTTCATAATATATTACTGTGGGAGGATCCCCTCCCACCCCTTCTGGCCCCATCGCATTGAATCTCTAATTTGGTCGTGGGACCGGACGGATGCAGTGAGGGACAATCTTCAGTAAGTATAAGGAAAACCCTGTCCTACTTGATAAAGGAGGACAGGATTTTCCTTTGCTTACTGACCGAAGATTGTCCCTCACCACTCTCCATCCAGACCAGACAGAGCTGCCGCAGTGATGTGGACCAAAGGGGTGGAAGGGGAATCCTTCTAAATTTAATATCTTATGAACTACAGAAATGTAAGTTGTTTAAAATAGCACAAATGTGTTACTTTTATTTTAAAGGAGACTCGGCGATCTATTTTTTTTACTATCCCTATAAACAGACAAACAACATGGAGTTTGTGAGACAAAATGTTCATGAAACAAACCAGAGGCCCATCCATTCCAGGTCCGGGGAGCAGCCATGGGGGCCAGTTTCGCCCCCAGTTACGCCAACCTATACATGGGATATTGGGAGTCTACCCATGTGTGGGGGGCAGGATTGGGGGTGAGGCTGGCATACTCCGGCAGGTATATTGACGATTTGATTTTTATCTGGTAGGGTGATGAATTGCAGTTGGAGAAATTCCTGTTGGGACTAAATGCCAACAGTATGGGTTTAAAATTTACTTATCAGATCAGTAGGGGGAACATTAATTATTTGGATCTCATATTATCACATATGGATTCTAGGATTATCACAGAAACCTATATTAAAGCTGAACTTTCAGATAATAGTAAGTCGCCATGCATTCATTAAATGCATGGCGACTAGCTTGAAATAAGATGTCTTACCGTTAAAAAATAGCTGTGTCTAAAGGAATCCGTCCCGTTTGGAGACCTGAACTGAGACTAGAGCGCAGACATCTTGTTTGTGCGCATGCGCCATCAGTCCCGGTCTCCATAGAGTAGACTGCTTTGCACCATATGGTCACCGGAAGGGACTGACAGCGCAGGCTCACAGACCGCACTAACCTGCCCGTCAGTCCCGAAACGGGACGGATTCCCTTAGACACAGGTATTTTTTTATGGTAAGACATCTATTTTCAAGCTAGTCGCCATGCATTTAATGAATGCATGGCGACTGGCTATTATCTGAAAGTTCCGCTTTAAATTCACAAATGTAAGTAGTTATTTGCATTTTGGGAGCTGTCATTTGGACAGCTGGAAAAGGAAGATACCCAAAGGGCAGCTCCTGAAGTTAAAAAGGAACTGCTCAAGATTATAGGAAACAAAAACAATTTATGGTGCACCACCTTTGGGGTGTAGGAATGTGAAAGTGCCACTAGAGGGAATATGCTTGTTGTAATGATTTGGGACACAAAAACAAAAAAAAAAGACAAAAACAACAATACAGCACCAGAGCCATCTAGGGTGACCACGGGTCCCGGAATGTCCGGGACTGTCCCTTATTTCAGGGCTATGTCCCGCGTCCCGGGTCATCTCCAACCGGGACAATGAAGTGTTCCTGAATGAAGCCAAGCCGCCCTGGATGTCAGCCTGCAAGCAGTGTGTCACATCATGGACGCCGCGAGGGAGCGCTTGGTAGCATAAACCAGCGCTCCCTCGAGGCGTCCATGATATGACACACCGCATGCAGGCTGACATCCAGGGCGGCAATGCAGCTGAGCCTGATCTCCTGGAGGCAAGCGCTCTAGTAATACAGAGCGCTTGGAGATGACATCATCTCCCAGCGCTCTGCATTACTGAGCACAGCGCGCGGGAGCTTCAGCTCTGTGCCGGAGAAGGCACAGAGCACTTTCCACACCGCTAGACCACCAGGGACTCAAGGTAGGGCAACAAGGGGCAATGTGGAGATGAAGAGGCTTTATGGTAGGGTGACCACGTCCCAGAATGGCAGAACAGAAATGTGGTCACCCTAGAGCCATCCCTTAATTGAAAGAATTAGGATTACACTGATTCTATAAAAGGAATTATATGTAAACAAAACTTGACCTTTATTTCTAAATAAATTCTAAAAAGCAGCAAATTCTAAATTAAGATAATATAAAATCTTCCTGGCCATTTTCATCATTATAAGTGGTGTGATGAAAATTATTTTTCAAAGAACTAGTTGAAAAGCCCGTTACACGGGTCACAGTGCCACTGGTAGCCGGTCGCAGGGCAGTCATGCGCAGTAGAGACTGCCCGCGGCGCGGCTGATACAGAGCTGGATGCTCCGCTCTGTATCAGCTGCGGCGCGGCAGTCTCTACTGTGCATGACTGCGTCGTTACACACGTTTTAGTGAATTATTATATAGGATATGCTTGGTGTGACATACAATTCAATATTAACCCCTTAACCACCGTCCAATCGGCGCGGCGTGGTCAGTTAAGGACCACGGAGCATTTATTTTTGCTCCTTCTGGTTACGGACTCCCCGAACGGCGTGCAGCCGCAGGGGGAGCCCAGAATTCAATGACGGTCATAGTATGTCATGGGTCGTTAACTCAGATCGACCCATGACGTACTATGATCGTCAAGGGTCGTTAAGGGGTTAATCATTTGCTGCAGAGTCAACTTGTTTAAACAACACAGTAGAACTCCTTGTAGCTGTTACATAACAACTGAAATAATCAACCCCAGTTGCAAGTGAATCTTATTGTTCTCAGAGAGGTGTGAGAGCAACAAGCTTTATTTAAACATTTGAGTATCTTCAGATCCCATCCGACAGAAAGTTGTTATGTAACAGCTACAAGGAGTTCTACTGTGTTGGTTAAACAAGTTGACTCTGCAGCAAATGATTAATATTGAATTGTATGTCACACCAAGCATATACATTTACCATAAAACCTTCGTTCTCTGAAATATAATTTTCATCACACCACTTATAATGATGAAAATAGCCAGAAAGATTTCATAGTATTTTAATTTATAATTCGCTGCTTTTTAGAATTTCATTTAGAAATAAAGGTTACGGTTTATTTACATGTAATTCCCTTTACAGAATCAGTGTAATCCTAATTCTTTCAATTAGGGGGTGGGTCTGGTGTTTTCTTCTTTTTTGTTTTTGGATTATAGGAAACAGTCACAGGATTTAAAATGAAAATTGATAAATAAGGATTACCCTACAGAGTTAATAGAGGAAACGTATCGAGATGTGGAGGGGATGGAAAGAAGTAGTTTGTTGGCCAATGAGAGGGGGATCTCTGAAATAGTTCTGAGAAGTGAGGATTCTGTATGCAAATATTGTAGATATCCTTCTTTTGTGACAAAGGATAATACAGTTCATCACAAAATCAGACAGATATTGACCAAACATTGGCCTATATTACAGGGAGAAAGGAGATAATTATCTTCATTCCGCTGAAGAAGCAGACAGAGTGTCTGTGAAAACGTTTGGGAATAGACGGTTCATTGCCTGGTCTGTACCGGGACTCCAACATGCCCACTATGAGTTTCCCCCATCCCTGTCAGGCCCCATACCAGCTTTTTAGTGTCCACCGTGCACCTCACCATGCGGTCACTTAACCCCTTAATGACCGGACGATCGGCTCAGCGCGGTCAGTTAGGGACCACAGAGCATTTTTTTTTTTTATTTGCTCCGCGGGGGAGCCCAGAATTCCATGACGATCATAGTACGTCATGGGTCGTTCAGTCAGATCCACCACTGACATACTATGATTGTCAAGGGTCGTTAAGGGGTTAAGGACCAGGGACCTTTTTTTTTTTTTTTTTTTTTTTTTTCAGAATCCAGGGAGCCCGGAATTCCATGACAGTCCTGGACCGTCATGAGTCCTTAAGGGTATAACAACCCATGACGGCCCAGGACTGTCATGGATCCTTAAAGGGATAGTAATACTTCGTTTTAACTTTATTTTATTTTGTAGGCATTAAAAAAACCTGAAGAACGATATAAGTCTTATCTCTCAAACCTTTATGGTTTATGAGATATTCACAAGCAAAGTTTCCCCTCCCGCCCCTTTTACCTAGTGTAAGCCATCTCTTCTCAGATGTGGAATGCAGTCCATAGACCAGACAGATAACAGCAGGGGACAATCTTCTTCCTATGAGAACAATGAAAGCCCTTCCCCCCTTGACAAGTTTTTCAGCTTTTTCCCTTATCTTAATTGAAGATTGTCCCTCTCTGCAGTCTACCTGGGCACCTCCCTTCTGAGCTGGCTGAACGGGGGGGGGGGGATACTGTGCTTGTGAATATCTCTTAAACCATAAAGGTTTGAGAGATAAGACTAATATCGTTCTTCATGTTTTTTTAATGCCTACAAAATAAAATAAAAATAAAATGAAGTATTATTATCCCTTTAAGGGGTTAACCAGCCTGTTCGAGTCCTGCTTTGTTGTTCTGCTCTGCTCCACACTTCTTGCTCACAGCAAATGAAAACTCCATTTTCTTTTTACAACCTGCTAATTGGGACAGGTGGAGGGGTAGAGGCTGTGTAGAAATACAAGGTATTTAGGACACATAATCCAAGTCTCTTTTTTCATGTTATGAGCATGCTCTTTCAGTTTCTTGAGGTCCAAGACTCTTTTTCATGTTCAGGAGGAAGTTGAGGGAGGGGGAACTCCTTGCAGAGGTCCCTGCCTACTCCTGTCAAAATCATGCCCCGTGTATCTCCTGGAATGGCAGTAGGGAGGAGCTATGAGTAACTCCTCCTTACTGCCGCCCCTGGGTGTGTATGGCTGGGGACGCAAGTTTTCTCTTTATATATATATATATATATATATATATAGTTAAGCAGCTGAGATGACAATATTGTGTCAGTGCCCCAGTTAAATTGTATTCTTCCTTGTAATATTGACTTCTAGCATACAATACAATTGCGATGGATTAATCCACTAAGAGGAAGAGGGGTATCTAAGCCACTGTGTTTTGGGGGGTTTGCTTCATACCAAGGAATTAAATCACTTTATTTAATGTTTAAATGTATGAGAGATTCCAGATGGAAGATAATTTCTAGTTAGTTTGTGAGCTGACGCACTGAACATTCCCAGCAGTACCATCTAATGTGACTAATAGGACTGTAGTTGGGGATAATTTGTTTCATAATTGCAATTAAGTTCTATATTATTTGAAGAAAAGACACACTGCCTGGGGTAATTTTCTAAAAAGGAATGGACCAGGTCACCTTATTACTGCAAAAGGTATAGTGGAAGAAGGCTGGGACTTCAGACGGTGTATGTGTGGGTCAGTGACTACTGGTGGGATAATGGAACAAGGCTGGGGTGTCAGACAGAGTACGTCTGGGTCAGTGACTACCAGTGGAACAAGACTGGGTTGTCAGACAGTGCATGTGTGGGTCAGTGACTACCAGTGGACAGTGGAACAAGGATGGGGTGTCAGACAGTGCATGTGTGGGTCAGTGACTACAAGTGGACAGTGGAACAAGGCTGGGGTGTCAGACAGAGTATGTGTGGGTCAGTGACTACCAGTGGACAGTGGAACAAGGCTGGGGTGTCAGACAGAATATGTGTGGGTCAGTGACTATCAGTGGACAGTGGAACAAGGCTGGGGTGTCAGACAGCGTATGTGTGGGTCTGTGACTACCAATGGACAGTGGAACAAGGCTGGGGTGTCAGATAGCGTATGTGTGGGTCAGTGACTATCAGTGGACAGTGGAAGAAGGCTGGGGTGTCAGACAGTGCATGTGTGGGTCAGTGACTACCAGTGGACAGTGAAACAAGGCTGGGGTGTCAGACAGTGTATGTGTGGGTCAGTGACTACCAGCGAATATTGGAACAATATTGGTCAGACAATATATGTCTGGTTCTATGTCGACCTGTGGGCAGTGGAACAAGAATGGGGTTTCAGACAGTGTTTGTGGGGTTTTCTGAAAACCAGTGGGACAAGGAAACAAGTCTAGGGAAGCAGACAGTATGTATGTGTGGGTCTGTGACTACCAGTGGGACAATGAAACAAGTCTAGGGAAGCAGACAGTATGTATGTGTGGGTCTGTGACTACCAGTGGGACAATGGTGTCAGATAATCTATGTGTGTGGGTGGACCGTGTAAAATCTTTCCCTTCCCCCATATTTCTTCTCACACAGAAAACACTGTATATATTTTGTTATATAATATATATATAGTATGTTTTATTTATTTATATATAATTTATAATTTTATATGTTTTTTCCCATAATGCATTGCTATTTTAACCCTTTAAGGACCAGGGAGCAGTGTGAAGGATTGCGTTGCATTACATTGCACACATGGACCTTAAAGGGCATAATTACGGTATTATTACATACTCCCAAATGAATAAAAGTTATGATTAAGTCTTTTAGTGTCAATGGATTGTCCAATGCATTACTTACCAATGTGTTGGGCACCTCCCTGGCAATCACAGGGTTAACGAGTACTATGCAGACATTTGGAACTATCCCTACTACAGTGATTTTCATCTGTGTACATCTAATGATCTATCCACAGAACACAGATCTTCCCATCTTCCAGAACTCATTATATTTACCTCCTTTAAGTCCTGGACTACTGACGTGAGTCTTTCGTTCTCGCCCTGGATGTTGGTGATGACCTGCCTGCCCTGTTTCACCTCGTTCTGCATCTCCAGGATTCTCCCCAGGTAATAAGCTTCCTTGGATGCAGACTCCTGCAGAAGACTCTCCTCTCGACTTTCTCCATCTTCTGCAACCTTGCGGTGAACGGTGAAGGACTGCCCAAAAGCCTGGGGAAGAGAAAATTATGGGCCGTGTTATATCAATAAACCACTGATCAAATTCTTTGCCAATGGCCATATGTACAAAACAGAAGAAACGTAATGCTGGGACAAAGTCGTTAATCTATAGAGGGGGGGTATGCAACACAACGCATCTTGAAATGGTCACAAATGGCCAGTTTGTCCTGAGACACAACTGTTTCAATATAAGCTAAAGCTACAAGCCTGAGCAAACATATAAGGAATTTGGATACCACCATGTCCCAAGAAGCAGCATGCAATATAGAGATTTCCTTTTTTCAAAAAATATATAATCAAGGAGTTGCTTGGATTCATGTTCATTAAGGGCATTGTCACAATACACAATCTTCATGTTCATTTGAGCTAATCCTTGTAAGGTCCCCTTTATGCATGTGTGGGAAACCGCATCTAATGTAGCTACCATAATGTAGTTGTCTTCTCCATCAGAGCTCTGAAAGTCTGGAATTATCTACTCCCAAAAAATATCAAATATTCTCTAAAGTGGAACTTTCACCTGCGATATTCCTGGTCCCCGGTGAAAGAGCAAGCCACATTAAGTCTGAATTTTTTTTTTTTATAATTAACTCATTGTACTTATTGCAACATGTACTTAAAGGGATCGTAATACTTGCAAATTACTAATCCCCATATTGTAGCTTTGTTAAAAAGAAACTTATTTCCCCCAGTGTCATCTCTCACGCCCTTATGGTTTGAGAGATGATAGCACTCAAAGTTCCCCCCTCCCTCCCCCTTCCCTGACTGAACGCTGACTGCAGGGGAAGCTGTCGTACGACAGTCTTATGTGCATCAGGCGGCTCTGCAGCTGAGCCGAGATCGCGTTTATAAAAAAGAATTCTTTCACTGAAATGGTCTTCTATGTGCGCTTGGTTTGCTCTTGGTTTGCAAGCACACGTAGAAGACCGTTTTAGTGAAATATTTATTTTTTATAAATGCGATCTCGGCAATGCTGCAGAGCCGCCTGATGCAAGTAATACCGGATATCCCTGCAGTCAGCGTTCAGTCAGGGAAGGGGGGAGGGAGGGGGAACTTTGAGCGCTATCATCTCTCAAACCATAAGGGTCTGAGAGATGACACTGGGCGCAATAAGTTTCTTTTTAACAAAGCTACAATATGGGGATTAGCAATTTGCAAGTATTACTATCCCTTTAATTCTGAAGATGCTGAAGTCAAAAGGTTGTCTGCAGTATAGCAAGCTGTACCACAGACTGCAGCTTGCATTGCTATCTGTCTGTCCCCTCGACCAAGGCGCCCGCCCACCTCCCATACAGAACGCTGTAATGCTCCACCCTGAGCGCCGGCCCCAGAAACAAGGGGAAGGCACAGGAAGGGGTTTAGGGCGTGGGAGTGCTGCCAATCATGCTATACATTGCTCTACTTCACCGATGCCATGCTCAATATAACTGTGAATGGGAGACAAGAAAAATGTATTAACGGTAAAACAGTCCGTTTTGGAAGACAACACCATTTTACCAGAGGCGTAACTAGAAGCCTCCGGGCCCTGGTGCAGGAAGTGCCACGGCCCCCCCACCACCGCCACATTGGCCCCCTTCGACCGCACTGACCCCCTTTACAATGCTCCTCAATCTTCACAATGCCCCCCATCTCATACCTCCCTGGAGCTCCGGTCCTCTTAGTAATTCAGAGCGCTGGGAGATGATGTCATGGAGATGATGTCATCTCCCAGCGCTCTGCATTACTAGAGTGCCGGAGGGAGATTGTGGCCGCCAGGCGGAGGGGTCGCAGGGGGCGTCCGGACCCCTGGAGTGACCGGCCCGGTCGCAGATGCGACCCCTGAGACCCCTATAGTTATGCCACTACATTTTACAAATATTGGGGGTGGATTTCCACACAGGTGATGGTTCCGCTTAAGTCTAAAATCCTAAAAATAGGACAAAGAGAAAAAATAGCTTACAGCGCTAAACTCACCATAAGAATGCAGATATACATATAAATAGAGTGAAAATACATAACGAAGGGAATGTGAAAAGCTGCAAGGATAGAATGAACCCTTCCAGTTCCCAAAACTAGGTAAACCTAGAACCAAAGTAGAAAAATAAAACAATCTTACCCTACAGTAGTAGAACACTGTATAGAGCACATATTAACCCCTTAAATAGACAGTAATGTCCCATAAAAAATTCTTCTAGTTTTGTAGATGAAAAAAAGAAACTATATGCCACCAATCCTATCTCTCAAACCGCTGTGGTTTGAGAGATATCCACTTTGAAAGTTCCCCCTCCCTCCCCTTCACCTGACTTCAGCGCTCTGCTGACAGCAGGAGATTCCGGCCCAGGGACCAGCCAGTGGCTCTGCAGTGAGGCCGAAATCACATTATTTAAAAAGAATAAATTCATCGGAAAGGTCTACAAAGCGTGTCTGGTTTGCAAAAACACTTTGTAGACCATTCCAATTAAGTAGTTCTTTATAGATAACGCGATTTCGGCTCTGCTGAAGAGCCTCCTCGAGTTGGCCAACACTTTGTAGACCTTTCCGATGAATTTATTCTTTTTAAATAATGTGATTTTGGCCTCACTGCAGAGCCACTGGCTGGTCCCTGGACCGGAATCTCCTGCTGTCAGCAGAGCGCTGAAGTCAGGTGAAGGGGAGGGAGGGGGAACTTTCAAAGTGGATATCTCTCAAACCATAGTGGTTTGAGAGATAAGATTTGTGGCATATAGTTTCTTTTTTTCATCTACAAAACTAGAAGAATTTTTTATGGGACATCCTTTAAAGGGATAGTAATACTTAATTATTACTAATCCCTATATTAAAGTCCTATTAAAAATAAATGTATTGCCCCCAGTGTCATCTCTCAAACCTTTATGGTTTGAGAGTTAATTGCTCCTAAAGTTGCCCTCTCCCTCCCCCTTCCCCGTAGTCAGCGTTCTTGCTAAGTGCAGGGAAGCAGGTCATATGACTTTCAGGAGGCTCTCCAGCACAGCCGCGATCGCGTTAATAAAAAAGAAAACTTTCACTGTGCTTGGTTTGTGCTTGGTTTGCAAGCACACGTAGAAGACCGTTTTAGTGATTTCTTTTTATTAACACGATCGCGGTTCTGCTGCAGAGCCTCCTGATGATCTAAGACAGGATTTCCCTTCAGTCAGCTACAACGCTGACTTCGGGGAAGGGGAAGGGGGAGGGCAACTTTAGGAGGCATTATCTGTCAAACTATAAAGGTTTGAGAGATGACACTGGGGCAATACATTTATTTTTAATAGGACTTTAATATAGACATTAGTAATAATTAAGAATTACTATCCCTTTAAGGACCGACCACATGTGCACGCGGACCACTGACCATTTTTTTTTTTTTTTTTATTATCTTATTACTATCCCTTTAAATGTTCCATTTCATTCAACAGGCATTTTTATTTTCTCCCTACAAAGCAGTTGGTACCCCTGAGAATTCTCACTCTGTTACCTTGTGCACGTGGCCCGTTATAGGTGTCACAGTTTTCTACTGTATATTCCTATTCTCAAGCTATGGATGAATTTACAGATACAGGCAGGAGAATTTCTGACCTTTTTAAAAACAGGAAAAAGAAAAAAAAAAATACAAAAATGTGTTCAGCTCTTTGTTGGAAAGAACTGAGAGGTGATAAATCTTATTTTAGCTCCTGGGAACAGAGATTACAGGGTTTTGTCTTTGTTCTCGAGCACCCCGCAATTAATTACAAGAAAGAAAATATATTCTTGTGCGCCTGCTGAAGTCGTTTATGAAAAGCAGTGATGTAGTCCTTAACCCTTTGATTGCCAGAGGGGTACGCATCGCGTTGCAAAGCAATGCGATGCGTACCCCTCTAGCACTCAAAGGGTTAAAAATGAATGCCAGGACTCACGCCTCTTCCTGCCCTCCAGTCCCATACATCTCCATATACGTGCCATATACGGCATTGCCACAAAAAAAAAAAATTGCTTGCAAGGTAGGGTGACCACATTTCAATTCTACCATTCAGGGACACTGCAGAGAGATAAGCGCACCACACAGATCTAAACACTAGAGGGCGTACTGTCCGTTAATTGCTGTGTCAGAAAGTAATGCCTGCTGTGGGCTATAAGAAACTAAACATCAAGCCCAAAGCCTTAAAGCGGTGGTTCACAATCTTTTTTTGTTCATGGTACCCCTAACACACAACTAGAACATTTGGGGCACCCCTAACATATTTAATGTACTTTATCAAGGGCATAATGAAGGGTACAATACATAAATATACAGTTATTATTAGGTCTTACAATCATAGTAACAACACTAAATATATTGTGCATAACAATTTCTATAAATCTTTATTTAAAGGGATAGTAATACCTGAAAATAAGTTTATTTTATATTGTAGCCCTTAAACAACCATGAAAAATGATATAAGTCTTATCTCCCATACCTTTATGGTTTGGGAGATATTCAGAAGTAAAGTTTCCCCTGGAGTGACGTCATTGCTCCACCCTTCAGATTTGGAATCCGGTCCCGGACCGGTTGTGCCTCTCCAGAAATGCTGAGATCACCATCTTTAAAAAGAATTTCTTAATTGGAATGGTCTACAAAGTGTGCTTTCAAGCCAGGCACACTTTGTACACAGTTCCAATGAAGTAGTTCTTTTCAAAGATCGTGATCTCGGCACTGCTAAAGAGCTGCCAGTTGCTATGTGGACCAAATTCCAAATCTGTCCACTAGATGGCAGACTTGGCTGAAACAGCAAGGAAAAGTGAGCTATACTATATTTTACATATGAATATCTCCCAAACCATAAAGGTTTGGGAGATAAGACTTATATAATCTTCCGTGGTTTTTTAAGGGCTACAATATAAAATAAACTTATTTTCAGGTATTACTATCCCTTTAAAAGGCCATTTTTGTTAGTCTTCATACAAAACATGGGGCACCCTAAGATGATGTCCGTGGCGCACCAAAGTGACACAGCACCCTGGTTGAGAATCACTGCCTTAAAGGGGAACTAGCACCCAGCAAAAACTTCATCCTAATTAAGTCTTCATCTGGCGACTAGCTGCTTAGTAGCGCTAGTTGCCAGAAATATTACCTGGTTTAAAAGATTTTCTACTTTTTTCGGAGGCCGGCTCCAAAAGGGACTGACAGCGCAGGCGCACGGACTTCACTATGGCAAGATGTCTGTGCTTCCTGCTACTGTCAGCCTCCGAAAAAGTAGAAAATCTTTTAAACCAGGTAATATTTCTGGCGACTAGCGCTACTAAGCAGCTAGTCGCCAGATGAAGACTTAATTAGGATGAAGTTTTTGCGGGGTGGTAGTTCCCCTTTAAAGGGATAATAATACTTAAAGGGATAGTAATACTTCATTTTAACTTTATTTTATTTTGTAGGCATTAAAAAAACATGAAGAATGATATAAGTCTTATCTCTCAAACCTTTATGGTTTAAGAGATATTCACAAACAAAGTATCCCCCCCCCCTGTTCAACCAGATCAGAAGGAAGGTGCCCAGGTAGACTGCAGAGAGGGACAATCTTCAATTAAGATATGGGAAAAACCTGAAAAACTTGTCAAGGGGGGAAGGGCTTTCATTGTTTTCATACAAAGAAAATTGTCCCCTGCTGTTATCTGTCCTGTCATACAACCAGACTCACATCTGAGAAGAGATGGCTTACACTAGGAAAAAGGGGCGGGAGGGGAAACTTTGCTTGTGAATATCTCATAAACCATAAAGGTTTGAGAGATAAGACTTATATCATTCTTCATGTTTTTTTAATGCATACAAAATAAAATAAAGTTAAAACGAAGTGTTACTATCCCTTTAATTATTACTATCCCCCATGTTGTAACCCTTAAAATTCTGAATTCAACAATACCAGCGGCATCTCTCTAACCTTTATGGTTTGAGAGATATCCGCTTTCAAATTTCCCTCTCCTTCTCTCTTCCCTGACGTCAGCTTTCTAGCTGTCAGATTTGGAATCTGGTCTGCAGACCAGAGGCAGCTCTGCGGCAGTGCTGAGATCTCATTATAAAAACAGAAATCCTTCACTAAAAAGGATTTCTGTTTCCATAAAGAGATCTCAGCACTGCTGAGGAGCCGCCGCTCGCTCACTGACCGAATTCCCCTGCTCTCAGCTATAACGCTGACGTCAGGGGAGAGGGAAATTTGAAAGCAGATATCTCTCAAACCATAAAGGTTTGAGAGATGCTGCTGGTATAGTTGAATTCAGAATTTTAAGGGCTACAACATGGGCGATAGTAATACTGAAGTATTACTGTCCCTTTAAACTAACATCACACTACAACAAAATTACACTGCAGCTCCCAAACGATGCCCGGATCAAGGCTCAGTTATCTCTCTAGTGTTTTGAGCCCTGTCTGGAGGCCATTTTGTTGTAGCCCAGCAGAGGCATCACTTCCTGTCACAGTAGGCATTGGGCAGTTTTCCTACTAGTGTTTAGAACTCTGTGCTCTGGAGTTTTCATTCTGGGACTTTGTGTTGTCTCAGAAGGGGGCTGCCCAGGAGAATGGTAGAGGTGTAACTAGAAGCCAGCGAGCCTTGGTGCAGAAACTGCAATGGGCACCCCCCCCAGACCACATTGCCCCCCTTGTCCCCAATTTCCACATTGCCACCTCCATTGCCTCCAGTCTCCACATTGCCTCATTCTCCACACTGCCTCCAATCTCCTACCTCCCTGGTGTTCCAGCAGTGTGGCAGGAGAGGTCTGTGCCGCCTTCGGCACAGACCTCTATTCAGCTTGAACTCCCACATGGTTGTCTCTTCAGTAATGCAGAGCGCCGGGAGATGATGTCATCACTGCATTACTAGAGCACAGAAGAAGCCCCTCAGTTGCAGGCAGGGGGTCCCAGGGGAGACTGGGCCCCTGGAGTGACAGGCCCGGTCGCAGGTGCGACCCTCATTGTTACGCCACTGGACAAGGGACAAACACATAAAATCCGGGACTGTCCTGGGCTATCAGGGACATGTGGTCACCCTACTGCAAGGGAAATAAATTGTAGCTGACACCGACTACACACTAGTTAACCATTTGAGTGTCAGAGACGTGGATACCTGCCACTCAAAGGGTTAAATTGAGAGGAACATCATGGGACCACACACATCCCTCACAGCAAAATATAATGTTATGCACTAATGGCAGAATGGAATCCTACACCCATTATGCGCTGACCCTTCATTACATCTCTATACACGCATACACACTCTGTTCCTGCCTCTGCTTTGATCACAGCAGGGAGGCAGAAGAAGCTTTTAACCCCTTAACAGACAGATGCGCAGAGCACAGTCGGCAGTTAAAGGGATAGTAATAGCGCAATAAAAGTTGAGCTCCGATTATTACATACAGTTTTTGGAACATTTTGCACTATATACTGTAAAATCTCATGTATAATACTCACAGTTTTGCCCTTTTTCACCTAATGTGAAGCACGAGGTGTGTATTATACACAAGAAAAAAAATTATATATATCCATGTCTGCTTCCCTTCCTCCACCCACCTCAATATGCTGCCACAATCCCCTCCCCCTACTCACTCCCTCTGGAGGCATCTGGGATGTCTGCGCAGGGCTCTACTGTAGTTTCAGTGCACAGAGGTCTACGCATTGGCCTACTAATTGTTTTTTTGTATTTTCCTTTAAATATTGGTTAAATTTACATCTGCGTATTATACACAGGTGTGTATTATACCTGAGATTTTTCAGTAGTTACTCACTTTTCTGTAGTTTAACCGTAGTTCTTAGCTGAAAGTATCCCCCGTCCCGCCCCCTGGAAGTAGATAGGTTAGTCTGATAGGGAATCCTTTTCAAATGTCGCACGCTTAAGAGCGTGCAACCTTTTAAGTAATTCACTACGTTGCCATGGTCAAAATGGCATCATGACAATCTCGCACTGCATGACAGCGTGAGATTGTCATGTCGCCTACTTAATGGTCTTATACATAGATGGAATGACAAGTATTATCTGCAGCACATGGATACGCTCCAGCTGCCGAACACGTAGTCGTCAGTTAATGTTTTAATATATTCCATGTGTTTAATTTATACTGATATATCCAAGTATGATGTATGATATTGCTAAGCAGAGGAAGGCTTACGGTATAATGTAAAACACCTCCAGTCTACGTATTCAACTTGTGTGCGCAGGTGTAACAACGCCTCCAATATTAGCCCTGTGTTCTCCTGTCTCGTCTCGCTGGAGTAGTTGTAACAGAATATATATCCTCCAAACTGGTAACAATGTATGTGTGAGCACAGTGTTATAAATATATGGTAGTACCATTCTGTTGCGGGCAGGTGCAATGCTGTCAACGGTCCTTGTGCTCGCTATTCTTGTCTGTGCAATATTGGTTGGCGTGCCAGTAGAAGTGCGGCCGTGGGCTGTCCCATTGTTCTGGTCTCAATTAGTAGGGACTGATATGATGAAAAAATGCTCACAAATAGAATAAAAATGAACTAAAATGGAATAAAAATGCGGGCTAATACAAAATATATATATATGTGTGTGTGTGTGATTTTGGAAAAAAACTTTCACAGTCTCCTAAATTCATACTTCCCAAATGGAATATATTAAGACATTAACTGATGCCTCCGTGTGCTGCAGATAATACTTGTAATTCTGTCTAAGTATGCGAACATTAAGTAGGCGACATTACAATATCACGCTGCCATTCAGTGCGAGATTGTCATGCCGCCATTTTGACCATGGCGACATAGTGATTTATTTAAAAGGTTGCACGCTCTTAACTGTGCGACATTTAGAAAGTGAACCATATATATACTAGTTGAAAAGCCCGTTATACGGGCCACAGTGCCACTGCCAGCCGGGCGCGGGACAGTCATGCTCAGTAGAGACTGCCCACGGCGCGGCTGATATAGAGCGGGACGCAGCATCCCGCTCTGTACCAGCTTTGTCACTGGCAGTCTCTATTGCGCATGACTGAGTCGTTACACATGTTTTAGCGAATTATTATATAGGATATATTGGAAGGCACCCTCAATTTTGCAGTTGACTTTTCAGCATTTTGTTTATCCTGACACACACTGGAATCTCTACGTGTGAGATTGTGTTTCCTGTGAGAAGTAATGGAAGACCCCCCCGCAGTCACCATTATAGAACAGCCCACAGAACCTCTTGCTTTCACTGCCGTCCAAGCTTCTGAAATTTTATTCTCTGAGACAGCCGTTGATCACCTTCCAGGTAAGGTACCCTCTGATATATATAATAATTTACTTAAACTAAAACAAAGAGAAACTGATTTATTTTTACACGGTGTGTATTTATCTGATTACTACAGAGCACAACACATCCCTAGAGGCTTCAGAATCACTAATATTCCCACTATAGGCAGAACTAATCCGGAGTTCTGCCGCAAGTGGTGTTGCATATTAAATAAATGTTCGCACGATTTAATGCTATTAGTGATAGATGAAGTCTCTAGGGAATTGAAATTAACACGTTCTGAAATTTTGACCTTTGAGGAAGCCCATTTGAACACTCTTATCACAGATCCTGATAACAAATGGCTTGATAAATTAACAGGGGATCTGTCCACATATAAAAGTGAACTACACAGATTTAAGACAGCAAAAGTTCAGAAGGTTAATTCAGATTACAAAGAAAACAGAGTTTATAGATGGCTTACTGGCACCCAACCGAGAACCAGTAATTTATCTAGACCACCTAGACGAAAAATTACTAAACCTAATCTTAGAACTGTGGACACATCGTCTGGTAATTCATCAGAGTCAGACACACCTTCCACATCCACCACATGGAAAAATACCACTGACACTTTTTTAGGAGTCACCACGCGGTCTGCCGCAAAAGACCGCACACAAGAAGGAGCAAAAGAAAAAGAAAAAGACATAATCACTACGAAACCTCCAACGAAGAGAACATAATTTTTAATCTTAGTAGTCATCCTCTATCTTCTGTAGAAATGTCGGTACTTTCCAAAGGTCTCTCCTTTGTGCCTACCCCTAAGAGTGATGATTTTCAGTTCAAAGTGGATATCAATCGGTTTCAAAGACAAATGAAATTAAGAGATCATTTTGGTGATATCCCTTCACAATCTTCTTATTCACAATTTCATCCTAAGAGCTCCTTTGAGCCTATACAGACCAATTCTTCGATTAAAACTTTTACGCGATTGATTTCTAGTGATTATGTCTCACAATCACCTCAATCAATACATAATAATTTAACCAAAGCAGAGAAACAAGCCATCACAAATATGGCCACTAATCCATCAATTGTCATTCGTCCGGCTGACAAGGGTGGAGCTGTGGTCATATTAAATTATTGTGATTATAGGGAAGAAATTCTCTCGCAATTAAATGACACATGCACTTATCAATCTTTACCATCTGATCCTCTGATTAAATTTAAACATCATATTGACAATAGCCTACAAATGGCATTGAGCAGTGGCTGGATAGATGAGCCTACTTTTGGATTTCTTAAGGTGGAACACCCGGTGTGTCCCATTTTATACACCTTACCTAAAATACATAAGAATTTAAATAAACCACCTGGACGCCCAATAGTATCCGCAAGAGGTTCACTATTACAGCCCCTAGCCCAATTTTTGGATTTTTGGCTCCAACCAGCAGTGAAACTGGTACCCTCATACATACAGGACACCACTGACTTTATCAATAAGATCAGTGTTTTGTCCCTGATTGATGAGAATGTACTACTAGTAACTATGGACGTCAATTCTCTTTATACCATTATCCCTATTCAGGATGGCATTGATTGTTCTTTAAGAGCATTATCCCAATTATCGGCTACTCACAAAAGACCACCCCTGGAGTTCCTGAAGACTTTACTTACTTATTGTTTGACATATAATTACTTTCGGTTTGAATTAAAATACTATCTTCAGATCTCAGGGACCTCCATGGGTTCAAATGTGGCCCCAGCATTTGCCAATCTTTACATGGAGAATATGAGAAAATTCACTTTGCTCCTCTTTTCAATTCGCACATTCTATTTTTTGCACGTTATATCGATGACGTGTTCCTCCTATGGAAAGGTAATACGGTTAGCTTTGTCACATTTGCAAATCAACTAAATTCTTTAAACAACCCTGTTAGATTTTCCTGGGATTTTCATCCACGGGAGGTACACTTCCTTGATTTAACAGTATTCCGTGATCATGATCACCTAGGTACCACCAATTATCGCAAAATGACGGATCGAAATACTCTGCTTCATTACCAGAGTTTTCATCCTACACATACCAAATCAGGGGTACCTTATTCACAATTCCTACGAATCATACGCAACAATTCTAACATACAACAAGCTTTAATACAAGCGAAGGAACTGTTCCAACGTTTCCTACAAAGAGGATATCTAGAGAAACATTTGCAAAGAGCTTTTGATCGTGCTTTCACATCTTCACAGAAAGATTTACTTATTCCTAAAACCACTAACAGCAAAGAGGATCGTTTGGTCTTCACATCTACCTTTACTCCCAAGAGTACTTCAGTACAACAAGCTATTAGCAATCGCTGGGAAATTCTCGCGGGAGATCCCACATTACCAAGAACTTTTAAGACTCCGCCGATATTAAGTTACCGTCGGAGTTCAAATTTACGTGATCTTTTAGTTTTAACAGATCCCAGGCATTGCTATACTAGCTCCTATTCATCCTGGCTACCAAGTGAGAAAAATGGATGCTATAAATGTACTGGTTGCATCACCTGTCGGAGTTTAATCACAGGTGATTTCTTCAAACATCCTCATACTAGCAAGAAAATATCCATAAAATTTCATCTGACATGCACCAGTAAATTTGTGGTTTACTTCATTATTTGTCCTTGCAGCTTGATGTATATCAGAAAGACAATCACTCCTTTTAAGGAAAGAATTGCTAACCATCGCACAACCATTAGACAAGCTATACAAACACATCAAAGTGACAAACCAGTGGCAAAACATTTTATTACAGCAAATCACACCTTGGCAGATCTCAAATATATGATTATAGACCATCAACCAAAATTACCGAGAGGAGGCGACAGGAATAAAAAATTGATGCAGAGGGAGGAGCGTTGGATACACAGATTGAACACGCTCATCCCCAGAGGTCTTAATGACAAAACCAACTACTCCTGTTTCTATTAAATTACATACTGGGATAGTAGACCTCCTACAATATGGGAGAGTCTAATCTTTTGTCCCGGTATTGTGCCTTTACAGGTGTAGAGTCAAAGGTATTCATGCTCTGAGGCATGTCTCCAGGGAGAGGTGGGCATAGATCCCGGTTGGGTGTTGCCATACCAAACACCCCCCATAATAGGACTACATGTCAAGAGCACTTAAGAAACTACCTTTGATTTCCTGCTTGTCGGAACATATATTCATTATGGTCCCATAGCGAGCCCCTCCAGGGTGGGGTGGGCATAGATTCCAAATAACATTGGGTGTTGCCATTAACACCCCCCTGTAATAGGACTGGGCTTGCTGGACCTTTAAATCTCATACGTTTTGGTTGGTGACTTTCGACAATCTTCAGGATGTCTGCTGTCTATATACTCTTGCATCATTTATCCATTTAACATATATGCAATTTTGTATTGGCTTCTAGACAACATTTTTTTGCGGACCTGTACAGCATACCACATGGATGTACTATTTATATGCATATTCTTTGATCAAGTAGTTGCCAAGCATGCTGTTTTATAATGTTACCGCTCTGTACAGTCTGTTGTTTCTTATATGTATCTCTCATCTTCACATCCGATATATCGTTGCTGCTTGGAATGCAGAATCATACATGGACTCAGGGGTCCAATTGAATTACAAAGTATCAGCCTTCAGCTACTTATTATCCGATTCTGCTACCCCAGCGCACATTAATTATATTGTTATGGTTTACACAATATTCATCTCGTGCCCAAGCGCACATTAATCATATCGTTATGATGTATACAATATTCATACCGTACATCGCTCCTACTGTACTTCACTGGTATTTGCCACAATTGTCAATGGTATTGTCATTTACTTATATCCATTTATTGCAATACAGTGAGGCTGTCTACCGATACATGAGATATATTTTTAGCTTATTGTGCTGGGTATACAACGCGATGCTTTTGTGAATTTATTAAGTTTCATATTTACATACTTTTGATTTATAATTTGCTTCTCCCCAATACTTGTGAAGCGCCGTTATCTTTACAGTCTTCCCATTGATTTTGATTTTATGTACGCTATTTCTATTGCACCTGATTATCTCTTTATTTATTTATTTTTAGCTAGTAGTTTGGATCAGAGAGAGTTCGGTAGTTTCTCTTTAATTATCTTTATTAGTGTTGAGCGAGCACCGCGATGCTCGGGTGCTCGGGTGCTCTGACCGAGCACCCCCTGCTGCTCGAGTGCTCGGCCGAGCACCCGAGCCCCATTCAAATGAATGGGAGCACTCGAGCATCAAACCAGGCACCCCCTGCTCTGATGAGCGGAGGGTGCCTGGTCAATGTCCCCCTTCATCTCCGCTATGCCCCTCTTCCACAATGTCCCCCTTCATCTCCTCTATGCCATAGAGGAGATGAAGGGGGACATTGTGGAAGAGGGGCATAGCGGAGATGAAGGGGGACATTGTGGAAGAGGGGCATAGACTCTATGCCCCTCTTCCACAATGTCCCCCTTCATCTCCGCTATGCCCCTCTTCCACAATGTCCCCCTTCATCTCCTCTATGGCATAGAGGAGATGAAGGGGGACATTGTGGAAGAGGGGCATAGCGGAGATGAAGGGGCACATTGTGACAGACGGGCATAGCGGAGATGAAGGGGGACATTGTGGAAGAGGGGCATAGAGTCTATGCCCCTCTTCCACAATGTCCCCCTTCATCTCCGCTATGCCCCCTTCATCTCCGCAATGCCCCTGTACCTCCATTCCCTGGTGGTCCAGCGGAGCGTCTTCGGATCTGTGCCTCTTCCGGCACAGATCCCCGCAACCCGAACATGTCGGGCGAGCACATGGCGGTACTCGTACGAGTACCGCCATGTGCCGAGCAGAGCGATGCTCGAGCCGATCCGAGCATCGGCCGAGCACGCTCGCTCAACATTAATCTTTATCCTTGAGAACTACATATCGCTCTGCTACATACGAACACATCTGTTCTGAGTGACTTTTGAACTACAACACTTGTGGCTGCGGGTTGCCAGCGTCGCCTGTGCGTGCTGACGTCACCATCTTCCCGCGGGCCACGATGAGCTTCCATGTAGGTCTATAAATAAACGCCATTGCTGTGGACAAATCGTCTTGATAAAGGTCCTATTGTAGGACCGAAACGTTGACCCTGTATTCTCCAGTATTACCTAAATAAATTTTGTGATAAGACCCACTGGTGCTGCCTCTATCCTTTTAATTCTATATATATATATAGTAGTTGAACAGCCCATTACACAGGCTACAGTGCCACTGCCAGCCGGTTGCGGGGCAGTCAGGCACAGTACAGACTGCCCATGCAGTGGCTGATACAGTGCCAGCCGGTCGAGGTGAATTCATGCTCAGTAGAGATTACCCACGCCGTGGCTGATACAGAGCTGTATACTCCTTCGGAGCTCCCCGTTCTGTATTGGCCTCATCACGGGCAGTCTCTACTGCGCATGACTGCATTGTTATAAACTTTCTAGCGAATTATTATATAGGAGATATATATATATATATAACGATAATAAATTATTGTATTTTTAAAGACCTGAGAGTGCTGCCTTGACTTACTTTCCTATATATATATGACACAGATAGATATATAGATAGATAGATAGATAGATAGATAGAAAGATAGATAGATATGAGATAGATAGATAGATAGATAGATAGATATGAGATAGATAGATGGATAGATAGATAGATAGATAGATAGATAGATAGATAGATAGATAGATAGATATGAGATAGATAGATAGATAGATAGATAGATAGATAGATAGATAGATATGAGATAGATAGATAGATAGATAGATAGATAGATAGATATGAGATAGATAGATAGATAGATAGATAGATAGATAGATATGAGATAGATAGATAGATAGATAGATAGATAGATAGATATGAGATAGATAGATAGATAGATAGATATGAGATAGATAGATAGATAGATAGATATGAGATAGATAGATAGATAGATAGATAGATATGAGATAGATAGATAGATAGATAGATAGATAGATAGATAGATATGAGATAGATAGATAGATAGATAGATAGATAGATATGAGATAGATAGATAGATAGATAGATAGATAGATAGATATGAGATAGATAGATAGATAGATAGATATGAGATAGATAGATAGATAGATAGATATGAGATAGATAGATAGATAGATAGATAGATAGATAGATAGATAGATATGAGATAGATAGATAGATAGATAGATAGATAGATAGATAGATAGATATGAGATAGATAGATAGATAGATAGATAGATAGATAGATAGATAGATATGAGATAGATAGATAGACAGATAGATAGATAGATAGATAGATATGAGATAGATAGTTAGATAGATAGATGATAGATAGATGATAGATAGATATGATATAGATAGACAGATAGATAGATAGATAGATAGATAGATAGATAGATAGATAGATATGAGATAGATAGATAGATAGATAGATAGATAGATAGATAGACAGACAGACAGACAGACAGACAAGATGACATCCTGGTATTTAAGATATAAATTGTGACAATTCTGCAATCTCCATAACTAAGTTTTTTGGCATGAATCAATTTCAGTCTCTTCCCGATTTTAATTACCGGAATAATTAGAAGGATTAAATGCCTTCTTTCACAGTGTTTGGAGGAGAAGCAGAGCCGGAAGCCAGACACATGCAGAGGCTGTGTGAAGAACTGATAATGTCAAACTCTTTAATTATGGTGTACAGACTAATAACCAGCAGGGCGCCCAACGTCCTATCCTTCTGCTTAATTACAGATTGTTCTACATTCATATTTCATAGCACTAAACCACTGTTTATCATGGCTACTTCATTACCATATAGAACACTGTGATAGGTTTATTACTAATATATTGTCAAGGGCTTTTTTGTATTTAATGGTGATTTATAGATTAAGAATGTGTATGACAGAAGTACTTACCTAGGTAGGAGTCCATCATACAGCAGTCAGGTGTATCTATATAATTACTGTGTAACAGAAGCACTTACCTAGGTAGGAGTCCATCACACAGCAGTCAGATACATCTATATAATTACTGTGTGTAACAGAAGCACTTACCTAGGTAGGAGTCCATCATACAGCAGTCAGGTGTATCTATATAATTACTGTGTAACAGAAGTACTTACCTAGGTAGGAGTCCATCACACAGCAGTCAGGTGTATCTATATAATTACTGTGTGTAACAGAAGCACTTACCTAGGTAGGAGTCCATCATACAGCAGTCAGGTGTATCTGTATAATTACTGTGTGTAACAGAAGCACTTACCTACGTAGGAGTCCACCATACAGCAGTCAGGCGTATCTGTATAATTACTGTGTGTAACAGAAGTACTTACCTAGGTAGGAGTCCATCATACAGCAGTCAGGTGTATCTATATAATTACTGTGTAACAGAAGCACTTACCTAGGTAGGAGTCCATCACACAGCAGTCAGGTGTATCTGTATAATTACTGTGTGTAACAGAAGCACTTACCTAGGTAGGAGTCCATCACACAGTAGTCAGGCGTATCTATATAATTACTGTGTGTAACAGAAGCACTTACCTAGGTAGGAGTCCATCATACAGCAGTCAGATGTATCTATATAATTACTGTGTATAACAGAAGCACTTACCTAGGTAGGAGTCCATCACACATCAGTCAGGTATATCTATATAATTACTGTGTGTAACAGAAGCACTTACCTAGGTAGGAGTCCATCACACAGCAGTCAGGTGTATCTATATAATTACTGTGTATAACAGAAGCACTTACCTAGGTAGGAGTCCATCACACAGCAGTCAGGCGTATCTATATAATTACTGTGTGTAACAGAAGCACTTACCTAGGTAGGAATCCATCACACAGCAGTCAGGTATATCTATATAATTACTGTGTGTAACAGAAGCACTTACCTAGGTAGGAGTCCATCACACAGCAGTCATGTGTATCTATAGAATTACTGTGTGTAACAGAAGTACTTACCTAGGTAGAAGTCCATCACACAGCAGTCTGGTGTATCTATATAATTACTGTGTAACAGAAGCACTTACCTAGGTAGGAATCCATCACACAGCAGTCAGGTGTATCTGTATAATTACTGTGTGTAACAGAAGCACTTACCTAGGTAGGAGTCCATCATACAGCGGTCAGGCGTATCTATATAATTACTGTGTGTAACAAAAGGACTTACCTAGGTAGAAGTCCATCATACAGCAGTCAGGCGTATCTATATCATTACTGTGTGTAACAGAAGCACTTACCTAGGTAGGAGTCCATCATAGAGCAGTCAGGTGTATCTATATAATTACTGTGTGTAACAGAAGGACTTACCTAGGTAGGAGTCCATCATACAGCAGTCAGGTGTATCTATATAATTACTGTGTGTAACAGAAGCACTTACCTAGGTAGGAGTCCATCATACAGCAGTCAGGTGTATCTGTATAATTACTGTGTGTAACAGAAGTACTTACCTAGGTAGGAGTCCATCACACAGCAGTCAGGTGTATCTGTATAATTACTGTGTGTAACAGAAGCACTTACCTAGGCAGGAATCCATCATACAGCAGTCAGGTGTATCTATAGAATTACTGTGTGTAACAGAAGCACTTACCTAGGTAGGAGTCCACATTACAGCAGTCAGGTGTATCTATATAATTACTGTGTGTAACAGAAGCACTTACCTAGGTAGGAGTCCATCATACAGCAGTCACGTGTATCTATATAATTACTGTGTGTAACAGAAGCACTTACCTAGGTAGGAGTCCATCATACAGCAGTCAGGTGTATCTATATAATTACCGTGTGTAACAGAAGCACTTACCTAGGTAGGAGTCCATCATACAGCAGTCAGGTGTATCTATATAATTACTGTGTGTAACAGAAGCACTTACCTAGGTAGGAGTCCATCATACAGCAGTCAGCTGTATCTATATAATTACTGTGTGTAACAGAAGCACTTACCTAGGTAGGAGTCCATCACACAGCAGTCAGCTGTATCTATATCATTACTGTGTGTAACAGAAGCACTTACCTAGGTAGGAGTCCATCACACAGCAGTCAGGTGTATCTGTATAATTACTGTGTGTAACAGAAGCACTTACCTAGGTAGGAGTCCATCATACAGCAGTCAGGTGTATCTATATAATTACTGTGTGTAACAGAAGCACTTACCTAGGTAGGAGTCCATCACACAGCAGTCAGGTGTATATCTATATAATTACTGTGTGTAACAGAAGCACTTACCTAGGTAGGAGTCCATCACACAGCAGTCAGGTGTATCTATATTATTACTGTGTGTAACAGAAGCACTTACCTAGGTAGGAGCCCATCATACAGCAGTCAGGTGTATTTATATAATTACTGTGTGTAACAGAAGGACTTACCTAGGTAGGAGTCCATCATACAGCAGTCAGGTGTATCTATAAAATTACTGTGTGTAACAGAAGGACTTACCTAGGTAGGAGTCCATCATACAGCAGTCAGGTGTATCTATAAAATTACTGTGTGTAACAGAAGAACTTACCTAGGTAGGAGCCCATCATACAGCAGTCAGGTGTATCTATATAATTACTGTGTGTAACAGAAGAACTTACCTAGGTAGGAGTCCATCATACAGCAGTCAGGTGTATCTATATAATTACTGTGTGTAACAGAAGCACTTACCTAGGTAGGAGTCCATCACACAGCAGTCAGGTGTATCTATATAATTACTGTGTGTAACAGAAGAACTTACCTAGGTAGGAGCCCATCATACAGCAGTCAGGTGTATCTATATAATTACTGTGTGTAACAGAAGCACTTACCTAGGTAGGAGTCCATCATACAGCAGTCAGGTGTATCTATATAATTACTGTGTTTAACAGAAGCACTTACCTAGGTAGGAGTCCATCATACAGCAGTCAGGTGTATCTATATAATTACTGTGTGTAACAGAAGCACTTACCTAGGTAGGAGTCCATCATACAGCAGTCAGGTGTATCTATATAATTACTGTGTGTAACAGAAGCACTTACCTAGGTAGGAGTCCATCACACAGCAGTCAGGTGTATATCTATATAATTACTGTGTGTAACAGAAGCACTTACCTAGGTAGGAGTCCATCATACAGCAGTCAGGTGTATCTATATTATTACTGTGTGTAACAGAAGCACTTACCTAGGTAGGAGCCCATCATACAGCAGTCAGGTGTATTTATATAATTACTGTGTGTAACAGAAGGACTTACCTAGGTAGGAGTCCATCATACAGCAGTCAGGTGTATCTATAAAATTACTGTGTGTAACAGAAGGACTTACCTAGGTAGGAGTCCATCATACAGCAGTCAGGTGTATCTATAAAATTACTGTGTGTAACAGAAGAACTTACCTAGGTAGGAGCCCATCATACAGCAGTCAGGTGTATCTATATAATTACTGTGTGTAACAGAAGAACTTACCTAGGTAGGAGTCCATCATACAGCAGTCAGGTGTATCTATATAATTACTGTGTGTAACAGAAGCACTTACCTAGGTAGGAGTCCATCACACAGCAGTCAGGTGTATCTATATAATTACTGTGTGTAACAGAAGAACTTACCTAGGTAGGAGCCCATCATACAGCAGTCAGGTGTATCTATATAATTACTGTGTGTAACAGAAGCACTTACCTAGGTAGGAGTCCATCATACAGCAGTCAGGTGTATCTATATAATTACTGTGTTTAACAGAAGCACTTACCTAGGTAGGAGTCCATCATACAGCAGTCAGGTGTATCTATATAATTACTGTGTGTAACAGAAGAACTTACCTAGGTAGGAGCCCATCATACAGCAGTCAGGTGTATCTATATAATTACTGTGTGTAACAGAAGCACTTACCTAGGTAGGAGTCCATCATACAGCAGTCAGGTGTATCTATATAATTACTGTGTTTAACAGAAGCACTTACCTAGGTAGGAGTCCATCATACAGCAGTCAGGTGTATATCTATATAATTACTGTGTGTAACAGAAGCACTTACCTAGGTAGGAGTCCATCATACAGCAGTCAGGTGTATCTATATAATTACTGTGTGTAACAGAAGCACTTACCTAGGTAGGAGTCCATCATACAGCAGTCAGGTGTATCTATATAATTACTGTGTGTAACAGAAGCACTTACCTAGGTAGGAGTCCATCATACAGCAGTCAGGTGTATCTATATAATTACTGTGTGTAACAGAAGCACTTACCTAGGTAGGAGTCCATCATACAGCAGTCAGGTGTATATCTATATAATTACTGTGTGTAACAGAAGCACTTACCTAGGTAGGAGTCCATCATACAGCAGTCAGGTGTATCTATATAATTACTGTGTGTAACAGAAGCACTTACCTAGGTAGGAGTCCATCATACAGCAGTCAGGTGTATCTATATAATTACTGTGTGTAACAGAAGCACTTACCTAGGTAGGAGTCCATCATACAGCAGTCAGGTGTATCTATATAATTACTGTGTGTAACAGAAGGACTTACCTTGGCCTGCTGACCTTCAAAACCTTAAATAATCAAGGCCCACAGTACCTGAAAGAGCTCCTGACACCCTATATTCAATCCCGCTCACTGCGGTCAGCCAACAGATCCCTCCTGTCAGTGCCCAGAATAAAGACAACCTCAGGTTCCCGGGCATTCAGCCACGCTGCCCCCACATTCTGGAACTCTTTACCACCCTCAATCAGATAGACACCATCACTACACACTTTTAAAAAAAAAGCTAAAGACCCATCTCTTTTATCAGGCATTCAGTCACCTCATGTGACCATAAGGAACTCTTACATTTTATGTCTGTTTATAGAATTGTAAAGCGCTTTGAGTCTCACAGGGAGAAAAGCGCTATAAAAATCACAAATTATTATTATTATTATTATTACCTAGGTAGGAGTCCATCACACAGCAGTCAGGTGTATCTATATCATTACTGTGTGTAACAGAAGTACTTACCTAGGTAGGAGTCCATCATACAGCAGTCAGGCGTATCTGTATAATTACTGCGTGTAACAGAAGCACTTACCTAGGTAGGAGTCCATCACGCGGCAGTCAGGCGTATCTGTATAATTACTGCGTGTAACAGAAGCACTTACCTAGGTAGGATTCCATCACGCGGCAGTCAGGCGTATCTGTATAATTACTGCGTGTAACAGAAGCACTTACCTAGGTAGGAGTCCATCACGCGGCAGTCAGGCGTATCTGTATAATTACTGCGTGTAACAGAAGCACTTACCTAGGTAGGAGTCCAACATACAGCAGTCAGATGTATCTATATAATTACTGTGTGTAACAGAAGCACTTACCTAGGTAGGAGTCCATCACACAGAAGTCAGGTATATCTATATAATTACTGTGTGTAACAGAAGTACTTACCTAGGCAGGAATCCATCATACAGCAGTCAGGCGTATCTGTATAATTACTGCGTGTAACAGAAGCACTTACCTAGGTAGGAGTCCATCACGCGGCAGTCAGGCGTATCTGTATAATTACTGCGTGTAACAGAAGCACTTACCTAGGTAGGATTCCATCACGCGGCAGTCAGGCGTATCTGTATAATTACTGCGTGTAACAGAAGCACTTACCTAGGTAGGAGTCCATCACGCGGCAGTCAGGCGTATCTGTATAATTACTGCGTGTAACAGAAGCACTTACCTAGGTAGGAGTCCATCACGCGGCAGTCAGGCGTATCTGTATAATTACTGCGTGTAACAGAAGCCCTTACCTAGGTAGGTGTCCATCACGCGGCAGTCAGGCGTATCTGTATAATTACTGCGTGTAACAGAAGCACTTACCTAGGTAGGAGTCCATCATACAGCAGTCAGGTGTATCTATATAATTACTGTGTGTAACAGAAGCACTTACCTAGGTAGGAGTCCATCATACAGCAGTCAGGTGTATCTATATAATTACTGCGTGTAACAGAAGCACTTACCTAGGTAGGAGTCCATCATATAGCAGTCAGACGTATCTATATAATTACTGTGTGTAACAGAAGCACTTACCTAGGTAGGAGTCCATCACGCGGCAGTCAGGCGTATCTTTATAATTACTGCGTGTAGCAGAAGCACTTACCTAGGTAGGAGTCCATCACGCAGCAGTCAGGCGTATCTGTATAATTGCTGCGTGTAACAGAAGCACTTACCTAGGTAGGAGTCCATCACGCAGCAGTCAGGCGTATCTGTATAATTATTGTGTGTAACAGAAGCACTTACCTAAACACCATTTTTAAAGCACACTGTGTCCCTGCCCTTTAGAGCTTACAATATAAGTTTTTGGTACCTGAGACACCAGGAGATAAAGTGAGTTGCCTATGTTCTCAAGGGTTCACTATTGAAATGTTGCCCTCTATTTGGCGACCATCAGAAGGACGAGATCATAATGTCGTCTGAATCGTGCTCCATAGCTGAGTTCAGAGTGCGGCTGCTTTCTGAGTGCCTGGACCAGTTTTAGCCGGCGATGGATCACTGGCCTGCATGGGAGGAGGCTGAGCTACACAAAGATAGGGGATAACTGCCTTGAGACCAGTGGCAGCAGGAAGTCAGAGATGAAAAGGTATGGGAGGGCAGATAAGATCCACACCTTGGGCACTGAGCAGCTAAGAGATGAAAAGGTATGGAAGAGCAACTATGGTCCACAACTTGGGCATTGCACAGCTAAGAGATGAAAACGTATGGAAGAGCAATTATGATCCGCAACTTGGGCATTGCGTAGCTAAGAGATGAAAAGGTATGGGAGGGCAGATAAGATCCACACCTTGGGCATTGAGCAGCTAAGAGATGAAAAGGTACGGAAGAGCAACTATGATCCACAACTTGGGCATTGCACAGCTAAGAGATGAAAACGTATGGAAGAGCAACTATGATCCATAGCTTGGGCATTGCGCAGCTAAGAGATAAAAAGGTATGGGAGGGCAATTATGATCCGTAACTTGGGCATTGCACAGCTAAGAGATAAAAACTATGGGAGGGCAATTATGATCCGCATCATGGACATTGCACAGCTAAGCGATGAAAAGGTATGGGAGGGCAAATAAGATCCATATCTTGGGCATTGCGCAGCATTGGATATATAAATGTCACCCTCTATCTGGCAACATTTAAGCTTGTGACATCAGAATGTCTCCCATTTGATGCGGACAACATTATGATCTTGTCCTTCTGATGGTCGCCAAATAGAGGGTGACATTTCAAAAGGATACCACTCTCAAGCTTTCAATACTGAGAAACTGAACCAGTCTTTCACAACTTTGTAGCTCATGTCTTGACTTCAAAGACAGTCAATTAACCAACTGAAAAACAAAAAATAGACAACCGGCGCAGAAGATTCCTCTAAGTGTAGTAATAAAAGTCCTTAATCCTTCACCAACACCAAATGTCAGGGTCTCCACAAACAATCGACTAGAAAACAAAAAATAGACAACCGGCGCAGAAGATTCCTCTAAGTGTAGTAATAAAAAAAAAAGTAATTAACCAACTGAGCTGATCGTTACCTTGTTTTTTTTCCTGGCTAAAAAAAAGACATGCACCCATAAATGTATTCCTTTGCCAGATCACTCTTGTCGAGCCAGAAGAAGGCAGAAAAAAACAGCCTTCTGAAGTCCAGACAAGCCCCAAGTGGATAACAAAACTTCTTTCTGACTCTAAAAATCAAGATGTTGATTCAAGGAGAAATCTGACTATTTGCATTGAAACCAGTTGTCATAACTCTCTATATTGTTCTTAGTAAGAAAGGTGTCCAATTATTTTTGAAAGCATCTACAGTATCTGCAAACATAGCTTCTCAAGGCAAACTTTTCCACAACCTTGCTGCCCTTACTATAAAAATGCCTTGCCTTTATTTTAGTCAAAAGCACATTTTATCTAGTCTTCTACAGCTCCTTGAGTAAATAATTATCCAGTGTCCTTTACTTTGACCTTGAATATATGTGTAGATGGTAATCATAACCCCCTTAGATGTCCCTTATCTAATGTATACAAACCCTGTTTGACTAGTTTCTATTTCTAACGCAGATCTTCCAATCCCATAGCAGTTTTTTTCACATCTCTGTACTTTTTTCCTAGTTCAATAACATCTTTTTTAACCCTTTGAGTGCCGGAGAGGTAAGCAACGCATTGCTTTGCAATGCCTTGCGTACCACTCTGGCACTCAAAGGGTTAAGAACTGTTGTCTAAAACTGTACTCTATATTCTATATGAGCATATCAGGGTTTGACCCTGAGGCTCAGGGTTTTAAAGTGTTAGTAATGTCTGAAAAAAACTTTTTTGCATTTAGAAGAGCTTAAAAAGCTGATCTAAATGCAAAAAACGTATCTCTCAAATCGCTATGGTTTAAGAGATACGGGCATTTAAAGTTTGATTTCTCCTACTGACAGCTGTAAAGCTGTCAGCAGGAGATCCGTGTCGGTCGACACGCTGGCGCTTGAGAAGTGCCGAGTTCTCTTTACTTACATGGAATCCCGTCATTGGAATGGTCTAAAACTTGTGCCTGAACACCAGGCACACGTTTTAGACCATTCCAATGAAAGGATTCCTTGTAAGTAACGAGATCCCGGCACTTCTCAAGCGCCAGCGTGTTGACCGACACGAATCTCCTGCTGACAGCTTTACAGCTGTCAGTAGGAGAAATCAAACTTTAAACGCCCGTATCTCTTAAACCATAGCGGTTTGAGAGATAAGTTTTTTTGCATTTAGATCAGCTTTTTAAGCTCTTCTAAATGCAAAAAAGTTTTTTTCAGACATTACTAACACTTTAACTTGTCGGTAAATAAGATAAGACACAGTGATAACAGGAGAACGTGTGCTGTATATCTCTCGCATAAAAATACATTTGGGATCTTGCACACAAACTAGATATGACACACTTTTGCACAGTGAACAGAATTGATCAGAAGAATCAATTACTCATATTTGTGAAACAATATATGTAACTTTATTAAAAGCTAAATAAAATGTAATATATACAGAACACAACAGTAATTGGTGAATTGGGAAACAGAGATATGTAAACGTTGACTCAGTAATATATATCAAACAGCAGTTCTAAAATAAGATATATATACACTAGTTGAAGAGCCCGTTACACGGGCAACAGTGCCACTGCCAGCCGGTCGCGGGGCAGTCATGCACGGTACAGGCTGCCCGCGCCGCGGCTGATAGAGCTGGATACTCTGAAGGAGCATCCAGCTCTGTATCAGCCGCTGTGCACGAAGTCTCTACTGCGCATGTCGGGCGTTACACACATTTTAGCGAATTAATATATAGGATATATGGCATGAGAAAATATAATACGATAGGATATATCCGATAACTGTACAAGTAACACACAAGCACTTATAGGGTAAAACTGTATATGAATATAGGTATCCAGAGGTATACGTTAGCAATGTTTGAATCCAGCAGTAGTGAGGTTAATAATTCCTACAATATAGATAGTACAATAGGTGTCAGTGCAACGACACCTTCCCACCCCGATGTACTAAGGCAATTAAGTCACTTGAGTTGTGCTCAACAGGACACAGATCAAGTGGCAAACCTTGATAACCACGATGCACAATATTGCAAGAAATATAACACTCTATCTGAAAGACTTAAAGGGATAGTAATACTTTGTTTTAACTTTATTTTATTTTGTAGGCATTAAAAAAACATGAAGAACGATATAGGTCTTATCTCTCAAACCTTTATGGTTTGAGAGATATTCACAAGCAAAGTTTCCCCTCCCGCCCCTTTTACCTAGTGTAAGCCATCTCTTCTCAGATGTGGAATGCAGTCCATAGACCAGACAGATAACAGAAGGGGACAATCTTCTTCTTAGGAGAACAATGAAAGCCCTGCCCCCCTTGACAAGTTTTTCAGGTTTTTCCCTTATCTTAATTGAAGATTGTCCCTCTCTGCAGTCTACCTGGGCACCTCCCTTCTGATCTGGCTGAGCAGTGTTACATCAGTAAAAGGGGCGGGAGGGGGACACTTTGTCATTGAATTACTCTGGAACTACTACTCTGACAGAATTGAAATAACACTCTCCAAAATCCAAATACTATGATGATTAATTAGAGCTGCTTTTATTATGAAACATTACTATCCCTTTAACCCATAAAGGACCACTGACGTGTCAGGACCGCCAAGGCGGTCCAGCACTTAAGGACCAGTGACGGTCCTGGCACGGCATGGAGTTCAGTGCTTCCAACGCGGCTGCAAGCCGCATCGGAAGCCCTGAACCGGAAATGTAAAAATAAAATAAAAAGCCCTGTTGTCCTCAAGTACTGGCCGCGCGTGTGAGCGCCGGTCCTTAAGGAGATAAAGTCCCAGATATACAAAAGAAAAATATAACTATATGGCTGCTGGTTTCAATTTATGCATACCTTTGGAGGAGCACAGAATAATGAAATATATTTCCTGGCAAAAATATGCATTACTACATTATAATCTTAGGAAAAAAAAATAAGGTATGGGTAACAACACAATGATAATATATATGAGATATATATCAAAGCATATAAACCCTGAAAGATTATAATGACAAATTCATGTCTGCACACATCTATCAGTGCAAGGGGTTAACCAGAGTTATAGGCAGAAGATATCAACCAACAACACACTCCAAGGTTTTTATCCTGTCAAGAATGTGACAATCTCAACGATACAACCTACGCTAGATGTCACAAACAGATAAAACAAAGTAGAACGGGATCAACCAAAATGCCAAATCCACAATTAAAGACGTAGAAAGATACAGAACACAGTGAATGGAGCACAGAATAATGAACCGCTCAGAGTATTTACTGTGAGTTCTCCATGCCGGTCTGCTGTGGCAACAAATGTAACTCACTACAACCGGACACAGATAGCTGCACGCGAGACAAACAATTTGCTCTTCAGGTATTAGCTTATTAGCTAGTCTGTAACTCCCAATGATCTAAAATTTCTATCAATCTGGTCCTTAACCTAAATCAACATGAATTAAATGTATAATTTTCAGAAAGTTATACTAAACTTTACAGCCAAATGGTTATTGAATTTCTTTCTCAGTAGGCTGGCCAGTTCTTACAGGGAAGAAAATATAATATAATCCCAGAATTTACTGGGTTATGTTAACTTTGGAGATTTATACAGTGTAAAGATAATAACTAAGTTATACTTTACCAATCAGAAATAGGGTGTGGTCTTAGGCACGGCCATACCTCCCAACATTTCAAATTGCCAAAGAGGGACACTTGTGTTTAGGGGGTGTTTCTGGGGGAGTGGCTGGTGGGCGGGGCATTACTGAGAATTTGTAGGCTATTTCTTGACCTACTGACACCTCCTTGTGTAACCTAATAAATGACTTATAACAAGACCAATGTATTTTATTTACACAGACCAATTTATAAACACATATACTGACATTTAAACAAACAATAATGTGAGTTTTATTGCTGTGGAGCAATGTGATACACTTATATACACACCACACAATCTGATCTCCTAAACACAGGGACACCAGGGTGATACACTTATATACACACCACACAGTCTGATCTCCTAAACACAGGGACACCAGGGTGATACACTTCTATACACACCACACAGTCTGATCTCCTAAACACAGGGACACCAGGGTGATACACTTATATACACACCACACAGTCTGATCTCCTAAACACAGGGATACCAGGGTGATACACTTATATACACACCACACAGTCTGATCTCCTAAACAGAGGGACACCAGGGTGATACACTTATATACACACCATACAGTCTGATCTCCTAAACACAGGGACACCAGGGTGATACACTTCTATACACACCACACAGTCTGATCTCCTAAACAGTGGAACACCAGGGTGATACACTTATATACACACCAAACGGTCTGATCTCCTAAACACAGGGACACCAGGGTGATACACTTATATACACACCACACAGTCTGATCTCCTAAACAGAGGGACACCAGGGTGATACACTTATATACACACCACACAGTCTGATGTCCTAAACACAGGGACACCAGGGTGATACACTTATATACACCCCACACAGTCTGATCTCCTAAAAAGAGGGACATCAGGGTGGGAAAGAGGGACAGAGGGATTTGGTTCTAAAAGAGGGACTGTCCCTCCTAAAGAGGGACACTTGGTAGGCATGGGCACGGCACGGTTCTGCGAATCTCAGGAACCAGGAAATTTGGCAACCCTCAGGAGATTCCTCTCCAAGACCCAAAACAATGCTTATATGACCCAAAGCCCCCCTTTACGGTAGGATACGCCTATTCTTCTCTCATATGTCACCCCTCAGAGAATTAGCATATAAAGATAATATTCATTAGTAAATATATATAAAATATATTTGAAACATAAATCCATCATGTCGCCAGGTGTCAGTATACTACCAAAAATGTGGATAGCATCTTAAAACTACATCAAATGAAAAAAAAAAAAGAAAAAGGTTTTTCTCTCAAACAATAGAAGCCTCAAACACTATCTCTTGTGAAGGACGTGTCCGGAATTTCTTATTTCAAAACATAGTTTCAGTTTAGCTACATTAACCGGCTAAGGGGAGTGAAATCCTTCCGTCCCAACAGATAGCTCTTTTACAAAAATATATTCATGAGAAAGACTAAGATTTCTCTTTCTAAAAAATATATTTAAAGATACAGTCTCATATATACACATACAAAAATGTCCACTGAACAGATTCTTAGCTATTTCTTTACAGAAAGAGCAGATTCTCTGACAAACCCTTTGAGTGCCAGACAGGTAAGCAACGCATTGCAAAGCAATGCGTTGCACACCCCTCTGTTGCTCAAAGGGTTAACTCAGATCTCAGGATGAAGGGCCAAAATCTCAGGGTGAGATAATCCAGTGGATATCCTTTTGAAAGGTCGCAGTGCATGACAGCGCGAGATTGTCATGTCGCCTAGTGAATGGTCGCGCACAATACTTATACAGCCGGTGATTCTCTCCACCTTCCGTTTGAGCCTTAAAGGGATAGTAATGTTTCATAATAAAAGCAGCTCTAATTAATCATCATAGTATTTGGACTTTGGAGAGTGTTATTTCTATACTGTCAGAGTTGTAGTTCCAGAGTAATTCAAAGACAAAGTATCCCCCTCCCGCCCCTTTTACTGATGTAACACTGTTCAGCCAGATCAGAAGGGAGGTGCCCAGGTAGACTGCAGAGAGGGACAATCTTCGATTAAGATAAGGGAAAAACCTGAAAAATTTGTCAAGGAGGGCAGGGCTTTCATTGTTCTCATAGGAAGAAGATTGTCCCCTTCTGCTATCTGTCTGGTCTATGGACTGCATTCCACATCTGAGAAGAGATGGCTTACACTAGGTAAAAGGGGCGGGAGGGGAAACTTTGCTTGTGAATATCTCTCAAACCATAAAGGTTTGAGAGATAAGACATATCGTTCTTCATGTTTTTTTAATGCCTACAAAATAAAATAAAGTTAAAATGAAGTATTACTATCCATTTAACAGCTTTTTTTGTTACCTTTGTGCTGGGGCAGCCTCCTTCCACAGCTTTGGGAACAGGCGCCGAATGACAGGGAGGAGTGAAGCACGCAGAGAAGGGGAGAGAGAGGCAGAATCGGCTCACATACGTATTTGTGTAGGGGTCTTAGTATAAGGGCCTGTTCCCAAAGCTGCGGAAGGAGGCTGCCCCAGCAGAAAGGTAACAAAAACAATTGTTAAAGGGATAGTAATGTTTCATAATAAAAGCAGCTCTAATTAATCATCATAGTATTTGGACTTTGGAGAGTGTTATTTCAATTCTGTCAGAGTTGTAGTACAAGAGTAATTGAATGATAAAGTATCCCCCTCCCGCCCCTTTTACTGATGTAACACTGATCAGCCAGATCAGAAGGGAGGTGCCCAGGTAGACTGCAGAGAGGGACAATCTTCAATTAAGATAAGGGAAAAACCTGAAAAACTTGTCAAGGGGGCCAGGACCTTCATTGTTCTCATAGGAAGAAGATTGTCCCCTGCTGTTATCTGTCTGGTCTATGGACTGCATTCCACATCTGAGAAGAGATGGCTTACACTAGGTAAAAGGGGCGGGAGGGGAAACTTTGCTTGTGAATATCTCTCAAACCATAAAGGTTTGAGAGATAAGACTTATATCATTCTAAATGTTTTTTTAATGCCTACAAAATAAAATACAGTTAAAACGAAGTATTACTATCCCTTTAAGGTTCAAACGGAAGGTGGAGAAAATCACCAGCTGCATAAGTATTGTACACGACCGTTGACTAGGCGACATGACAATCTCGCGCTGTCATGCACTGCGAGATTATCATGTCGCTATTCTATTTTTATCCAGGCGAAATGGTTAAAATGTTAAATGGTCGGACACTCCTTTCGTGACCTTTCAAAAGTGAACCTTCCCGTGTTACCTACTATATGATTTACGTTAGTTGCTTCGTTAGATTGTAAATCAACTCTTCTTGGGACTGATTGGTGCTCCTTTGGGATACATTGACCAGAATCTATGCTGTGGGAAATGTTACAGATTAATGTTTAAGATCTCGGGGAAGCCCATTTTCAAAGTTCCCAGGTATGGTTGGATACCACTCAAAGGGTTAATAGATTTGCTCCATCACAGTGTAGTACAAATGCTTGCTGTGCTTTGTTCAATAAAATTAATTAGAGATGGAGCGTATTTCTCACCCCCAAACCTAGGCTATGTGGAGATTTGACATGAAAATACAGGGATATGTTCTCTCTGCATCTTGTCCTCATTAGACCTCCATAGTTGCCGTTTCTGGGGCTGGCTGTAGCAAAATATCTTCTTGTTTCCGAAGTGTCCCCCTTTAAGAGAAATTAGGGCTCAATACTTACCAAGTGTCCCTCTTTAGGAGGTATTAGTGGTCCATACCTCCCAAGTGTTCTTCTTTAGGAGGGACAGACCCTCTTTGAGACCCAATTGCCTCTGTCCCTCTTTCCAACCCTGGTGTCCCTGTGTTTAGGAGATCACACTGTGTGGTGTGTATATAAGTGTATCACCCTGGTGTCTCTGTGTTTAGGAGATCAGACTGTGTGGTGTGTATATAAGTGTATCACCCTGGTGTCCCTGTGTTTAGGAGATCAGACTCTGTGGTGTGTATATAAGTGTATCACCCTGGTGTCTCTGTGTTTAGGAGATCAGACTGTGTGGTGTTTATATGAGTGTATCACCCCGGTGTCCCTGTGTTTAGGAGATCAGACTGTGTGGTGTGTATATAAGTGTATCACCCTGGTGTCCCTGTGTTTAGGAGATCAGACTGTGCGGTGTGTATATAAGTGTATCACCCTGGTGTCCCTGTGTTTAGGATATCAGACTGTGTGGTGTGTATATAAGTGTATCACCCTGGTGTCCCTGTGTTTAGGAGATCAGACTGTGTGGTGTGTATATAAGTGTATCACCCTGGTGTCCCTGTGTTTAGGAGATCAGACTGTGTGGTGTGTATATAAGTGTATCACCCTGGTGTCCCTGTGTTTAGGAGATCAGACTGTGCGGTGTGTATATAAGTGTATCACCCTGGTGTCCCTATGTTTAGGAGATCAGACTGTGCGGTGTGTATATAAGTGTATCACCCTGGTGTCCCTGTGTTTAGGAGATCAGACTGTGTGGTGTGTATAGAAGTGTATCACCCTGGTGTCCCTGTGTTTAGGAGATCAGACTGTGTGGTGTGTATATAAGTGTATCACCCTGGTGTCCCTGTGTTTAGGAGATCAGACTGTGTGGTGTGTATAGAAGTGTATCACCCTGGTGTCCCTGTGTGTAGGAGATCAGACTGTGTGGTGTGTATATAAGTGTATCACCCTGGTGTCCCTGTGTTTAGGAGATCAGACTGTGTGATGTGTATATAAGTGTATCACCCTGGTCTCCCTGTGTTTAGGAGATCAGACTGTGTGGTGTGTATAGAAGTGTATCACCCTGGTGTCTCTGTGTTTAGGAGATCATACTGTGTGGTGTGTATAGAAGTGTATCACCCTGGTGTCCCTGTGTTTAGGAGATCAGACTGTGTGGTGTATATATAAGTGTATCACCCTGGTGTCCCTGTGTTTAGGAGATCATACTGTGTGGTGTGTATAGAAGTGTATCACCCTGGTGTCCCTGTGTTTAGGAGATCATACTGTGTGGTGTGTATAGAAGTGTATCACCCTGGTGTCCCTGTGTTTAGGAGATCAGACTGTGTGGTGTGTATAGAAGTGTATCACCCTGGTGTCCCTGTGTTTAGGAGATCAGACTGTGTGGTGTGTATAGAAGTGTATCACCCTGGTGTCCCTGTGTGTAGGAGATCAGACTGTGTGGTGTGTATATAAGTGTATCACCCTGGTGTCCCTGTGTTTAGGAGATCAGACTGTGTGATGTGTATATAAGTGTATCACCCTGGTCTCCCTGTGTTTAGGAGATCAGACTGTGTGGTGTGTATAGAAGTGTATCACCCTGGTGTCTCTGTGTTTAGGAGATCATACTGTGTGGTGTGTATAGAAGTGTATCACCCTGGTGTCCCTGTGTTTAGGAGATCAGACTGTGCGGTGTGTATAGTATAGAAGTGTATCACCCTGGTGTCCCTGTGTTTAGGAGATCAGACTGTGTGGTGTGTATATAAGTGTATCACCCTGGTGTCCCTGTGTTTAGGAGATCAGACTGTGTGGTGTGTATAGAAGTGTATTACCCTGGTGTCCCTGTGTTTAAGAGATCAGACTGTGTGGTGTGTATATAAGTGTATCACCCTGGTGTCCCTGTGTTTAGGAGATCAGACTGTGTGGTGTGTATAGAAGTGTATTACCCTGGTGTCCCTGTGTTTAGGAGATCAGACTGTGTGGTGTGTATATAAGTGTATCACCCTGGTGTCCCTGTGTTTAGGAGATCAGACTGTGTGGTGTGTATAGAAGTGTATTACCCTGGTGTCCCTGTGTTTAAGAGATCAGACTGTGTGGTGTGTATAGAAGTGTATTACCCTGGTGTCCCTGTGTTTAGGAGATCAGACTGTGTGGTGTGTATACAAGTGTATCACCCTGGTGTCCCTGTGTTTAGGAGATCAGACTGTGTGGTGTGTATATAAGTGTATCACCCTGGTGTCCCTGTGTTTAGGAGATCAGAATGTGTGGTGTATATATAAGTGTATCACCCTGGTGTCCCTGTGTTTAGGAGATCAGACTGTGTGGTGTGTATATAAGTGTATCACCCTGGTGTTCCTGTGTTTAAGAGATCAGACTGTGTTGTGTGTATATAAGTATACATGATAATAATAATTATAATAATATAATAATAATAATTAAAAAAAATATATAATAATAGTCTATTGTCTCTCGCAGCAACTGAACGACAATGCAAACACTGAAGTTGTCTATTTCACGTCCTCTAAACCGTTTTCTAACAAGGATTCCCCGAGTACTTTCCCATTTTGTGTGTATATTGCAGGCTTGTTTCTGCATCCCACTTTATTTCTGTAAAAAACAATAAAAAATGTTTAAAGGGATACTAATGTTTCAAAATAAAAGCAGCTCCAATTAATCATCATAGTATTTGGGCCATGGAGAGTGTTATTTCAATACTGTCAGAGTTGTAGTTCAAGAGTAATTGACTGATGAAGCATCCCCGTCCCGCCCCTTTTACCTAGTGTAAGCCACATCCCCTCAGATACTTAATAGGCATTCCCAGGACAGCATCTCCTATTTTTATAAGTCACTTTCACAGTTTTGGCCACATAGGCAAGAAACAGACAGCTAGCACCATACAGAAGCAGTTTGTTATACAGGGCCTGAAAGAGCTAATTGACAATCTGCTGTCAAGATGTCTGACATGTGCTAGGACATTAATAAAAAGATGGAATGGTACTCGTTGTCAGACTTTGAGTAGATAATAAAAGCAATTTTTTTGAACCACTATTGGCAAACAGACACGACTTATACACCTTATCTCACATCTAACGCGTTTCGCACCACACGGTGCTTACTCATAGATAGAATCTTTAACAATGCCACGGCCGTTATTTAGTCTAGAATGTAACGTCTTCTATTTAAATTGACAAATCTAAAGCCTGCAACAGACCATCCCATGAGTCAAATTAAGAGGTAATTAAATATTATCCTCAACATCTCCTTTCATCACGGGATACACTGCTGCCGACGGTTTGGAGGTCTGTTGGATGTCGGCACCGAGTGAGGACTACAGAGAAATCGGTGAGATACATGGCTGTTATTTACACAGTTATATTGTTTCTTATATCGATATAAGTGCCGCAAAGTTTGTGACTGTGACATGTGCTAGGAACAACCCAACTGGTACAAAACATGGTAAACATGAACATTGCCTCCTCCTGATGGACCTATGCAAAATTTACAAATTGATTTTACACATATGCCAAAGTCAAAGGGGTTTCAGTAGCTGTTGGTCATCTGTGCTCAGTTCTCTAAATGGGTTGAGGCTTTTCCAGTGCGCAAGGAAAACGCCGCAACTGTGGCTAGTATATTGTGTAAAGAAGTCATCCCTAGATTTGGATGTCCACTAGTGATCAGCAGTGACAAGGGAACACCTTTCACGGCACAAATAACTCAATTAATTTGTCAGAAACTGTGCGTGGAGTGGAAATTTCATATACCATATCATCCACAGTCATCTGGTCAGGCAGAAAGAACTAACAGGACAATTAAGGAGAAATTAAGAAAGGGAACAAGGGACACTTTTGTTAATTGGCCAGTATATCTGCCCTCGTTACTGGCAGAAATTAGAATGACACCTAATAAAACTACTGGGTTTTCTCCATTTGAAATTTTAATGGGAAGACCATTTTCTACACCTTGGGCCAAGTCACATGGGACACTTAAGTCACTAGGTGACCTGGAATGTATTAAACAAGAATATGTATCTCAATTGGTTGATAAATTGAATGGCATCTATGGTGATGTTTTTTTCTCTCTCTCTCCCTCTTCCCACAGGTAAATCAACACACCCTTTCCAACCCGGAGACCTGGTCCTTGTAAAGCAGCTCTTCAGGAATAAAACCGTGGATCCTCCATTTGGTGAACCAACCACCGTCCTTGCAGTAACTCGAACGGCCGTATTAACTGACAACAGCCCAACATGGATTCACGCAAGTCGCCTCAAGGAGGTTCCCAAGGCGAACTGATTAAGCCATCTCCAGAGGGCTCCCAAGATGACCTGACCGCCCTGTATGACCATGTCCTTGATGAACTCATTGCTATTTACTTACCCCGAAGAACCCCAGAACAGGCCCCCCCCCGATTACCCTGACAGAGGGATGGGATATCACCGGCTTGGTCAAAAACGTCTGCCACTATGTACAGCATTTTTGAGCGCATCTATATAGTGATTCTGGCTGTTATGATCATCATGCTGCTTTATGTACACCATTCTGACACCATAATGATACGTAACGAGACTTAGCCACACCCAACCTCAGTTATAAACACGTTATCAATAAGAGAGCTGCCCCACTTTCACCCTGAGAGAAAGATAACGCCTTTATCCGCATGACCCGACAGATTTATAAATCTATGAACCTAACAAAACCCTGTTGGATCTGCGGATACACCCCCCCATACACAAGCTGGCCCATTCTTTGGGATCCCATTGAATTATACTGATGTAAAGATGCAGGACTGTGGAGTAGCCTACTGTTACCCAACTGCCCTCAACCCAATACATGGTACCTTCACAGGCAGGGATGTGCATCACCAACTAATTAATCAGGTCAAAAGAGGGGCCATTCAAGTGACTAAGCCCCCCCGCCAGAACCATTGACTGATTTTAACATCTATGCAGGGGAAACACAGCTAGATCCCAACAATCCTCCATGCGCATTTCATTATAACCACCCTCATGACCCCACCTTAAACAGTTACTGAACAGAGTTACATTAATTGTACAGGATGGCATAACCTTAACTCCACCCATTGGGCTAGGCCCCCCTCGCGGCTGTCCCCAAAAACTGAAAAATGTGCCCTTTTAAGACAATATGCTAAGGTGATCCGTACCATTGGGGGAGATGGTTGTCAGGATACTATCACCCAGAGGAGAGTCTACTGGTTGTGTGGCCGAAGGGCATTCCGTATCCTTCTTTGTGGATGGTGGGGGACGTGTGTTTTAGGACATATTATACCCGCCTTCACTGGGAACGTCTGAAGGGCAGGGTGTGGAACTATAGAAGTATTGAGGATAAGGTCCATGACATTGATCAGATAGTGTGAAAGGATTGTGAAGTGGCACTGGGAGCTGTTCTGCCATCCTATGGTGTCCCTACTATCACGGTGCCCGTGATTGCCTCTCGCAGTATTGCCTATGTGCGACATTGCTGAGTCGCTATTCTTATAGGTCTACTTGTTGGTGAGGTCATCGCTTCACCCACCTGTCAGGGTTTTTAAACCTCAACCTGTGTCATTAGCTTTGCCCTTTCGTGGTGTACCTGAGCTTATTGCTGTGTTGGCCCATTACTGTTCCTGTGCATTACTTGGCTACGTCTGACTACCCGTTCCGGTTCTGACTCCTGGCTACGTCTGACTACACGTTCCGGTTCTGACTCCTGGCTACGTCTGACTACACGTTCCGGTTCTGA